>JBAMCL010000776.1:0-129862 GCA_037075165.1 Hirtodrosophila histrioides
AAATAATACACTTATTTCGGGTCTAATATTAACATCAACTTAATTGAATACGCTTTCAAACATTTTTGGATGAATTTTAATATTTCGTTCCCGATGGACTTTCGATGAATATGCCCATATGCAAGAGAAGCATGTACGATGGCGTGACGTTACACACTTTTGAAATTTTACAAAAAATTCAATATTTCTTCTAGCCTTGATATTTTATTATATTCACATTATATTGCAAAGCTTGGTTTAAATTTAAAATTTTGCGCAGTTTGGATCAATAGCGCAGATTTAGGGAGACTAAATGCTTATTTCGGTGGCGTTACGTTACATTAGAAAATAATTAAAAGCAAATCAAAACATTTGCTGTTAATTGATATCTGTTTGCTCTTCTTGCATTTTTCTTTGGTTATTTGTTGATTTCACAAGATTTTTGCGATAAGAGTGAACCTGCATCATAAATGTTAGAAAAGTGGATTTTTAAGAGAAGATGGTCTTACAAATGCACAAAGCTGAACAAAACATGAGCTTCAACATTAGAGGACGATTTCTTCGAATTGCAACTAAGAAAAGCCTTGAACACTTCGATTTTATAAACTTTGGACATTTCTCTGTAAAAATAAAATTCAAAAGAAATTTTTGGATGCATTTTAATTTTTCGGTCACGGTGGACCTTTCTGTGGAAATGCCCATATATACATATATATAGGGTCGGAGATGTCTCCTTCTTTCTGTTACATACATTTGCACAAATCCAATACCCCCTTTTACCCATTTTATGGGTACAGGGAGTAAAAGGTCGATGATCAATGCTTTACCTGTATGTCTTTAAGATGATATACACCTATACTTGTATTCTTGTCGTCCGCCAATTTATATTAGGACGCTCCTACTTTGGCTGTTACAGTCGCTGGAATAAATACGGGTGCTAAGTTAGCGTTGAATTTCTTAACAGCATTACTCAGACAGAAATTTTGAGCAAAAGCCCAGCCGCCTACTTTAAGTTGTAAGGTGCAAGTACGCAAATTGTAGACCTTAGCATTATACTCGTGGGCATCCGCTATCTTTTGTTGAGCTGCCTGTCTCATGACTTGTACGGCTTTCTGGTGATCGATCCTGGTGTCATCTGATAGAAAGTTGAGACGCCTCAGCAGTTCGTAGTCATTGAGAACCATGTTCTGGCCAAAGGCTAAAACAGTGGGTATGCAAGGCAACCACTGCTCTTTTTGCTTGCAAGAAGGCCATTGGTACCAGATGGGGCTTCTCTCCACGCATAGTCCACTGGCTGTACACAGCAGTCATCCGACCCATCCTACTTTATGGAGTGCTAGTGTGGTGGCCCGCACTTGATCTACCATCCAACCTCAAAACAATCCACAAAGTTCAAAGAAGTGCAGAAATCTGCATCAGCGGTGCCCTACGCACCACTCCAACCGAAGCCCTGAACATCATGCTTCATCTAATACCGCTGGATCTACTGTCCAAAGAATTAGCTAGAAACTCAGCCATTAGACTCAGGGAATCCAACAACTGGACGACAGGCACCACGGGGCATACCGTGGTTCTCAAGTCCATACCTCGGATTCCCCCCTTTACAGACTATTGCACACCTAAACTGACTTTCGACAAGTTATACAGAGTGTGCATTCCTAGCCGTTTAGACTGGGAAAAGCCGGTTCAACATGTACCAGGCTCGATCAGAATCTTCACTGATGGGTCGAAGCTGGAAGAACGTGTGGGCGGCGGTGTATATTCCCCCGATTTAGGAATCAGAACCAGTTTCCGTCTTCCCGACCACTGTAGCGTGTATCAGGCAGAGGTGAGGGCCATCCAGGAAGCCACCCTCTGCCTGCGCACGCTCAACATCAGTGTAGGGAATATCTACATCTACTCAGACAGCCAAGCCGCCTTAAAGGCGCTTGACTCATGCACCAACAACGCAGTCTCACTCACTGAGTGTCGCCAATCTCTAAACGAGATAGCCCAACAGCTCAGTATCAACCTCGTATGGGTGCCTGGACACCGTAATATAGAAGGAAACGAATTGGCAGATGAACTGGCCAGGCAAGGCACCAACGATATACTCCTCGCTGAGAGGAGCAGCGTCGGCATGCCTCTGTCCACTTTCAGGCTGCATAGTAAGGAGTACACCAGGCGTCTAACCGCCGAACGCTGGAGTAATCTCACTACATGCATGGTCTCCAAACTCACTTGGCCTACCCTTGACACAAAGCGCACATCTGCTTTGATCAAACATAGCAGATCCCACATCTCGACAATAATAGGGGCTCTCACAGGCCACTGCCTTATAGGGACTCACGCTAACAGACTGGGAGTACCACACCATGACTTTTGCAGAAGTTGTGGTATTGTAGAAGAAATAGAGAGCGTAGAACATCTGCTCTGTCACTGTCCTGCACTCAGCAGGAGAAGGTTCCAGCACTTGGGACACTACAGTTTTGATACCTTATCGGACGTATCCGAGGTTGGGATTTACAGTATCCTTAAATTCTTAAAATCATCAAATTGGTTTAAGGGGGAACAAAATGTTTAAAAGACATTATGTGGTATCACAAGGGGCCAATTCCTGGCCCAAGTGTGGAGTGGGTCTCTGCTTCAGCCACCGCAACCTAACCTAACCTAACCTACCTATATAAGCCCTAATAGCGGCTAAAATCGAACGGTTGAGGTGTTCACTCGCGTTAGCCTGTGGCGAATATATATATATCGCTGTGCACAAATGGGATACGCCGAATTTAGTAAGAAAGGATTTTAAAATACCCGAATATAAATTACGAACCATTATACCATTATCAGTATAGTCTCTGGCACTCCACATGTACAAAACACCATATTTTCCAAAAAGTCACATATCCTGTTTGCGGTAAACTTTTTTAGCGGACACAGAAAATGGAATTTAGTGTTGTGGTCTACTATGCTTAACAAGCCTTTACTTCTAGTTTTAGAACGTGGATAAGGTCCGAAGATGTCAATGTAAAGTTTTTGAAACGGCCGTTTCGTCACCATCGGCTTGCCCATCGGAAGTTTCAGAACTATGGGCTTTTTGGGCTTTTCGTTTGTCGACAAACAGCGCAGTGGCAAACATATTCGCGAATCTGTTTTACCATCTTAGGCCATCTTAGGTCATCTCATCTTATCAATGGTTTTGCCAACACCACTATGAGCAGCGTTATGAGGACCATGTGCTCTGGAAATTATATTGGCGGTAAGCCCAGAAGGTACCCAAAGCTTCCATGCTAACTTATCGCTAATACGATCATTTAAATTGGGCTGTTCTTTTAAAAATTAGGTTATTTTCTATTCGAAGGTCCGGCAACTTGGCTTGATTCACCCGTGTTAGCTCTAAGAGGTCCTCATACTCGCGAGACTTGAATTCATCTGAGTTTAAATCTATAAACGGCCCGTGCTCGTCTAGGTATATCGCATTAAGTTCATTCTGACGAGAAAGAGTGTCAGCAACTACGTTTTGAGAACCACGACTATCTTGAAAGAAAATCCTTGAAGCCTTATTGCCCATCGGGCCAATCATCCCGTTAAATCTTTTTTGTTCATAAGCCACTGTAAGGACGCGTGGTCAGTTATGGCTTGAAAGTCCTGCCCTTCGACATATGCCCTAAACTTTAAAATTCCTTTTATTACAGCTAGACACTCCAGTTCGGTCACCGAGTAATTTCGATGCGCCTTAGAAAGTTTCTCCGACATGAAGGCTATCGGCAATTCCGCTCCATCTTCATTTAGCTGAGATAACATACAACCTAAACCAAATGTGCTAGCGTCATAAACTAATATAAACGGCTTCTCAAAGTCAGGAGTAGATAAAATTGGAGCTGAGGTTAGACACGATTTCAATCTACTGACGTATTCCAAGCAAACGACTTACGCTTCTTCAATAATTCAGCGAAAGGACAGCTAACCGTAGCATAGCTATCGATAAAACAACGATACCATCCGGAAAGACCAAGGAATCGTCTAAGCTGTTTCACAATCTTTGGAACTGGAAAATCGTTAATGGCCTTAATTTTATTGGGGTCAGTTTTCAACTGGACATAACCAATGATGAAACCTAAATATTTGATCTCTTTAATGCAAAAAGCGATTTCGCAATATTGATCGTTAAATTCGCCCTGCGTAAATACAATGCAACTTCCTGCAACAACAACATATGGGAGTCAAAATCGTCGGATAGAATCAATAAGTCGTCTAAATAGACGAAAACACGAGTGCGTAAATTAGCAGATATGACCTGGTCCATAAGACGACAAAGAGTCTGAGCTGCATTTGTTAACCCAAACGGCATTACCTTATACTGGTAAAGTGACCGATTTGGGACGGTAAAGGCCATGTAGGGGCGTGAGCTTTCCTCTAACGGAATTTGCCAATATGCGTGCTTCATATCTATTCCGGTAATATATTTAGCAGTTGGTAACCGACTGAGAATACCATCGATATAAGGCAATCTTTGCATCGTGTACTTATTAATTACTAGGGAGTCCAAACAGAGGCGATACTTGGTACCTTTCTGGACAAGCACGCAGTTGCTACTCCCAGAGCTGTTTGACTCCTCTATTACATCTAAGGCAAGCATCATTTCGATCTCGACGAACATCAGATTTTCCTTTGCTGGAGAAATGGGCCAGAAACGCTGTTTAACCGGTATAGTACCCTGCATTTTAATTGTATATTGGATGACATGCGTGCGTCCCAAGCCCTCGCGCCCGTAAGAAGCAAATGTCCTAATGACTTATTTTAATCAGTCTCTTTGCTCATTACTCCTTGTACCCACAAAATGGGTAAAAAGGGGATATTGGATCTGTGAAAATGTATGTAACAGGCAGAAGAAGACATCTTCGACCCTATAAAGTATATATATTCGTGATCAGTATCAATAGAGATTTGGATTCGGCCATGTCCGACCGTCAATCCGGGTGAACGCGTCAATCTCAGCAACTATAAGAGCTAGAGACACCAAATTTGGAATGTAGATTCCTGTATACCGTACGCAGATCAAGTTTGTTTCCAATTTGAGATATCTCGCCCCGTTCCCCCGCAATTCGATAAAAACGTTTTACACCAACAATTTAAAAGAGTTTTGGGATTTGACATGTAAAATGCTTTAGTCACTCAATCTACTGTCCAAATTCCAAGTCAATCGGATAATAAACACAAAAGTTATTGACGAAAGAAAATTCAGTGCTGCAGCAAGGGGGGAAGAAGAAGCAGAGCCGCCACTTAAAATGCCTCACTTATGCAGTGGCTCGTGTTTGTGCGACTTTGTGTATGTGTGTGTGTATGTGTAAGTGGACGAAGATGTGATTGGAAGCTTTAGACCTGGGTACAGGGCGAATCTTCGTACACTTACACATACACAAAGACGCGCACACACAAGCGACAGCAAAGCGACAGCACAAGCGAGGTATTTCAAGTCGTGGCTGAAATACCTATACAGAGGTTATACGTGGACTTTATTGGACAGTTTCCTCGGACTAGGCGTGGCAATATAGGTATTAACATAATAATTTTTATAGGCGTTGGCGACTTGGCGGCGTGTAGCGTCTGCTACAACTGAGCCCCAGACAGTTGCAGCCGCTGCAGGTACCCAAGCCGAGGCTAGTTCGCCTTGCCAACACCCAGCTTGGTGCTACGCTGCGTGTAGTGTACGAGTGCGCTGAAAAGTTAGGTTATCTTGTTGCGCGACGCTAACCAAAATTACAGTTCGCAGGTGTTATAGGAACATCGCTTCGGAGCGCGTTTGCTGCGCTTGTTGGTGTGCGAACGTTTGCTCTTCCTTAAGCGACATCCACTGTCAACGCGCATCTGCTCCAAAAGAGAGCGGTACGTAACCTCAAACGACAGCACAAATGATCAGCAAAATTGATTTGACGAATTGGGATAAGATGTAGAACAAGTGTAACTGAGCGAACGTGTGCTACTAAGCGAGCAGGCGAGAGTCTCCCTGGGCGGACGCACGACAAGGCAGACCCACGACAATGCAGTAACGCCACCACCTCACACCCCCTAGGATACGCTTCGGATTAGAATTAGATTTAATAGCGTATCGTCAAGCAAGTTCTATAATATTATCTTCATGTGGTTAAAACGTATTACTTACGAACAACTTCCAGTCATTTTAGTGTGTGAGCAGCTTAACATAACCGTGTACCTACATAACGTCACTTGAATCCTCCTTAGCGTCAAAAGCTCCGATCGTCGATAGGCCTGCTAACATCGTGGGACATCGCTGGATGTATTTGTGAGTACGGCCTAGCCAATAGACATGTGCAGACATGTGTGTGGTGTGTGGTAATAGTGCAGTTAAAGCTGACCCGATAGTAATTCTCGCGTAAAATTGCTTACTGATATTGTATTCTCGTTGTTAATTTGAAAGTCCTCTCGGTTATTGAAGACCTAAAGGGCTTCTAGTTTCTTTAGTGTTTGGTTGTAATTATGCAAAGCCAAACCAAAACAAGTAAGAATGCTATAGTTGAGCATACCCAACTACAAAACTCCCAGTACCCAGGTCAAAAATTTCCGAAAGCATCTCCCTACTTATACACATACACGAAGACACATACATACACAGCACAAGCGACAGCAAGGCATTTAAAGTGGTGGCTATGCTTCTTCCCCCCGCGCTGCAGCACTGAATCTTGTCTTCCGTGTTTATTATCCGATCGATTTGAAATTTGAACAGTATATTAAGAGTGACTAAAATATAATACATGCCAAGTCCCAAGGCTATATCTTTAAAACTGTGCTAGAGCATTCTTACTTGTTTTATTTGTACAGGGAGTAATGAATGGAGTAATGCCCAGGGTGGCTAATACGAATGAAGTTTGTAAATTATCGAAGTTATGTAAGGTGATTGTTGAAATGAATTAAAAGCTGTTAAAGGGCACCTAAAGCAAGTTTAGCACCTTCTTATTAGGCAAACCCATAACCAATTATAGGTTCTGCAAGGTAGGGAGGGTAAAGAGCAGGACAATAACACCTGAGTTCTCCAACAACACACCCCTGTTGAAAGTAGTTTCCGCCACCTTGTTTTTTTTGTAACGCATGATTGGGAGAGTACAAACAACCCACCCCACTTGCCCTGAGTGCAGCCGGCATCAGAATTGAGACAGAGCGTATATTTTATATTATATTTTATATTTTGAGCTAGCAACTCCATGCCCCCAAGCATTTGCTTAGTCAAAGCTTCAATCTGATAAATAAAAGCGTCTATGACAGACTTATTGGAGTACCTGATCTTCCAGTTGCTGATGATCTGACTGATGCGGTCAAATCGTAACTCGAAATTTAGAGGAGTGACTCTCGGATTGGAGCTTGCACGTGAGAGGGATGTTTACTGCAGAAAATTCGTTGGTTTCAGCGGGAAGGTAGCAGATTGAGTTCCAGGACGCATTGATTCCATAGTTCTCCTTTGCATTGCTTGTGCAGCGAAAGTTGTCAGAATGCTCTGAAATTTCATATTTAAGGCTTGAACTATTTGCTCGGTCTGTTTCGCGGCGGCTGTTGCCATAGCGTCCGCTAAAGACTTCTGAATTTCACTCACGAGTAGAGATGGCTCTGGAGAGTGAAAAGGTAACTGAGCTGCATTTGACATGGTTTCTATGGATCTGAGCTTCCTTCAGCAGCATCGACAGGTTGTTCCTGACTATGAGTATGGGCAGGTATCATTATAGATGGCAGACTTTCAGTTGAATGAGCTGTCTTTTTTATTTATTTTTTTTTTTTTTGTTTTTTTTATTTTTAGCAATTGAAATATTAGTTTGAGTAGAATACTATTACCTATTATGGCAACATAAGCAAGTGTGAAATGATAAGAATGAAACTATGTCTAGATGAACTAAGATATTATATACAGGTATTTACAAAGGATTTTCGGTTAATAATTTGGAGTTAAAGAGTTATTAGTATGAAGATAAATAGGATAAAATAGAAATATATAAATATTAGGTCAAGAGCCGATGGGGAAGGTCTTGATGGTGATGACGTTTTAGTCTTCTCCTGGCTTTCAATGCGAAGTTGCGCAGTCGTCTAGCAAGACGGTTTAGATCTCTCTCTGTGTATCTTCCAGCTATACTGTGGATTCTGTCACCTATCGAAGGAACATTCAAGTCTCGTTCAATATCCCTGGTTCTCATGTACCAAGGAGCCCCTGAGATTTTCATTGATATTCTGGCTTGCAATACACGAAGCTTGTTTAGGTGAGACTTGGCTGCAATGCCAAACACTTGGAGAGAATATAACATACTTGGAGCTAGTATGGCCTTGTATATTTTCGTCTTGTGCTCGAGTGACAGCTTATTTTTAGATGAAAGTAGCCACGACATCTTAGACTTTTTGTTGTTCAACGCATGCTGCACAGCCGGAATGTGCCAAATTTTAGACTCCTCCACCGCATATTCTTTATGTTCCAAAGCCTCTAGTGCGAAGTTTACTACCCTATTGAGTTGTTCAGGGGTGCCATGCTGCTTACGGAATCCAAATTTAAATTTTGGGATCACGTCGATAGACAGCAACCTGTTTCAAATCAGCCTCTCCATGATTTTTTCGAGCGATGATAGCAGGCTTATAGGCCTGTAAGAGTCCACTTCAGTTGACGTTTTTCCCGGTTTGAGGATCGATGATTTCCACGCTTTGGGAAAATCGCTCACTCGCAATATGCTGTTGAAGATCCGCACTAGGAACAGCAGAGTTTGATCTGGGAGGAGACGTAAGGTTCTATTATCCAGAAGATCCTAACCATGTGTTTTTTTTTGGGCGTAACTTTGTAACTAATTGTTTCAGCTCTTGAATAATCACAGGCTCAGCAGGCAATGCCATTAGATGCGGTGTTTCTAGTCCTTCCTCAACTAGCCGACAGTGGCTGTCTGCCGCATAGACATGTAAATACTTCTACTTTTTCAGAACTCGTTCTGTTCCAGTCACCTGCCGGATTTCTAATAGGTGATTTCGGATTGACCTAGGTTTTGAAGCGTTTGGTGATTCGCCAAAGGGAGTAGTTTGTCGGGACATCACTTTCCAAGAGATTCGATAAATGGCTGTTGTGTATGTGGGTTTACTCTGAACTGCCAAGGACTGCTTTATTATGAACAACACTCTCTTCCAGGTTATATTAGTTTATTTCATACGTTGATATAATATATAGTTAAATGTTTGTTTCACAATTTTACATATGTCTCTTATTAACATTAATTAGGGTTCTTGTCTGAGCACACATCTTCTCTCCTTCGCAGTCGAGCTACCACTGACCCAGTGTTGTCCACTCTTCTCAAATGCTCAATTAATCCTGCCAACTTAATGCAATCATTTATATTCACCTAACTCCATAGTAAGGGTATTCCTATTCTATTCCTACATTCGGCCATCCTACCATTCGTCCCGAATGATGGACACCACTTCTTCATGAACTCAGCCACGGTACTTGTATTATTTGGTCCCTCATCATCCCCAACCTTTTCAACTAAATACCTACCATGGCGCAGTTTCCGTACAATACGATATGGACCTAAATATTTCCTCTTTAATTTTAATCCAGACCCAAACTGCGTACGCTTTATAGCTACCAGATCATTCAGCTCATATTCAATTTCAGGCTTCCTGGTCTTGTTGTATGATTTTCTGTTCTCTTCTTGCATTTTTGATATGTTTTCTTTTGCTATCTTTCGAATTTCGTCCTTTTCATCTTGTAAATCAATTAGCAACTCCTCCTCTAACATGCTCTTCATCTCTCTATCGTATTCCGTTTTCATTTCCAAGCCGGTAAGTATCTTAAATGGTGATATTTTTGTACTCCTAGGTGGGGAAGAATTTATATACATCTGAACCCTTCCTACGTTTTTATACCAAGCTTTCGGATCTTCGGCACACAACTTAGTCAATAATGTAATGACAATCCTGTTAATGCGCTCGACCTGTCCATTACCGCGCGGAACTCCTGTAGCTATTAAAAAATGCTGTATATTTCTCGACTCACAATATTCCTTAAATACATTGGAAGTGAATGCCGTTCCTCGATCTGTGACTATGCATGTTGGATTTCCAAATAACTCAGACTGCCTGTGCAAACGTTCAACAACCTCATCAGACCCGGTGCTCTTCGTGGATACAACCACACGAACTTCGAAAAAGCATCTACCACAACTAAGATGTGATTATACTGTTTCTTGGTTAGTTCCATAGGCCCAATATGATCAACATGGAAAGTTGTTAACGGTCTGTCACCTTTATTTATGACACTCAAGAAGCCTTCCTTTTTCCCTGACTTTGCTTCGCTCACTATGCATTCTAGGCAAGATTTCACCACTGCATCAACTTTTCCAGCGAGACCTGGTATGAAGTATTCCTTTTCTAACAGGTCGATTGTCTTCTTGGCCCCAAAATGCCCCTGTCGATGAGCCAACGTGATAATTTCTCTTTCCATGCTGGATGGTATCACTATAAGTTCCTTGATGGGATCTTTATGTAGCACACCATACTGTATATAATAGTCATCGTAAGTTCCATGCTCTAGCACTTTGATGATCGCATTGATCCACTCATCTAAACTCTGTGCTTGCTTAATTTTATGCTTCAGCGAATCCTGCATTAGTAGACAATGTACCCTGCTCAAGGCATCGACATGCCTCATTTTGGTCCCTGAACGATGGTCTATTTTATATTCAAAATCTTGGAGGAATATAGCCCAACGCGCTACTCTTAATGGTACATCTCGTTTCTGCATTGTCATTGCAAATGCGTTGCAATCTGTAACAATCGTAATTTTCATGCCTAACAGATACACACTCCACTTCTTCAGTGCCTGAATTATGGCTAGAACTTCTAACTCGTATGATGGATACTTCTCTTCTGTTGGCGTCGTCTTACGGCTCATGTATTCTACATACCCATACATACTGGCGTCGCAGTGAACCTCAGTTGTACCGTTTGGATCGAACAATCGCAGCACTGGTGCGCTAGAGAGACAAGCTTTTAGTTGGTTAAACGCTGCTAGCTGCTCAGTATCCATTTTAAACAAAACGCTCTCTTTCATTATGTTTGTTAATGGTCTAGCGACAGTGGCAAAGTCTCTCACGAATCTTCTGAAGTATGAAGTAAGGCCCAAATAGCGTTGCAGCTCTGGTTTTCTCTCTCGATAGCTGAATTGTAGAGTTTTCAATAATATAACCCAAGAACATGACTTTACGCTGCAAGAACTGACACTTTTCCCATTTAATTTTCAGACCTGACTGTTCAGCTAAACGTAAAACTCTTTTAAGCTTTCTTAGACACTCGTGTTCATCGGCAGCGGGTATAATAATGTCGTCCATATATATGATCAAGGTTCCATCACCCAATAGCGGTCTGAGAACTGCGAAAATTTATCTCATGAATACCGCGGGAGAGTTTGTGATTCCAAATGGAACGAAATTGAACTCGTATTGGCCGTTTTGGGTTACGAATGATGTAGACTATGCGTGAACTCTCTTCAACGGGGACGTGAAAAAAAAACCATTACACAAATCTAATGTCGTAAACACTTGTCCCTTTTGAAGCTTGTGTAACACGTCGTCGACTATTGCTGTGGGAAAGTTATCACGTATGATCTTCTGATTAAGTTGCCGATAGTCGCAGCACAGTCTCTTTTTCCCGTCTTTCTTCGCGACTAAGACAATAGGGGAAGCATATTCGGAAACACTATGGCGAATGATTCCATCTCTTAGCCACTCCTCTATTTGTGTCTTCACTTTCTCTTGGTCGCTGTATGGCAAACGTCTAGGCCTTTGATACACGGGTATTTCGTCTTTGACTATAATTTTCATTTCCACAGGGTATTTTTCTGGCTTCACTGGTTTATACTCATTAATAAGCTGTAAAAGTTCTGCCTTTATTTCTATAGTTAGGTGGGAAAGATCTATCTCTGCCTTACTATCCTCCCATAGCGTCGATGTCATCATTTGAGGGAATGCTTTGTGCAATTCTAATATAGCGGTTTCTCTGACTGTCGGAATCGGGTCTTGGGTATAGCTATGCTGAGCCACAACTGCTTGATCATCATTCTCTATTCCGACTGATTCGACTTTTTTATGAAAAACTGCCCCATTGCTGGTGATGGTGACACTTAAAAAATCAAATACATCACTGCCAATAACGCTACTGTAGAGAGTATCCCTATCTCGAACTACGTGGAAGCATAACTCGATTGGATTGCCATCTAATTCTGTATTGATCTTAAAAGATCCTAGTGTGCGAATCGTCTTGCTTCCTATGCCTACCAACTCCTTGATCTCCGGCGTTAATTTTATTGGATAAAGCTCTTTATAGGTGCTCTCACTAATGGTGCAGAGGTCACTGCCAGAATCGAATAATGCAGATACTGATTTCTTTCCAATGCGAACGTTCTTGAATACCCTATTTGAAATACGCTGCGTCATTTGCTGTGCTTGCGCGTTTTCTTTCCTTATTTCGGATTTTGTTGTGCACTGATTGGCCTTATGCCCTAAGTGGTTGCACTTGACATCCTTTTCGTTGCAATTTTTGGCTATGTGGTTTATACCTCTACTCTTAACAAATAATCCCTTTTTTTCTTTTTTTAATTTTAATTTTTTTTTTTTTTTGTTTTCTCGTATATAGTCATTTTTTCGCGGAGCTCTCTCAAATCCGTGGCCTGGTATAAAACGCTTTTATTTTGCTTTGAATCTGGAATTCCTTCGATTATATATTCTATGAGACTCTCATCATCCAAGCCTGCCTTTTTTGCTATGTTTTTCATATGATAGAAATATTCCACTAACGATTCATTTGCCTTCTTCTTTCTACTTTCGAGCTGCTTATGCACTTGCTTGGCTGTCAACTTAATTGTAAATTCGTCTGATAGTGCCTCTTTCAGCGTACTCCAATTGGTAAGACCATCTTGACTATTAACAAAAAGCTTTGCAGCCCCCTTTAACAATTGACGCCCATAGATAAACTTTTGCAAGTCATTCCACTGTACTGTGATTGCTGTATTTTCAAAATCTGTGAGCCACTCATTCACATCTTTCTGACCGCTAGCATCGAATTCTGTTAAAGAATCTTGAATATCCCTGAGTGTAAACGTCATTGTGCTGGGTGTCTCTATTAAACTACCTTGAACTTCTGACTGTGCATCAACTGTATCCTCATATATTGTTTCATCAAGTTCTACACTACTAAAATGAGAAAGAAGTCTATTCTGCAACTCAAACTTCCTTCCTTTCTGTGATAACCCAATCTGTCTTAATCTTTCTTTTAAACTCTGCACTGTAAGTTGTGTGATCTCGTGGTATAACATTAGAAAATTCTGTAAATTCAAGGTAACTTAAAATAGTGTTAAAGTCACTTAAATTAGTATGTAATAATATTTATAAATATTGATTCTAACGTTACTTTACTTTGATAAATATTCAATTACAACTTTTATTCCAATTCAATCTTTTAATCAAATATTTACGTTACTTTGCTAATAGTTGCTCAATTCAACATATCAATCTCTTTTAAGTTTAAAACTTTATGCTGTTGTACTGGTACTTGCATAACATTTCTTTGCTGCTCTGTCGTTTGCTGCTGCTATACTGTTGTTGTCTGCCGCCGCTCTGTTGTGCCGCACATTGTCTCTAATGTTGCTTTGTCGCCTCTGCTACAAACACTCAAGCCTCTGACGATGCAAACAACCTCTGATGCTGCTTTGTCGCTCTACACACTTATTCCTCCGAGTAATGCATACATACTCAAAACAAATGAATCGGTTGATGCCAATTCTTTCATTCGCCAAATTTTCACTTGTGTATGTGTGCCACTTCGTTGAACCTCTTTCTCGTAGCGTCGTTTTGTGCTCGTGCGTGCTCGCTCACACATAGACAATTTCGATGTCGTCTCTACCTAGTCTTCCTCGTTGCGTCGCGTCGTTCTCATGCCCTCTCGCTCACACAATCTCCATTTTGCAATTTGCGATTTTTGCATCGACAAATTTCACAACGAGGTCTTTGAGTTAAGTTCACTCTGTTTCTCAGCGTTTTAATAGTTTTTGGGAGTTGTTTTATCCATATAACGGCAATAATTTGATGATTAACGCGTATACTTTATTTTAACAACATCCCGGTTGAGCCCCCAAAGTTGTGGGTTTACTCTGAACTGCCAAGGACTGCTTTATTATAAACAACACTCTCTTCCAGGTTATATTAGTTTATTTCATACGTTGATATAATATATAGTTAAATGTTTGTTTCACAATTTTACATATGTCTCTTACTAACATTAATTAGGTTAATTGTCTGAGCACACATCTTCTCTCCTTCGCAGTCGAGCTACCACTGACTCAGTGTTGTCCACTCTTCTCAAATGCTCAATTAATCCTGCCAACTTAATGCAATCATTTATATTCACCTAACTCTATAGTAAGGGTATTCCTATTCTATTCCTACACATATTTATTCAAATAATTGCACCCATTGCAACGGCCGAACGGTCATTACGAATACGATGAAGGTTATCGATATCAGTGCATGCATAGTCCTGTGATCAATTTCCTGTGTATCACCAAACAAATAAGAGCGTAAATATCACGCTCGGACTAAGAAATCTTATTGCATCCAAACGATCACATATACTTCACGACGTGCAATCGCACTATAGGCACTCCTAATCTACTTTCCAAATTTTATTTGATCGGATAATAAACACGGAAGTTATTCAACAAACAAGATTTAGTATTGCAGTGCGGGAGGAAGAAGTACAGCCACCTAAAATGCCTCGCTCGCGCTGTCGCTTTTGCTGTGTATTTATGTGTCTTTGTGTATGTGTGTCTGTATGTGTAAGTTAATGAAGATGCGATCGGAAATTTTCAACCTTGGGTATGCTCCACTATAGCATTCTTACTTGTTTTTTATAGGCGTTGGCGACTTGGCGGCGTGTAGCGTCTGCTACAACTGAGCCCCAGACAGTTGCAGCCGCTGCAGGTACCCAAGCCGAGGCTAGTTCGCCTTGCCAACACCCAGCTTGGTGCTACGCTGCGTGTAGTGTACGAGTGCGCTGAAAAGTTAGGTTATCTTGTTGCGCGACGCTAACCAAAATTACAGTTCGCAGGTGTTATAGGAACATCGCTTCGGAGCGCGTTTGCTGCGCTTGTTGGTGTGCGAACGTTTGCTCTTCCTTAAGCGACATCCACTGTCAACGCGCATCTGCTCCAAAAGAGAGCGGTACGTAACCTCAAACGACAGCACAAATGATCAGCAAAATTGATTTGACGAATTGGGATAAGATGTAGAACAAGTGTAACTGAGCGAACGTGTGCTACTAAGCGAGCAGGCGAGAGTCTCCCTGGGCGGACGCACGACAAGGCAGACCCACGACAATGCAGTAACGCCACCACCTCACACCCCCCTAGGATACGCTTCGGATTAGAATTAGACTTAATAGCGTATCGTCAAGCAAGTTCTATAATATTATCTTCATGTGGTTAAAACGTATTACTTACGAACAACTTCCAGTCATTTTAGTGTGTGAGCAGCTTAACATAACCGTGTACCTACATAACGTCACTTGAATCCTCCTTAGCGTCAAAAGCTCCGATCGTCGATAGGCCTGCTGACATCGTGGGACATCGCTGGATGTATTTGTGAGTACGGCCTAGCCAATTGCAGACATGTGTGTGGTGTGTGGTAATAGTGCAGTTAAAGCTGACCCGATAGTAATTCTCGCGTAAAATTGCTTACTGATATTCTATTCTCGTTGTTAATTTGAAAGTCCTCTCGGTTATTGAAGACCTAAAGGGCTTCTAGTTTCTTTAGTGTTTGGTTGAAATTATGCAAAGCCAAACCAAAACAAGTAAGAACGTTGCAGTCGGCGGCGGCGTCCGACGGCGGACGCACCCGACTGCAGAATACTATGTTCCCAGTCCTATATAATATGGTTATTTGTGAGTTCGGAAAGAAACGCGATTTTGCTCCTTTGGGGGCGTGGGGGTGGGGGGTGTCCAAAAATTTTTGATGCAGTTTTATCCAGGGGGTCAACATTAGTCTGTCTGCCAAATTTGGTGACTCTAGCTTGACTAGTGTGGGATATATAGGGTTTGCTCCATTGGGGGGGTGGGGGTGGTGGTGTCAAAAAATTTTTGATGCAGATTTTTCCAGGGGGTCAACATTAGTCTGTCTGCCAAATTTGGTGACTCTAGCTTTACTGGTGTGGGATATATAGGGTTTGCTCCATTGGGAGGGTGTTGGGGTCCAAAAATTTTTGATGCAGATCTGTCAGGAATCTCAACTTTAGTGTGTATGCCAAATTTGGCAAATCTAGCCTTTAAAATGTGGAAGATACAGGTTTTCCCCAAATTTTGGGGGATGCGGTGGGGGTGGGGGCTGATCTTGGCACTTTATAAATTGACGATATACACCAATATGTGTACCAAATTTGGTTGCTCTAGCACAAAGATAAAGGCAAAAAAATTGCGTTCATACGGACAGACGGACGGACAGACGGACATTTCGCAAACCCAATATACTATTTTTCCCTTCGGGAACATAGTATAACAAGTAAGAATGCTATAGTTGAGCATACCCAACTACAAAACTCCCAGTACCCAGGTCAAAAATTTCCGAAAGCATCTCCCTACTTATACACATACACAAAGACACATACATACACAGCACAAGCGACAGCAAGGCATTTAAAGTGGTGGCTATGCTTCTTCCCCCCGCGCTGCAGCACTGAATCTTGTCTTCCGTGTTTATTATCCGATCGATTTGAAATTTGAACAGTATATTAAGAGTGACTAAAATATAATACATGCCAAGTCCCAAGGCTATATCTTTAAAACTGTGCTAGAGCATTCTTACTTGTTTTATTTGTACAGGGAGTAATGAATGGAGTAATGCCCAGGGTGGCTAATACGAATGAAGTTTGTAAATTATCGAAGTTATGTAAGGTGATTGTTGAAATGAATTAAAAGCTGTTAAAGGGCACCTAAAGCAAGTTTAGCACCTTCTTATTAGGCAAACCCATAACCAATTATAGGTTCTGCAAGGTAGGGAGGGTAAAGAGCAGGACAATAACACCTGAGTTCTCCAACAACACACCCCTGTTGAAAGTAGTTTCCGCCACCTTGTTTTTTTTGTAACGCATGATTGGGAGAGTACAAACAACCCACCCCACTTGCCCTGAGTGCAGCCGGCATCAGAATTGAGACAGAAGGTATATTTTATATTATATTTTATATTTTGAGCTAGCAACTCCATGCCCCCAAGCATTTGCTTAGTCAAAGCTTCAATCTGATAAATAAAAGCGTCTATGACAGACTTATTGGAGTACCTGATCTTCCAGTTGCTGATGATCTGACTGATGCGGTCAAATCGTAACTCGAAATTTAGAGGAGTGACTCTCGGATTGGAGCTTGCACGTGAGAGGGATGTTTACTGCAGAAAATTCGTTGGTTTCAGCGGGAAGGTAGCAGATTGAGTTCCAGGACGCATTGATTCCATAGTTCTCCTTTGCATTGCTTGTGCAGCGAAAGTTGTCAGAATGCTCTGAAATCTCATATTTAAGGCTTGAACTATTTGCTCGGTCTGTTTCGCGGCGGCTGTTGCCATAGCGTCCGCTAAAGACTTCTGAATTTCACTCACGAGTAGAGATGGCTCTGGAGAGTGAAAAGGTAACTGAGCTGCATTTGACATGGTTTCTATGGATCTGAGCTTCCTTCAGCAGCATCGACAGGTTGTTCCTGACTATGAGTATGGGCAGGTATCATTATAGATGGCAGACTTTCAGTTGAATGACCTGTCTTTTTTATTTATTTATTTTTTTTTTGTTTTTTTTTTATTTTTAGCAATTGAAATATTAGTTTGAGTAGAATACTATTACCTATTATGGCAACATAAGCAAGTGTGAAATGATAAGAATGAAACTATGTCTAGATGAACTAAGATATTATATACAGGTATTTACAAAGGATTTTCGGTTAATAATTTGGAGTTAAAGAGTTATTAGTATGAAGATAAATAGGATAAAATAGAAATATATAAATATTAGGTCAAGAGCCGATGGGGAAGGTCTTGATGGTGATGTCGTTTTAGTCTTCTCCTGGCTTTCAATGCGAAGTTGCGCAGTCGTCTAGCAAGACGGTTTGGATCTCTCTCTGTGTATCTTCCAGCTATACTGTGGATTCTGTCACCTATCGAAGGAACATTCAGGTCTCGTTCAATATCCCTGGTTCTCATGTACCAAGGAGCCCCTGAGATTTTCATTGATGTTTTGGCTTGCAATACACGAAGCTTGTTTAGGTGAGACTTGGCTGCAATGCCAAACACTTGGAGAGAATATAACATACTTGGAGCTAGTATGGCCTTGTATATTTTCGTCTTGTGCTCGAGTGACAGCTTATTTTTAGATGAAAGTAGCCACGACATCTTAGACTTTTTGTTGTTCAACGCATGCTGCACAGCCGGAATGTGCCAAATTTTAGACTCCTCCACCGCATATTCTTTATGTTCCAAAGCCTCTAGTGCGAAGTTTACTACCCTATTGAGTTGTTCAGGGGTGCCATGCTGCTTACGGAATCCAAATTTAAATTTTGGGATCACGTCGATAGACAGCAACCTGTTTCAAATCAGCCTCTCCATGATTTTTTCGAGCGATGATAGCAGGCTTATAGGCCTGTAAGAGTCCACTTCAGTTGACGTTTTTCCCGGTTTGAGGATCGATGATTTCCACGCTTTGGGAAAATCGCTCACTCGCAATATGCTGTTGAAGATCCGCACTAGGAACAGCAGAGTTTGATCTGGGAGGAGACGTAAGGTTCTATTATCCAGAAGATCCTAACCATGTGTTTTTTTTTGGGCGTAACTTTGTAACTAATTGTTTCAGCTCTTGAATAATCACAGGCTCAGCAGGCAATGCCATTAGATGCGGTGTTTCTAGTCCTTCCTCAACTAGCCGACAGTGGCTGTCTGCCGCATAGACATGTAAATACTTCTACTTTTTCAGAACTCGTTCTGTTCCAGTCACCTGCCGGATTTCTAATAGGTGATTTCGGATTGACCTAGGTTTTGAAGCGTTTGGTGATTCGCCAAAGGGAGTAGTTTGTCGGGACATCACTTTCCAAGAGATTCGATAAATGGCTGTTGTGTTCTACGGGAGAATACTTTGTGCAATCGATTGGTAAGTCTGTTACATTTGCGGTGGAGTCGAGGATCGCCTATCCTTGCGTGTTCCTACAATTGCATCAGGAAGTTGGGGCTGATTTGGCGATGCGGGTAGTGCCTTTGACTGGGCGCAGCACTTGCCGCTGCAGTTTGCTCATAAATTGTTCAATGGCGAAATCAATGTTTTCCGCGGTTTGCATATCAACATCCAGGTCAGCCAGCTCCTCCAATTAAGTTTTAAAAATTCTCTTGTCTGCGTTGTGTGCAAGTAGCAAAGGGCGATTATTCTGCCTTACAAGCTACAAGAGGAAGAATCCAATGAAAGCTTATGAAGAGATTGCACTTTAAGTCTGTTCGTATGGTATCCGTTTACATTAAAGAAGTCCAGTGCTGTAGGAATTAGCGGGGGATTGGGGGAGTAGAATGTTGGCTCTCCTGTTGTCAATATTTTGTACGGCCCATTGGTAATGGCTTCCTGCATCTGTTTGCCTCTAGAGCATGCCCTAGAATTTCGCCACCTGCCACGAAATTACTGCCCAGCGAAGAACGGTCTCAAATTCTGATTTAGTGCATCGTTCACTAGAGGGAAGATACAGCGCTACAAGTTCCCTCCGATGTTTTGCAGACTCACTCTTGCAATTTGGCTGTTGTTTGATGATGTGGGAGGCCGAGGACTGCTGTTTTGGGTCGAGCAATATCAGTGTATGATATATTGCACCGAACGGTTTCAGCCGGGATGAAGCCGCGGGAAGATTCGATGTTGCAATTCTTAGTTCCAGAAAGACTTGGTGTTTGACTGACCTTTTTACTCCCAGCAACTATAAGAGCTAGAGACACCAAATTTTGAATGTAGGTTCCTGTATACCATACGCAGATCAAGTTTGTTTCCAATTTGAGATATCTCGATTCGACAAAAACGTTTTACACAAACAATTTTGAAGATAAAGCTTTGGGATTCGGCATGTATAGTACTTAAGTCACTTCAATATACTGTCCAAATTTCAAATCGATCGGATAATAAACACGGAAGTTATTTAACAGACAAGATTCAGTGCTGCAGCGCGGGGGGAAGAAGAAGCACAGCCACAACTTAAAATGCCTCGCGTACACTGTGGCTCGCGTGTGTGCGGCTTTGTATATGTGTGCGTGCATGTGTAAGTGTACGAATATGTGATGGGAAATTTTTGACCTGGTTACAGAAAGTTTCGTAGTCGGGTATACTCGACTATAGCATTCTTACTTGTTTATACTCATTTTAAAAGAAATAATTTTGAAAAAGATTTTATTGGGTTTTGTGAAATGTCCGTCTGTCCGTGTCCGTCTGTATGAACGCAATTTATTCCCACACCCTTGAAGCTAGAGCAACCAAACTTGGTAAACATGTTGGTGTCTACCATAAGTTTATAAAGAGTCTAGGTCGACAAGTTCTTTTGCACCCCACAAATAACCAAATCATACCAAACTTGAAAACGAGTATTCTGCTGTCGGGTACGTTCGCCTGCAACGTTCTTACTTATTCATATTTGAAACAAACACACATAAACAATGATCATATCAGAAAGTTTCTAAGCCATTTGAAAAGCTTTTAAAAAATTTACTTTTATTTTGCTTAATGTCTATTGAAACTAATATAATGCGACTATCAATGTATCAATCTATATGAATTTTAATATTCCCTTCCGAAGTTTTTTTTTCACACACATGAAGCTAGAGCAACCAAACTGTGTAGACTGGTTGGTGTACGAGTATACAATAAGTTTATAAAGGGCCAAGGCTTTCAATATTATTACATGTATTTTTTATACCATGGTACGCACAAAGGTAAACATCTGATAGGAGAACTTTAGAATCTGTCAAAAAAGAGAACAGAATTATAATTTCTGGCAAAGCTGTCAACAAAACGGATACTCACTTCCATATAGGTTTCCAAGGAAATTTGCACCAAATTGTAGATACTCAGAATTGTGGGCTTACTGGAGCGCATCATTGAGAAAATTATCATCTTGCGATAGGGTAAATCTCCCTCATACCAATTGCTGTCGAATGCAGCTGGCAATATTTTATTACTCTGTAGGTAAAGTCAGCGGGAACTAACAGTTGTTGTTAATTTTTTGTAAGAACCAACTTACCGCAGTGGTTAAGCCATCTCCATTGTAGCAAATGAAGAACGTAAAAATCAACGTGATCACCATTCCCACAGAATATTTAACGGTCATTACTAAGCTGATTGTAACCATGGAAAATGCAATCATGCATATGCAAAGAGTTGAAATGATAAAGTTAACCAGGAACATAAAGTTATAGATTTGATTGAGGTCATCCACTATACGTAGTAGTCGGCTATGATAGGCAATCAGTCTCTTAAGCTGATCATTAGCACCAGGTTGGCGAGCATCCAGAGCCCTTATAGAACTGGCTAGCGCATCGAGGTGAAGTTGAATTTGTGTGACAAAAACACAGAACATAAACAGGCCGCACATGGTGTAGGACGCGGAAATCAATGCAGCAACCGACTGGCAAAAATAGGATGCCAGAAAGCTCGTAATGGAGTCCGTTGCGGCCACCATATGCCAAGGATACCAAGTGTTGCTCTGCAGCTTGTATCTAAAGTGCTCCGACTCCACCGAAAGCTCGTACACTAGCTCCACAATAGGTAGACTATTGTAAAAGCCAATGGCGAAAAAGAAGAATATAGCAATACCCCTCATTGGTCGCGATGACATTCTAAAGTAGTGTTCAGTCCGATAGTGTCCAATCTGATCGACTTGACTGGGAAACAGCTGCTGCAATTCGGTCAACAAGGCTTCAATGTTACTGCGGTGATACAGCACCATCCACATATTCAGGACGGCTATCATCATCAAGCCCATTACGCTGAAAGCCTCGGATATCAGTACAAAGTATTCTGGTAGTGGAACACTCTGGTGCTCTGGCAGGCACAGATAGGTGACCAAGCCCACATTCTTATAGATCAGATTGTATACTCCAAACTTAAACCACAGACGCTCCCAAAACGTCTGTTGAACAGGTGGCTCCCCGCTGCCGCCCCACTGGTATTGCGGCATCCTGTTCAGGCGCAAGCCAAAGTTCGGATATTTCATAAAGTCCTGCAGCCGCATGATGCACCACTCGAAGAAACTACACTGTCCAGGTGGTACTGACTTTTATAGAAACTCAAAACGGCGGTATTTGCGACAATCAAAGCGGACGATAAGCAATTTTCCTTGGTTTAATATTAAGCCATTTGTTGGAATTCCCATGTTTTACAGAAGACTAAACTAAAGCGTATGGGAACTAGCAACTGGTCCACAAGATTGATAATTTATAAATGCCACTAAGACTAATACTGGTTACTAAATGTGTAAATACACCACTCGAAGAAGAATGCGTTCAACACAGCCGATTCGGGTTGCATACTTGACGAGCTAACTGCATTTGGAGTCCCACCGTACCTATTTGCGCTGGTGAGGGACTATTTTGGTGGCCGAGTTTTGTACTACGCTACGTTCGATGGCATCGCGATGCACCAGATCTCAGCGGGAGTGCCCCAAGTCTCCGTCATAGGGCCCGTGCTGTGGAACGTCATGTATGACGGCATCCTTCGGCTGACGTTTCCCAGTGGCACACACATTGTCGGCTACGCCGATGATGTAGCTCTTGTGGTAGTAGCCAAGCACCTAAAAGCAGCGGAGCATATCTGCAGTGCGGCCATTAGAGTCGTCACTCAATGACGCAACTCTGTGGGCCTTGAGCTGGCTGCTCAAAAAACGGAGGCGGTGCTGGTAAGGTGGTGGAGACCGCGCGCATCCGCATCGGGCCATCCGTTACCTAGGCGTGATGATTGACACACGGCTAAGTTTCCGTGAACACCTGCAGTTCATACAGGGAAAGGCAGCCAACTCGAGCCGATCATTGTTTAGAATTATGCTCAACACGAGAGGCCCTAAACAAGAGAGGAGGAGGCTGCTAACCAGCGTAGTCCGGTCAACTATCCTATATGCTGCGCCAATCTGGGCTAACGCTACGGCAGTCCCGAGCTATATAAGGGGCATCCAGTCGATGCACCGTTTGTGTGCGCTGCGAATATGCAGCGGGTTCCGGACCATATCTGACGACGCCGCTCTGGTCACTGGGGGCATGCTGCCAATCGACCTCCTGGCTACTGAGGAGAAATCAGTACCTGCATAGGTTCGGCCATGACTCCTCGCCGTATTGCGCTTGGTGTGGTGACGAGACTGTTGAAGACGCAGGACACATCCTTTTTCACTGTGGGCGTTTCGAATTGGAGAGGTAGCAGATCCGCTCGGTAGCGGGCTTGACGCTCAACGAACAGAACCTGACCGAGGAGATGCTCGCAAGTCCAGGGGTCTGGACGAAAGTGTACAACTTCTCTGCGCTTGCTATGCAAGAGCTACGCAAAGTGGAGCGGGAGCGAAGCAGAACTTTGTAGATGCTGCACGCGCCCCCGCGAAGTAAAAATTCACGGCCGTACCGCAGGGGCCAGCCACTCTATAACTCAAAAGCTTCCAATATTTTTACTCCCTGGACCCATAAAATGGGTAAAAAGGGGGTATTGGATTTGTGCAAAAGTATGTAATAGGCAGAAGGAGACATCTCCGACCATATAAAGTATATATATTCCTGATCAGCATCAAAAGAGATTTCGATTTGGCCATGTCCGTCTGTCTGTCCGTCTGTCCGTCCGTCCGTCCGTCTGTCCGGATGAACGCGTCGATCTCAGCAACTATAAGAGCTAGAGACACCAATGGAATGTAAGTTCCTGTATACCATACGCAGATCATTACCCATTTTATGGGTACAGGGAGTAAAAATGATTTAAAAAAATAAATATGTGTAAATACACCCACAAATTTCATCAGCCTTCAAAAATGTTAATCAAAATATAGTTTCGTTATTCGCTGTTTGTCATATTTTTATGAACTTTTAGTGAAGGCTGTAAACACTTTAAATATTAATATAGAAAGCCGAAACTGAAGTACTTTTAAATATTTAATATATCTATTTGCTTTTTGGTAAGTGTTCAACTTTCGTTTCTCATGAAAAATTGTAAAAGTTCTGAGAGCTCTGAGCAGATTTATCACCTTTGTTGCTTTTTGCTGTGTGGCTAAAGTCGGCTATTTGGCAAAATAGAAATGTAACTGGGGTTCACGAAAAGGCAAGAAAAGACACAGATAACTGAGTCTTTTATCCGAGCAGCTTTAAAATTGCACAATAGGTGAAGAATATACAATTATCAGGCTATATTACGTCGCATATAAGAATGTGAGCGCCGGCATTAAGACTCGTTTTATTTATTAATTTACGCATATGTGTGCTTAGTTTGTTTATTAATGCCACAATATGTTGCATGTAATTTCTCGTCTGGTTCTCCACGGTGAAGGCGGAAAAATTTTATTCCAAATTTTTTAATTTTTGTTCTTCGATTCGCCCTGTCATAGTACCCAACCCAAATGAGATTATACATCACTATGACTAGGAGACTCAAACTACAGCTACAGTATACCTATACCAAACAGAGTTCGGTATAATTAAACTGCACAGAACAGCAGTAGGACCAGCGGGGCGGGACCCTTTAAATCCTAGCTCTTTCGGCGTGGGGGGGTTCTTGCTGACACCACTGTTCCGCATTACCTTACGGTTTTATTATAGAGTCCCTCCAGAAACTACTTAACGTCCGAAGAGCCAACGCTCACAATCACAAACAAAAGCTACGCATCAAGGCTATTATTGATGCTAGCGGCAACCTTTCTAATTCTGCAAGTTATTGATGGCTTAGATTTTACGAAGAGAGTGGTGTGGTTTAAGATGTTGTTTGACCCACACCATTCAATACCCACCCTACCATGGTCTTTACACAGTCGTTATATTTGTGGAAGGCCCTTAAAAGCTGTTGTTACACTATTACTATTTTCTATTTTTATATATTTCTATTATCTTCATTTTTTGTTTTTATCGGGTTTGTGCAATACTATCTATTAAACATTATGACTTATTTATTGTTTCCTAATAGCTACGAATTCAATTCATTGTTTATTTTGTATCGATCAGGCAAGCAACGAAAATTTTCGACTTGTTAGTCATACGGGCTAATTTATGTTATTTAATTCCTAAATTTTATTGATGTTGTTGTTAAAAAAAATTTCTTTAAAGACTTCATTTTGTTAAATTTTTAAAACACTCCGCGCAATTAGCTAAACCACATGCTGAAATCAATAATAACAATAATAATGCGATATAATAATAATATAATTTAAATTGTTAACATCCGGCAATTAAAATTGTTTTCATAAAATTTTTAAGGGGTGAACATTTCTAGAAGTGACTGTAACGTCACAGCTGATCACGTCAATGCTCTAATCCACGGGTGCCCAGCCCATTGCTCATCTGGCTCATTTTGTTATTGTAATTGCTCTTAGGCATAGGCAGCAATGCGCGTATACATGCACGGCTCTAGTCATAAGCCAATGCATAATACAAAAACAATATTGCGTGTTCCCTTTCTTATCTCTTTTCGATGGCTGGGCTCATGAGCAAAGCAACAACACTTCATTACTTTGTTGTTGCGCTACTGAATTTCGGTATAATTTTGTTGTTGCTCTTCGTTGAGGCCTGCACTTTAAAAAATGCTATTTGATTGAACGCTGGACACGATATTTTTCTGCAAACCATATTAAGTGCATTATTTGCATTCAAATAATAGTTACAAAAAAATAGTGGTGGTGAAAAGATGAATAGCTGGACGCCGTACTTTTTTTGGAAAACATTTTTAAGTGTGAAAACAATGTAATATTTGCAAAGAAATAATAGAAATTGTATCTACTTTTCTCTCGGTGCACACAATAAAATGAAAAAAATTGTTTGCCTTAGATGTGTTAGTGTTTTCTTGCATATGTATTGAAGTTTGCTCTTCCATAAGCAGCGTTTGGGGCACCTCTGCTCTAATCTATCTATCTACATCTATATATATAAAAGAGTTCATGCTGACTGATTGGCAATCATCGCACAGCCCAAACCATAAGAGCTAGGATGCTGAAATTTTCACAGAAGCTTCCATCTATGGTGAAAGTGCACACTAAGACGGGATTTTGGAAAATTCCACCCACAAGCGTGGAAAATCGCGGAAAACTGTTGTATGAAACTTTTTTGTTTACCATCCAATCAGCTTCAAACTTATTTTCAGAGATCTACACAAAAAATCATTTGACACATATTTCACCGATTTTGGAAAATCCACCCCCATGGGCGGAAAATGGGGGTCTCAAGGTTGTATGGGCGAAAGTCTAATTTTAGTCCGATCACCTTCAAATTCATTTTCAAAGCTCTTCACGTAAAATAATTCGACACGTGTATCAGCGATTTTGGGAAATTCGACCACATTGTCGGAAAATCGGTGGAAAACTCTGGCATTCGACATTTTTAGTTTTAATGCGATTGGCTTCAAACATATTTTCAAGGTTCTATGGGAAAAAATAATAGGCGCAATGGTCAAAGATTTTGGAAAATTTACCCCCATAGTCGGAAAATTCGTGGAAAACTGTTGTATGAAACTTTTTTGAGTATCGTCCGATTGACTTCAAACTCATTTTGAAAGCTCTTTACATAAAACAATTCAACACGTGTATCAGCGATTTTGGGAAATTCAGCTCCATGGTCGGAAAATCGGTGGAAAAGTCTGGCATTCGACATTTTTAATTTTCATGCGATTGGCTTCAAACTCATTTTCAAGGTTCTATGGGAAAAAATGATAGGCGCGGTGGTCAAAGATTTTGGAAAATCTACCCTCAAAGCCGGAAAATTCGCGGAAAACTGTTGTATGAAACTTTTTTAATTATCGTCCGATTGACTTCAAACTCATTTTGAAAGCTTTTTACATAAAATAATTCAACACGTGTATCAGCGATTTTAGGAAATTCGACCACATGGTCGGAAAATCGGTGGAAAAGTCTGGCATTTGACATTTATAATTTTCATGCGATTGGCTTCAAACTCATTTTCAAGGTTCTATGGGAAAAAATAATAGGCGCAGTGGTCAAAGATTTTGGAAAATCTACCCCCAAAGTCGGAAAATTCGTGGAAAACTGTTGTATGAAACTTTTTTGATTATCGTCCGATTGACTTCAAATTCATTTTCAAAGCTCTTCACATTAAATAATTTGACACGTGTATCAGCGATTTTGGGAAATTCAGCTCCATGGTCGCAAAATCGGTGGAAAAGTCTGGCATTCGACATTTTTAATTTTCATGCGATTGGCTTTAAACTCATTTTCAAGGTTCTATGGGCAAAAATAGTAGGCGCGGTGGTTAAAGATTTTGGAAATTTTCACGGAAAACTGTTGTATGAATTTTGTTTTTATTATGTTCCAATTGACTTCAAACTTCAGTTTATCATTCAATCATTTTGAAACTAATTTTCAAAGCACCTCACATTAAATAATTCGTCACATGTGCTACCGGTTTTGAAAAATATAAATAAATACTAAGACCTCGGTACTTTGCGAGCAATACAACGGGCGGAAAACCGTTGGAAAGATTGAATCTGGATTCTTAGTATTATTCTTGAAATTGGCTTAAAATGCCAAATGATTTTGGAAAATCTACTCCGTGTCGCCACGGGCGGGAAATGGAAGTCAAGGACAAATGGGTGGGACATTTTTTTTTTTTTTCAAAGACATTTTCATAGCCCTACACTGAAAACATTAGTCACGTGGCTCAACTATTTAGTTATATTTCTTACGGTTGACGAGAGAAGTCAAATTCAAGAAAAGAAAATGCATTTTCATCTAAATATTTCCCCGGGCAAGGCCGGGATATTACCTGCTAGTATATATATAAAAGAGTTCGTGCTGACTGACTGGCTGACTGACTGATTGGCAATCATCGCACAGCCCAAACCATAAGAGCTAGGATGCCGAAATTTTCACAGTAGGTTCCATCTATGATGAAAATGCACACTAAGACGGGATTTTGGAAAATTCCACCCAAAAACGTGGAAAATCGCGGAAAACTGTTGTATGAAACTTTTTTGTTTACCACCATTGGATCAAGCAGCTTCAAACTCATTTTCAGAGATCTACACAAAAATTAATTTGACACATATTTCACCGATTTTGGAAAATCCACCCCCATGGGTGGAAAATGGGGGTCTCAAGGTTGTATGGGCGAAAGACTAATTTTAGTCCGATCACCTTCAAATTCATTTTCAAAGCTCTTCACGTAAAATAATTTGACACGTGTATCAGCGATTTTGGGAAATTCGACCACATGGTCGGAAAATTGGTGGAAAACTCTGGCATTCGACATTTTTAGTTTTCATGCGATTGGCTTCAAACTCATTTTCAAGGTTCTATAGGATAAAATAATAGGCGCAATTGTCAAAGATTTTGGAAAATCTACCACCAAAGTCGGAAAATACGCGGAAAACTGCTGTATGAAATTTTTTTGATTATCGTCCAATTGACTTCAAACTCATTTTCAAACTTCTGTTTATCATTCAATCATTTTGAAACTAATTTTCAAAGCACCTCACATTAAATAATTCGTCACATGTGCTACCGGTTTTGAAAAATACACGTGGCTTTATACTAATTTCCAAATATAAATACAAAAACCTCGGTACTTTGCGGGCAATACAACGGGCGGAAAACAGTTGGAAAGATTTAATTTGGATTCTTAGTATTATTGTTGAAATTGGCTTAAAATGCCAAATGATTTTGGAATATCTACTCCGTGTCGCCACGGGCGGGAAATGGAAGTCAAGGACAAATGAGTGGGACATTTTTTTGTTGTTTTGTTTTTTTCAAAGACATTTTCATAGCCCTACACTGAAAACATTAGTCACGTGGCTCAACTATTTAGTTGTATTTCTTACGGTTGACGAAAGTAGTCAAATTCAAGAAAAAAATGCATTTTCATCTAAATATTTCCCAGGGCAAGACCGGGATATTACCTGCTAGTTGCATATAAAGCTCAAACAAGTGCAGCTAGCGGAAGGCAGCGTTTAGTTAGTGCAGTACACAACGGGAACAGGCAATAAAATATACCCTACCCAGAAGGGGCGGCATATTAATTCTTAAATTGACTCTAAAAATTTATTTTTTTAAGCTTTATTTATTTTCTTGTCTTAGGTTGGTTTTTCATCACTCACCCCACAGCAATCCTCGTTGAAGGCCTTCACGATGTATTGTTGCATGATGTACCTGTGTTTGCTTGTTCTTGTTGTTGTTGTTTTTTTTTTTTTATGGGTTATTTGCAAAAATAAAATTTTAAACAAACAATTTTAAATCCGGATAGAGCACTTTGACGTAATTGCTTGATTTCGACCTTTTTAAATTTTTGGCACGTGTGGTTGCCAGTTGCGGGAGGAGCGGTAATTTATATGCTCAATTCAGGGTAGGCAACCAGATGTAGCACAACAACAACACTAAAATTTTGTTTTCTTAGAATACGCGCACTGCCTTGATTAATGCAAACATATGTATGTAACTTTTAATCTACTAACTAGCACTAGTATTAATTATTTATATATTATTTTAAGGCTTTTTAAGGTTTTAATTGGTTTTCCTACTTTTTGGATCGAGCTGCTGTGGCCGTTTTCTTGTTTTCTTTGTTATCGCTCGTCCTTTGGCCCAAAAATTATAATTTAATGATTTTAACGCACTTGTTTAGCCTTTTACTAAACGATTTTGGTTAAAATTTTTGACACAAACTAAAAAAATACACCACCGACCGCCTCAGCTTTGCTTCTCCCAATTACTCGATCTCACTATGAGCGGGAGAGGAGGACGTAGGGACCGAATGCACACCGAGAACCTCGACGGATGAGCGGCCAACGCAACTGACGAGCGCTGATCTCGACGGCGACGGCAAAGCTTACTGACGACGACACTCAAGAGCCGCTGCAACGGTTTCGTTCGGCTCAGAAGTCTCCAAAAACTTCAGTCAGTGAAGGCAGAGGGGGATCGGCAATTGCTAGCAGCCGCTGGCGCCAGCAGTCTCCGCATACAGTGAGTCGATTTTATCGCTCCACCTGCGCTTAGCAATAAATGCCAGCAACACTGGCAGATCGCCAACTCCAAATGCTTTTATTGCCGCATGGCAATTAGATCAACTCGATGACCTTTTAAATGACAAATAAATAATTCTAAAACAGAATTATTTCGAATTAACTTCAGTAATAATTACCTTCTCGCTTAGAGAATTGAATTAGTAATTCGGCAATTAATGCCAACTTTTCCAATGCCGAAAGATGCCTAGCGTTCTTACAGATTAGAGCACTGGGCGATAGCGGCGGTATGCTCTTGTTTTATTTATTTTTTTTCTTTTTAAGTGCAAGTGCTGCACGTCTACCTCTGTTCGCTGCTCCAAGGAAAAAGAACGACGGAAGTGAGGCAGCTCTTCCTCTAACCTTGCCTCTAGCTGTCATTTTCTCTTAGAGAGCAATTGCAATTGCAATTGTCAAGCTACACTTAGTTGCACTGAGCAGAAATCGATTAGGTTCGAATCTTGGCTAAAACGTAATACGCGCCTATTTAATTATCAGTACTGCCCCACAAATGCTAGATTATTGTAAATTTTATATTTAAATATAATTTGGGGTTGTATGCGACTATTACATGCATCAGGCGCATATCCAAGTTTAACTGAAAACATTACATGAGTGCGCCACAGTACGTTGTAGTATGTTTATTAGAAACGTTTCTGGGCTGTTTACTTATATATTTTTCAAGTGCTGGCATTTGTTGAGATGCTGGTGACAAACAAATCAAATAACGAAGACAGTCGTTTCTTTATTTTTTATATATTTGTGTCAACCTCATAATGTGATGCCTCTAAGCCGCCTATCAGTCTTTTATATTTAGCTCGCTTCTGTTGCCATCAGCGCTGTCTGGCATCAGTTTACTTCTATTCGCTTGAATGTGTATTTGTGTGCGTGTGTGTGCACTCCATTTCCGCCGGAAGCCTTGTGACAAACAGACAGATGCCGCGCGTACTCCTATATGTACCGTACTTACCGCTTGCTGCCTTGTTTATTTCTTTGTTTATGGCCATTCTTGTTTTTATGGTCGTTTTCTTTCTCCTTTCCCCTCCGAAACTTTCTGATTGTCGCTTTTATATTTATGTGGTTGGTACGGTCGCGCCTCATATGGTAAGTCTATACTGGTATATGGTCGCATGGTTCTATGAATTTTCCTGGGCTTGGCCCTTTTGCTTTATGGCTCGGTTATTGTGCTTCTTTATTCCTGTGTAGTGTTTATTGTTTTTTCGCGTCACCTTTGTCAGTCGTTTGTTGTGGTAATTAAACTCTGATTGCTTTGAAATTGTTTTTATTGATTGGCAGATTTTACTTCAATCTTAGCAAACTGTTTTTCTGTAACGAGTTTCTAGCAATTCGATTGTCATTTTCGAATGGAAAGTTAATAACAATTAGTGCTGTCTATCTAATAGCTAATTGAGAATAGCACAGAAAATGTGAATGCCATTTTATTGAAATTGAAAAGAAAACTTTTTAAATTGTTGGAATAATCAAAATCACTACTACAAGCAAATATTTGAAGAAGAATACTTGAATTATTTATTATCTTAAGATTTTATATATGTATATATTTTCTTGATCCATAACAACAACTACTGCAATTTTTGCATTATACGAAAACAAAGCGATGCTTTTAGATACTTTGAACGCCATTTGATGAACAATTTAAGCAGTACGTGGACACGGCCAATTCCAAGACAAAAAAAGCGCGCAAAACTTGGCAACGGCAAGAATGTTGCCCCGGCCAAATAGACTTGCCCCATAGATGAGTCCTGAATGCGGCACGTACACAACGCCAATTGCCAGGACTCAACTCAAACTGCTGCTCCAGCTCAAACTCAATTCGAGCGGCAGCTGCGCGAAATGGACAATCTGAATTATAACCAAGTAAAGGCGGCTGGCATAACGACGAAGGCGATTGAAGGCGGGAGTGTGAGTAATAGTTTTGGCTGGCAGCGTGTCCGCCTGGAATTTATGGACGGAGTCCGGCCAAGTGCCACTACACTGGTATTCACTTTGAATACTTGGCAGCCAAAGGCTCTGGCATCCATCTTGGGCACTGACAACTGCAAAGAACTGCGCCCAACTGTTGGATTTATCGATCCCCCAACCGAAGGCTGCCTTTTAAACTAATTAAGCTTATGGGCAACACTCAAGCATATTGCCATGGCCAACACATGGTACTAATTTTCAGAAAATTTCCAGAATTAACGTGTTTGTTTTTGGCCGCAGTCGAAATAAATTGCCAAAATACTTGGAATGGGCCAGGTCAGGCTGACCTTATGCGTATGTCCCGCCTCAGAACTTGGCCAGCAGCTATAAATTCAATCGAAACTGAATTTCAAGCGGCAACTTTTATTTGCGTTGTTTACAAGACTTCTCGGACCGAATCCCATCCCCCGTATCTCCCTTCAACAAATTCCTCTACCCCTTCTCATCCTCGTATCTGCCTTCATTCCATTCGTCTTTCCTTGGCAAAAATTATAGTTCGCTTAGAAATTTATATGCAGCGTCCAGGAAAATTAAACAATTTAGCAGATTTCGAGTAGCACACACAGCTGAGCCAACGAACTATTCCAAATTGCATCTACGAAAATAGTGTAAAAATGTTGTTGCCGCCTCTCTAAAATTCCTGATTGAGATTAATGAGGACATTAGCCAGCGAAATTTATTTGTTTTGATAGGAGTACGATTCTAGAAAACCGGTTAAATCAAGATTTATGTTTCCTTCGAACACCTAGCTGGTTCGAAATGGTTACATTAAAATGTGTCTAAGGAGAGTTTCATTAACTTCAAGCGTACAATAATTAAACTCATACATAAATCCATAAAACTATTTGCTTATATATTATTTGATTCGGTTTGTGCAATGTCCCTCAGTCAGTCGCAATTTTATTAACATCGATATGACTAGGGTATTTTGGTATTTACCCTCGTATGTCAATTATTATATTTAATTATATGAACAATCTGACGAACATTGGGTTTTTGTCAGTAAAGTCTTATAAAATTACTTTTACTTCAATAATTGAAACGCAAAATATACAAACGTAAATAAATTCAATAAAATGATAAAAATATTTAATATTCTCCTTCTCGATTTTCAGTCATATTACAGCCTTGCGCGAAAGGAATTCAATTGGATAACCTATAAAAAAATCATTTGACACTGGCAAATGTTTAGCCAAAACTATGTTCAGGAGGTCGGAAAGTGTGGGAGGACTCGTAAACTAATTTTGTGCACCTTTAGCATGTAATAAATTTAATTGTAATTAAGTAATGAAAGTAGATAACTGATGGGAGACCTTGCGCTGTTGAATTAGAATACTTTGGCTTTTCTTGTATATTTTGAGTAAAGTTGTATGCAGATCAAAGGGAATGTAAACATAAGTAGCTTATATACCCTTTGCGAAGTCTAACGAGCAAGTAAATCACGCACCAACACACTAGCAAGTACACACATACACACACACGTCAAGCACTTCAAATATATACACAAATCGAGGCATAAATCACAATTTCTTAGCCATTAAGACGAGACCGCAAAGATTTGCGGCACTTCTAAAGCTGATGATGAAGCGAATGCGTCGGGCTTTGGTCCCTAACCACCAGGACCTTAGAGCTAAATGTGCAGGAGCAGGGGTGAGGGCACGCGTGTGGCAACCAGGCCAAAGAATGTAAGCCCCTAACACTGCCACAAAATGAAAGCATGTCCTTAAAGTTTCTTAAAATTCAAGCAGCTTAAAGCATTATAATAATTTGGTGAATTGCACATATCTCAACAAATAATGCTAATTTTCATTTTAATTATTAGTATAAAACTAAATTATAGTTAAAACTATTAGACTATCTTAGAAAATTAGCTATTGTACTTAATTTTCATGTTTTGTTAATTGTGGTTGCCGCAAATTTGAAAATACATAATGTTCTTATGTTATGTTGTTATGTTGGTATAAACAAAAGTCAAAAACTCGAAACTCTGCACCAATTGAGCTCAAATTTCGACACAATATACAATTCTCTTGAATTATTGCTTAAATCTATTTATATTTTTTTTGCGTACATGTATCAGCTGTTTACCAGCAACAGTAGGTTTTCCGGGCCCGGGAATTTGAAAACTCTTCCCTAACGGGTGGAACACTGTTGTATGCAACTTGAAAAATCAAAACCCACCCGTCGCCATGGACGGAAAATAAGCTTAAAATCAAATGAGTAAGAGAAGATTCTTGTTAGATCGCTTTCTAAGTTCTTCATAACCTATACAAAAGGGAACGGGAGGTAAGATAGTGGCAACAATGTGCCACAACGAATTGAGGCAGGAGACAACTATTTATTTTCTAAAATGATGCTATGTTTTAAATATTGTATGATATTAACAAAATTAAAATATATGTACTTTTCTAGAGTACTTGCTCTATTTATTTGAGATTTGGAAGCAAAAGTTTGGATATCAAGTTCCTTAAAACAAACAGACTCAAATTTCTTTGACTGTAGAGATTACAATCATGGCTCAACAATTTCTTGCTTGTTGCTAACACGACAAGAGCCATCACGACATTTTGAAGAATCCAACAAACATTTTATGTCACTTGCGACCTTAGATATATTTGCGTAAGAGCGCAGTTTAATAATTTACATGTACTACATAAATTTCTGGATATATTATAAGTTGTAAGTACAATAAGCTGCTAAAGTCGTCAGAGTCAGTTAGTGCCAATGACCGCAACTGTTTTAAATCAAATGCCAAATTAGCTGCTATATATAGTACAAGAAAATCGTTGGATCTTAAAGTATGGCCAGGCATTTGCTGTGGCATGTGCAGACTTTAATTTTGCTTTCACTTTGCCAAATAGCCGCAAATAAATTCCGGCTACATTCTTTGGCGGCAAGCAGGCAGGAGCAACCAGTAAATTACATTTGCCCGACGCTCTCCCGACCCGCTAACAAATTGCTTTGGCATTTTGTTGTGCTGCTACCAAAAACTAGGCAGCAGTTAGTAGGCGCCTATCTACCTACAATTTTCTTCACTTTATTTCACACTTGGCCCCAGCTCACCAACACATAAGGTGTGTCCATTTTATCTTGTTGCCCCAAAAAAAAAAATATAAAAAAAACGGTTACATGGGGTGAAAAACTTTTCTCAGCTGCTTTTCCTTTTAGTTCTCCTACTTAGTTAGTTGCCTGCCAACGACCCAGTTACACTTTTCAGCACTTTACACCACCTGTGAGTGTTTGTAGTAGTGTGTTGGAGTAATTCAGCTATTGCGGCTACATTTGTTGCTGCCATTCCGACAACAAGATAAATTAGGCTAAAGCAGTTTGGTCAACTAGACCAACTAGGCCCTATGCTAGGCCATGTATCTTACACTTAGATAGAATCGCCCAAAAACAACTTTTATTTATTAAAGATTCAATAATCTTCCAATTCATCAGATTAATTAATGAGATTTACCAGAAATTTATAGGACTAAAAGTGTAACATTAACGGATTTATAGGCTGTAGGGTCGATTTTGACACTTTATAAACTACTATCTGGTAAAACCACAGCGTCGCCCAGCGAAATATTTAAATTAAAATGCAATTTGTTGAATTTGACTACTTTCGTCAATCGTAAGAAATGCACAAAAATAACGCACCACGATTATCAGTTTTCTGGGAATTTTCCGACCTTGTGGTTAGATTTTCCACCGTGACTATTATGTTTTTGTGTAGATCATTGAACTTTTGTTTGAAGACAATCGCATGTAAATTAAAAATGTCGAATGCCAGAGTTTTCCGCTGATTTTCCGACCATGGGGCTGAGTTTCCCAAAATCGCTCATATACGTGTCGAGTTATTTTACGTGAAGAGCTTAGACTTTCGCCCATACAACCTTCCCTCATAGATGGAACGTACTGTGTAAATTTCAGCATCCTGCCAATCAGTCAATCAGTTAGTCAGCACAAACTCTTTTATATACTATATTGTTTAAAGAATTGTTATTACATTAATTACAAGATTTGTATGGAAGTAACATTTTTTGAATAATTTTGTATGAGCGCTTATGTTGTGTGTTATTGAAATATATTGTGTATTAAGTTGTTGTTGTTTAGCAAGTGAAGTCGGGATGTCCTGTGGGATGTAAGGGAGAGACATGTGATAAGAATATACCGTCCATGCATGTATTGCTAAATTTTTTGTCTATATAATGCATGTTGGTAATATTTGTGTGTCCACAGTTTGATTTGTTGAAGTCTAGTGAGACTTATGTTTTTGAGGGAGAAGTAGGTGTTAGTGTAGATAAATTTGGATTTTTGGACGTTTAGTTGAGTAATATGAGTTGGTCTTGAGAGAGGTGTTATTTTAGGAATTGGATTTTATTATTAGCGTTAGAGTTGGGGGTATAAATGAGTGGGTGTTGTTGCTGCTTTGTCTATTGAGTCGGCTTTTTCATTGCCTACGATGCCGATATGGCTGGGGATCCGAACTAAATGAAATGATTTTTGTTAGGGCGTTGTATGAAATTAAGAATAGGATAAGTGAGATAGATAGCCTTGTGCAATGCAGTTGTTAGTGGGAAAGGTTTGGGATAGGGATTTACCTATTTTAACGAAAAGTTTCCTATTGGTCATGAAGTGGGTAAAATATGCAAGGATTTTGGGACAAATTTTCCATTGTTCTAATTGTTGGACGAGTGAGTGAAATCCCGTCTTAGTGTGCACTTTCATCATAGATGGAACCTATTGTGAAATTACCAATCGCGATGATTACCAATCAGTCAGTCAGCACGAACTCTTTTATATATATAGAAAAAAATAGAAGGGTATACACCAACATGTGTACCAAGCTTGGTTGATCTAGCTTCAAGGGTGTGAATAATAATAGATTTTAAGTACGCTAACGTATTTTGCAATTATCAATAAATATTTTGCTTGAAGCGAATTCTTGCAGTTTATTTCTCAAAAGACTTGAAAAGAAGCAATTCACAGAACTCAAGTTGTGAACTATGTGTATTTGAAACCTTTGCAATTTTCTAATGCATACTTTGTGACCAAGTAAATATTTACACACTTCTGTTTACACACGTACATAAAATGCGGACCGGAAAATAATGTATAACTTTGTTTATAGTTTATTCTGGCAAACTACGTGGATATACCATTTTGGCCCTTGGTCAAGTGTTTACCTGCGCATTGAGGATGCCTTCTATTGCATTATATATTTTTACTTGAAGTGCGTCTACCTTGAGGCTAATTTCTTATTGACTTATGTGTTGATTACCAATATGCATAGCATTATTTTGCGAATGAACTTATCCTGCTTTGCGGACGTTACATTTGAACTCATATTTTAAATTCTTACTGAAATGTCTTACCTACAATAAAAAGCTTTGGGACTATTACTAAATGGCATAACAAAATGCATTTTGTACATTTTTGTTTGTACACTCCCTTAGGTAAGAGGCAAATGCAGGACCCAGCTTATTATCCAGGTAATAATGGCGCTGGTTGCTTTGTGCCACTTTGTTGCACAGGTTGGAAATAATTTTCAGAAATTATATATGACCACTTAAGTTGTCATTAACGTTAACGACCTGGCCAAGAAAGAAAAACTAGGCATGTTGAGGGCATTATGAAATGTTTAACAGCCTGGCTAAGTGGCGTCTGCAAGCTTGTGAATTTTTTGGGGCCGCCATTCGAAGGATCTAGTACAACTTGTAGTGCTTGGGTAATCCAAAATTAATGGGCTGTCAGTCATAGCCGCCGTGCCACACGGCTAACAGCTCTGTGTTTGGCCTTTCGACGCCTGTGTTGGCCTGCTGCAGTTTTGGCTCATTTCGGTTGCAGTTTGGCCACTTACAACTACGATTTCTGCCACATCCTGTCTTTGTGTAAATTTCCGCTGCTCTGCGAAAGTGTTTGGCGGCTGCCAGAGTCGAACAAGTCCTGGCTGAGGCCTCAGGCCGCTTAATCGAAAACGTATGAATGTAGCACAGGGCCAGACCATGAGCCGTTCGGGCAGCGCGGGGCAGACAACAGCAGCCACAGCCAGAGCACTGACTGCACTTAAGTCCTTTTCGTATTGCTCTTTTTCTTGCCAGCTTTCCAAAAGCGAAGGACATGGAGGCGGAGCAGCAGTCAAGTTATTACAAGCGCAAAAATATTTTCACTTAAGTAGCTGCCACTATTTTGCTCAATTTATTTCAACATGAAGCTCTTTTTAATTTCGCGCACAATTTCTGTGCGATTTTTCGAGTATGTGGTTGCCTTCGTGTTCCTTTCAATTTTACTCACAAGGTCCGCCCCTTAAATAAAGCTCCCTGGGCAGAATAAATATTTTCAGAATACGATTTCTATGTACTTGAATTTAATTGAATGCTCCCTCGATTTTTCAACTCCTTAATGCGATTACATCATTGTACATCATCATTGTTGAACTGAATTGTCATCACAGAAAATATATATTTCACTGCGGGTAAATGATGATTTAGCTCAAAAAATTTATGAATAATTTTTGTTTTTGAAGACAACAGTCCATCAAAATAAAATAGTTTGATAAAATATCAGTCTGTTCCTTAAAGCTTGAAAGTTATAGCTACAAAAAAACAAATACGATTGTCGATATTAATATAAAATATAGTTGTTTTTTTTTTTTTGCCTACCGTAGTACTTGTGTGAACATTGCGCATATATTTGAAAAGGAAAATGATATGTTGTTTATTTGATATTTGAGCATATCCATGAGTAGTTTTGGGTGTATGCAATTTATTTTTTGTTTCGGTTACTTACTCGTATTCGAAGAGTTTTTGTAAAATGCAGGCAATTATTAGCAAATAGTTGAAATTTAAATGCTTTGAAATGATAATATGATGTATACCTTATTCTCAGTACTAAACAAGATTTTAATTAAATTAAACAAAATAAGAATTTAGACCAAAGTTTGTGATCACAAGTTAAAAATGTTTCTATTAAATTTATTACCAATTCATTACAAATTTAAAACATTTTTTTTTTTTAACTTATTGCACATAATATTGTTTTTATGCTCAATTACTGGGTATGGAAAAGTCGACTACTGACATACCTAAATGAGAATAATATCAATCTTTCTCATATTTCTAAAAACCGAATGCTCAAATATATTTTGGCATTGTGGGGCAGTCGTGTGCACTTGGGCATTAATCCATATGTGAAAATGAATTCAATTTGCTAATTGAAATGCTGCATATAACATTTTCATTCGCAATGTTTGCGTATTTGTGTTATTTTGCTAAATAAGAATAAGCACGAGCTTGTGCGAATTTTGTTCTTTTAATTGGAACAGACACTTTTTCACACACATTTAAATACATTCATTATAAGTCAACGTAGCATAAACATCAATTTCTTAGTACTTCTAGCCGAACATAAACAAATTAAATTATTTACATTTACAGTCGCTTAATTTCTCTTGTTGATTGGATTCAATTGATCTGAAGCTTTGTTATTCAATAAAGAACCGAAATTGAAAAGAATCTTTATTACTTAGAGCTGTGAAAAATTATTGAATATTAAAGAAATGTTTTCAGGTTATCGTATCTTATCTCAACTTACAGAAAATGTCAAATCTGGCGAACTTTTCATATGTGGTTGGGAAGTCAGATTACCCCGCGGCTTAAGTAAAATTATGTAGCGTAAAGTGTCGAGGCGCTGAAAAAGGTGTTTATCATATTATACCGGTTCATGCTTTGATTATCTGCAAATCAAATGCAATGAGATACAGAAGCAGTTACAAGACGAGCTATTTTTACGGCCTCTGTGGAATACTCGCATAGCAATGTTGCCTGGGCGGTTGGGGCAAGCTCGAAAAATTATGAGACGTTTGCGAAACGAGTGACCCATAAAATATCACGTATACGCAGCACAGAAGGCAGGGCAACTTACACACACACACACACACACACAGAGCAACACACGTAAACGGAATGTATACTAGATGCGTTTTTATGATTTGTGGCATAATGCCAGCCAGCCAAGCAGCAGCTGATTGTAAATCTATGCGGGCAAGCCATCCTCAACTGCTGCCAGCGGTTATTGCCACTGGAGGTCAGCGTTTGCGGTTTCACTCGCTTTAGCAGCCAGCGGGAGTAGGAGGAGCAGCGGGAGCAGCAGCAGCAGCTGTCACTTTCATCTTTAAACTTTAATGGCAAACGGAAAGTTTTTTTGTGCTGAGTTTTGGTCAGAGATTTGGGCAGCTGGCTCGCACGTCTTGGCAACCATGTCTTGTGGTGCTAGTCGTGGTGTTGGTGGTGGTGCTGTTGCTGTGGCTAATCCCCAGTACGTGTCCTGCTAGCACAACGTTTTCGTAAATATTTATTTATTATTTACTCCTGTGGTCGTCGGTCGTCCTATTGCGCACCTTGTTGTCCAAAAAATTGACTTGACATTGCCAGTGGCAGCAGATCTTAGGGGCTTTGTTGTGCTACGTGCCGTTTTTCGTTGGTACACAACTAAAAGCTGTCAAACACGGCGTATACTTAATATTAATTACATAGACAGCACGAACAAAAAGCAAAGCAAACGCACTTTGTAATGCCTCTGCTAATCTTTTTCTGTCACACCAAAAATCACACAAAAATCCCTCAAAATGTATCTGAAGCATCCTGTTTTTGTTCATAAATGATATACATCTTGAAAGTTATCCTGTTGCACTGAAAACAATTGCTGCCATGTCAAAAAATTAACTAACTGGATGTATTCGCCATAATTGGTTAAGCTAATTGTATTATTTAGTCGTTAGCTAAACTTCTTTAAGCGAACTCAGTTGAGTAATGTTCTAATCGCCTTTCATATGAACAATACATTACAATACGAGTGAAATTAAGGCGAAGTTTACGTGATTGATGGTCGAGGTGCTGGCAAATGGAAGTACACATGAGAAGGGCTGAATAAAGGATGTAGTATATATTTGAATACTCTAATAACTGCTATACACATTCTGGTCTATGCCTAGAAAAAAAACCCGCAAATTGGTACAGGAATTAATTAAAAAATTAACAAAAAGTATAGTATTAAATTTACCAAAAAATCAACGCAAAATAATGACTTCTGAGAGTATACACTTTTAACAATATCTAATACTTATATACCAAAGAACATTTCCTAACATTTGTATTTTAATAAGAGAAGCAAATGAGTATTGAGTATCAAAATCGTTATAAATTCGAAATCTTCATTTGCAGCTTATATATGATGAATGGTGAATAGAAATACGAAATGAATCTGAGCATCATAGCATAATCTTTAATTTGAATTAAATGACTGTCTGACTTTCGCTCAGTGTAAACACTTTCATTTGTAAGGACCCAGACGTGACCTACGCATTGAAAGTGTATGCAACACCCATCCACTTGCAATTAACACTTAAATTAATTCATATTAATTAGGGCCCATGCCCCAACGACCAAATGAGAACACACTTAACGCTTGGGGCTGTTGGCCTTTATGGGGCCAAAATAGGGCAGGCGCGACCAGACCAGAAGACCAGAAGACCACCAAGACAGAAGAGGGGCGGAGCGAAACAAGAGGTAAACGCATTTAACCTCAACGCAATCAACATGGCAAAGCGGCAAATACTCGCACATACAAACTCGCACTACAATAAATAAGAACAACAAATAGCCAAGTCCCGGCCAGACATAACAACACTCATTAATAAGGAGCCTGAACGAAAACTGTGGCACAGCAGGATACGTGTACCACAACAAGAACAACATCAAGTAAAATCCAAACGATGGAAGCAAGAAAATATTAATCACGTTTAATAAGTTGTAGAAATTAGCAACCTCGCTGTAGGTCAAACTTGCGAGTTGTGGTTTGCCTTGCTAATTATTATGAATTTTTCTTAAAGACCAACAGAGTACATGCTTAGTTAACATTGTTTTGAACACAATTTGTGCACTTTTGCATAGTTCAAATGCTAATGGCTTTAATACAAAATTATATATATTAAAAGTGGCTAGAAATCTTAACTCCGTAAACAGATTCAAAGTCAATGTGACCTTTGAATTGTGTTTGCTGAAATTAACTATGTAAGCTAATGGCATAAAATTGAACATATATATGATGAAATCGGCTAAGAAAAGCTTCAACATCGGATAAAATAAAGTAATTAAGTGTGATTTTAAAACGAATAAAATGACTACTTAAATACAAATTCATATGCCTTTTAGAAATAATTCGTGACCATTTCAACTATTGCGACATCTAGTTAATCCCCTTATTTCAATAAATTCATTTGCTAAATTTAAAAAATAATATACCAAATTAATGTCAGTTTGAAACACTTAGAAACTTTTGTAAATGAATATGCATAACTTATTTTATTATTTTCTTTGTAGTTGTTGCGCATCTGCGGTTGAGGTTGATGTCAAGTTGACGTTAAGTATTTCTTAAGCTCAAGAAAATGTGGCTAACATCAAGTCAGAAATAAGTACAAACAAGTAGTAACATGGCACATCGCGTTTCTGGCAGGTAAAAGCAATAAGTAAAAATATTCAGCTAAAATAAAAAAAATAAAAATATTTTATATCAAAGCGAAAACTACAGAATGTTGCTCGCTTTTTAAAACAAGTGTTTACAATATGTGCTTTTGGAAGTTCTATTGCATAGATTACACATTTTCATAAACTTCTTTTTCCCAATTCGGAATGTGAAATTCTTGTAGGAAGTCGGATAAGAAGCAACGGAAATTTTATTGTTAAACTAAGTGCCTTGCACTTGATATACAGAACATTTGTTTAAACAAAATATGTTAAATGAAGGAATTTTAGTGAAATTAGGCAAACGAAATATGTTATAAGGATTTTGTTTTTAAACCCTAGCAGAGCGTATTATAATTTTGTTTCGAGATGTGTAATGGTCAGAAGGAGACGTTTCCGACCCAACAAAGTATATATATATAAGATAGCCGTTCTTTCTTGTTTTATCTATTGACTCTCAGTTTAAATCAAACAAATTAAGTAAAACAAAATTGAATTGAATAAAAATATATATATATATATATCTCGACTATTTGAAAACGTTTTATATCGACTATGAAAATAGATACAAATTACAATATTTAGTATCCTTTTCAATCGCCTGTCCAAAATCATTTATATATGCTTTAATGTGAACACTTGCCCAAAGTTCCGCCTAAGCCCTTAAGAAAGACACGACCACAGAATCGCAGAAACTTTCAGGCGTAAATTTCAATCAGGCCGCTTAATGCGTGCCACTTTAGCGGTACAACGCCCACAAACAAGTTCCCTGCGAAACACACAACCGCGGAAATACCCAACAACCCAACCACCCAACCACCCAAACAGTCGGCTACCACCCACATCCTCCGTCCGTCCCTCTATCCGCGCAGGTGTTGCCAACTACACGACGCTTGATTGCCCATATAAGAGCAGACGATGAAATTACATTAATATTAATATTTCGCCAGCGGGGCAGCAAGTGACATCAGTGAACTAGTTCCCAGAGCTAATCAGATATTCCCAAACTAGGCTGAGAAGTTTAAAAGTCTTTTGCCACCTTTGGTGTCGTAATTTTTACTCATGCATAAGCATATTTTAAATTAAAAGAGAGTGTGTAGTTTGAGGCTGAGCTATTAAATGAGGTAGTTGCTTTTTACCTTCTGTATTTCTTATCCCATGTCCTCTAATTCCATTAATCTCTGAAAAATGTACTCTTATGAGCCCGAAGGCCCGAAGTAGCTCTCTCCCATATAAATTGCGCTCTCGCGAAGTAATGAGATTGAGAATAAGAGCACTTGTTCTTTGCAACAGGGCCATCCGAACGAATACGAAGTTAGAATAGCCCTGATCGAAGCACAGAGTGTAGTGACATTTTGAATCTCACGATGGAATTTTAAGATTTTATTAGTTTTAAGTCAGTTATTTTTTTTTTTTTTTTATTAGACGATATAATTAAAAATGCGTTTCATTATAAAAATAATTTTAAAACACATTTGGGACTGGCTTTGACGGTGAAAAACAAAAAAAAAAAGAAAATCCATAATTTTATAATTGTCAGATAACAATCAAGTGATGTCATGTCTGGACTGACTGCTTGGCAGGGAGTCTGCGCCTTGGTAGCTGCTCAAGGAATGTGCGCGTGAGTCTCCTGATTCTTGGTTTCTCAACGTTGACTTTGAGTGCATTCGCCAGAGGGTTTATATGATTTGCGTGTCTACCATTTTGTTTATCAGCGGTAGAGTTTATTATATCAATTAATGGGGCAATCCCAAGGTCTCTCATTATGTCCTTATTTCTCGCAAAAGGAAAGCCACCAGAAATTCGCCTTAAAATTTTACACAAGGATTGGACCCTTTTTAAGAGACATGGGGCCGCTGTACCCCATACTGAAACACCATACCTCCAAATGGGCTGAATCATCGACTTAAATAACAAAACCTTGCTAGCGAGGCGCAATTTGGACCTGGGTCGAAGGAGCCAATCCATGCGTTTGAACCTTGTGTTAATTGTCCCTATAATTTTACATACATGTTGCTTCCAAGTCAAGCCTCTATCTAGACATAGCCCGAGGTATTTTTGCGAGGTCACCACCTTCATAACCACCCCATCTAAACATATAGCCGGGCAAGAATCACGCCTTTTTGTGAATGTCATCTGTACAGACTTATCCCGCGAGATACAGATATTCCACTGCTTTGCCCACCTCTGAAATTTGTTAGTGAATTTCTGCAGACGTCGGCTTGCTGTTGCAGGGGAGGCGCTGAAGCAAATGGCGGTAGTGTCATCAGCATAGGTCGCCAATATACTGCTATTGATAGGGGGCATCGGCATATCGCTTGTAAAAATGTTGTAGAGTGTAGGGCTGTGACTATTAACGGTACTGTGTTTATTTATATCAGAACTGGGACTGTGAACCTATTTGATGATAATACTAGATGACTAACTGAACTTATTGACTCAATTTATTGTTGATTATTTTAGAAAGCAGCCTTCTTATTCTGCGTAAAGCGTACTTAAAATCAATATCCAAAACGTTTTCATCTTCAGCTGCAGCATTGATTAATAATTTGAAACTTAACTTAAAAAAAAACAAAGGTAAGTATACTATACAGTATACCCGACCACAAGTCTCCCTGTACCGTGGTCTAAAACTTCCAAGCACATCTTCGAACACTTACACAGACGCACACACAGCCACAAAGATGCACGCACACAAGCGACTACGCAAGCCAGCATTTTAAGTGGTGTCTGAATCTTCTTTGTTGAATACCATCAGTGTTTATTATCCGATCGAAATGACCAAGTGACTCAATTATTGTACATGCTAAATCCCAAGGCTATATCTTTAGGGGGAATATCTGAAATCCGAATTCCAAAATAAACTTGACCTGCGCCTATTGTACACGAATCAACATTCCAAATTTGGTGACTCTAGCTCATATAGTTCCCGAGATCCTTGCGTTCATACATACGGACAGAGCCAAATCGACTCGACTATTGATACTGATCGAGAATATATAGACTTTATTGGGTCGGATATGTCTCCTTCTCTCTGTTACATATATTTGCACAGATTTTATACCCCCTTTTACCCATTTTATGGGTACAGGGAGTAAAAAGTAGTCAAGCTCCACTTTTATTTGATTTTCGGTTGCAACTTTCCACCATTGCCAACCAAAACTATTTATGGCTACAAAGTAGAACACGGAGAACAGAGAACTTATTGCAATTTTATGATAAATTTGAAATAACTGCACAGTTTCGATAAAGGTCATTTAAAAGCAAATAGCGCCAAAGGAGGCAGCATTCGAGCTCTGCACTCACTTCCAGTTGAAATAATTTTACGCACAAGAGCGCAATACGTCCCGGTACACCGCACGCCCTCCTCAATACGTGTACGTACTTACCCATTCAAATTTCAAGCAATGTTTGGACCAAACAGCAACGTCATGAATCAAGCATCTTACTTCCCGTAGCGGCAAGGAATTCAAAGACGAAGGCACAACAGACCCAAAATCACATTGCTTCTAAGGAAAACATCGGGGAAATCTGAAAGCGAAAATAAACAGAATAGAAAAGTGGAAAAAGAATAGAAACAGAGTGCACAAGCAGCGGCGGTAAGAAAAAGTAGACGTAATGCTGTAAAAAATTACTTATCTGCGCCCAAAATGATTTATTGGCCCAAATGGCAAGCAAATAGCATTAAAAGTGTGGTTGGGGCCTGGCCGAAGGGTTGCTGCATAAATAACAAAAAACGAGACGCCCTAAAATTTGAAAATAAAATGCCACTGGCACCCATTGTGGGCGTGGCCAACTGCCCGGGCACAGCCCCTTAAGGTAAACTATGTAAACAATCAACGAACTTAGGTTTTGCGCGAGCTAAAAAGTAAATTGCTCGAATCGCGGCAAACTGGAACCGAGAAATTGAAAGCCAGAAATATAAATATAAGGCAACAGCCTGTGTTCCTGAAAAATATATTCCGAAATTAATAGTAGTCTAGCCGGAAGAATAATGTCAAAACTTACCATTACATTTTAATATTTATACGAAATGTTATACCTTTATTTTTGGATTCGAGCTAATGGGGTAATGTCAGAAAATGAAAAAATCTCATATGTCACAGTTATAGACCTTAACTTAATAGTAACAAAACAATTTCCTATTTCATATTTTACTCATGTGAAAACACATCATCTGAAAGAGAAACTCAACCAACTTATCTTAACTTATTAACTATTTACACCGACCAATTTATGATCCATCGAGAACTCAAAAGACTGCAACTGTTTGCGTTTTCTATTAAATCCAGTTATCGACTACTTTTTATGTTTTTTAGACAAACTTCGAATATTTTAACTTGCCCCAATGTCCACGTACCGTGTTGAATGGTCTCGTAATCCATTTATGTAGTAAATGAAAATATTTTTTACTTGCTGCGCATGTCATCGGCCAGTTTTACACTTTGTTGGTGTTCAATCAACCGAATTCGTTAGTTCGTTAAAAAATAATACTAGTTTTTAGTTGAACAGTGAAAAAATATTATCAAAATGCTGTGGGTGAATGCTGGCCTATAAAATACCCGAACCACATGCTACCAGACAAATCTTAAACAAATTGAAAAAATGTTCAGCAACATAAAATAATTGAAATTAATCAAACAAGGTTAGGTGAAGCTACTGTTAATTATTCAAACATATATCATAAATATTTACCAATTTCAAGCCATAAGAAATATAATATATCCTCCATTTCTCAGGAACTCTTCATGCCATAAGCTTTATGACAACTTCATTGAATGAAATTTGTTGCGCAAAATAAATCACCCTATCTTGCACGATTCAATTCACATTTCAGAAGCTGCCATTCTATAAAAAGAAAAACAAAAATTTATGAAATTCTAAATTGGTACAACACGTTTGAATTGATAACTGTATACATATGTATATTTACAAATAAAAACACAACAAACCAACAGGTGAAATGGTAGCAAAAATGTGCTTGGCATTTTACACAAATATTCAATCTTTCTAAATGATTGATCAGGTCTTTAGTTTGTTTTTCCCATTATTTAGAAATGTCACCAGTAGTTGAATTGCAGTTTATTTTTATGTCTTACCATTTTGGATGATAATCACTCACACGGTCGGAAAATGGGTGCAAAACTCTGGAATTCAATTCGGAAATACTGAACAGCTCCTGCTCAACTGAACTGGCAGTGAGATAAATATGAGGAGGAGAAATCTACACAACAAGACAGAATTTTATGATATACATTTGGCTCAAGCAAAGCTGGTCTGGTATTAACACTGCAAGGTATTAAATCTATAAAAACATAGATGGATAAGCTCACATAACTTAAACTTTATTATTTAATACATTTTAGACACTGCGATGTACCATACAAACCCTCTGTCTGTGCATTTTCATCTAGAAAGTGTTTCCAAATAATATGCACAGAAAATTAATTAAATGAAAGTTATTTGTTTTGTAGAAAAAATTAAACTTAAAAAAGCCGAAACTGTCAGCATGATAAAGTGCAAAAATCATAGCAGAAACTGGCAACAAAATAAAAAAAAGTTAAAAAATTCACTTTAAATGTATTTTTGCAATTTTAATGAAATGAAATGCATGTGGGCTCAGGCTCAGCGGTGTAAATGTAAATGCGCCGCCAGACACGCACGTCCAGCACCGCCAACACCCCCGCAACCCTATCAGCCCCGCATGCCTTTAAGGGTCTTTTTCCGCTGAGTGTGTGTATGTGTGTGCTTAAATGCAAATTACATTTCATTTCATTATAGTATGCGGCATTTTCACGTTGGGCATGAAATAAGAATGCAAAAACTGCTGCATGCGAAACGAGTTTAAAATGGCGGCCGTTACCGTTAGCGCGCGCTGCGTATAAAGCAGGCACAGTTAGAGCCGGAGTCAAAACCGGAGCCGGAGCCGGAGCCAGAGTCTGAGTCGGAGTCGCTATCGCAGTGGATGCCAGTTGAACTCATCCACACACACACACATGCACACGCACTGAGACGTACCACATTCCCACACAGGGCCGACAGTTATGAACATTCACGCTAATGCGTTGTGAATGTTCCAGCATTTTGTATACCCTGTAGACGTATAATGCAAACCGGCATATTCACCTGTATATCTTTAATTTCTAGCAAGCCATCTAGTTTCCTGCGCTTCATTGAATTCAAAAAAGTTATGGCATTCCTGTTTCCAAAAATATTCTTGAATGTTTCATGGTATCCACTTTCGAATCCATTGCACAGAAATACTAACATAAAGCCCGTTTTTGAAATGTTTTAATAATTAAATTTATTCTACATCAATTATATATTTAAAGCGTAGGCAACACACTTTCCTCTGTAATTGATAATTATTATTATGTAGTTAAAAACACTCCTTTAATTAGGATAATTCTTGCAAGGATATTTAATACAAGAACGTTTTATAAATAAGTGTTCATTGATTGAGTTTCAAACTATAGATACAAGAAAGTCACATTTTCAGAGCCGCAAGTATTCTTGAACCATACCGAACCATCGATTCAAAAATAATTTTGTTATTGGTTTATTAGGAACGGTGGTGGCACAACTAAAAATACATTGAAATCTATAGCACGCTGGGTATTTTGTAGTCTATCCGTGTTGATCGCAGCTCATCTGCTTGTGTTTATATATAAATAACTGTAAGCAAGTGTTGCGCATCGTGCTGGATAGAAAGGAGCTGTCCTTGCTGCTAATATGCATCCCTATGTCTGCGTCTGCCTCCGTACCTCCTCCCTATGCCAGTGCCTTGGTCCGTGCCAGTCCGCTCAGGCTTGTGTCCCCCAACTGCTTCGTCCGCTGATGCGACTACACAGGTGCATTGCATTTTTTCCTCATTCCCCCGGACGCTGCTTTGCATTGGAAATTAAATTACGTTTAAGATTTAAAGTGCACTGCACAAATTGCCATTTGTCGTGTGCTACTAAATATAATGAATTATAATCAAATTTGCCCCGAAGTAGAAGAAATTGTGTTAAGTTGCTAAAGGAAGTGGCTCCAAATTATAGCTGGTGAAATAAAGCCACGGTTCGGTTTATATTCGTCATACAAATAAATATATGTATGTGCATCATATTTTTACTCCCTGTACCCATAAAATGGGTAAAAAGCTGTTATTGGATCTGTGCACATGGATGTAACAGGCAGAAAGAGACATCTCCGACCCTATAAGGTATATATATTCTTGATAAGAATCAAAAGAGATTTCGATTTGGCCATGTCTGGCTGTCTGTCCGTCTAGGCGTCTGGCCGTCTGTCCGTCCGTCTGTATGAACGCGTTGATCTTAGCAACTATAAGAGCTAGAGACACCAAATTTGAAATGTAGGTTCCTGTATACCATATGCAGATAAATTTTGTTTCCGATCTCAGATATCTTCTCCCGTTCAAAATTCCAAATTTAAAGTCGATGGGATCATAAACACAGAAGTTATTCAACATACAAAATACAGTACTGAAGAGCGTGGGCGGGGAGGACGAGGAAGCGCAGCCACGACTTAAAATGCCTCGCTTTCGTTGTCGCTTGTGTACGTGCGTATTTGTGTATGTGTGTGTGTATGTCTAAGTGTACGAAGATACGTTAGAAAGTTGGAGACCTGGGTACAGGGTGTTTCGCACGTTGCTTCGTTGTTATTTGCATTTTTACTCCCTGTACCCTGTCCCTACCAGTGGGTATTATAATTTTGTACCGAAATATGTAATACACTGAATATATGTCCCCATCAAGGTGACGTTTCCGACTTAACATATTCTGTATCAGCATCAATAGCTCAATCGATATATCGATGTCCGTTTATCCGTCTGTTTCTTTGCACCCTAGTCTGTCAGTTTTACTGCTATCTGGATAAAACTTGGCACAGACCCCTCGTTTTGCTGCAGGCAGTACATATATCGAAACCTACCGGATCGGATCGGTACAACAGCCATAGGAATGATCGGTCAAAAACTACGTTTTTGTATGAAAAACTTTTTTTTTTTAAGATATCATCAACAAACTCATCCAACCTCTATGGAGAGTTATACTATCTAACCAAATTTGATCAAAATCTGACCCCTATATAGCTGCCATAGAAGCGGGTGAAAAATTTGTTTTTGTATGAAAAACTTTTGGTTTATACAAATATTACATCCAAGCTAAGTGAGAATTTTATTTTATTTTACTTCAAATAGCTTTCTATAATTTTATCAAAATCGGACCACATAGCTCCCATAGGAACAATCAGACATAAACTGAGTTTTGTATAAAAAAAATTGCTGTTAGGGTGTATAGCTTCAGCACACCGATGACAGCCGTTCTTTCTTGTTATAGATAAGGATTGATTATAACAAGTTTTTGTTTGAGACTATAGACAGATCGACTGGGCTATCGATGCTGACCAGGAATGTACTCGTATATACTTGACACATAGAATGCCTTACACATTTAAAGGCGAAACTCGTCGGATTGTCTTTAAAGTTCAAAATAAATAAACATAGATGCATTTTAGTTAAGACTAGATATCTTAATGCAATTTATTTTTGACTTTAAGACGAGCTCTAGTTTCCCAGGACAGGCATTATTTTTGGCTGCAACATTTATGGCTGTAAGCTGACCCAAAAAGAGAAAATAAAATAAAGCATTGCCGGCTTTCAGTGAAATTACTCGTACGTATACGCACTGTGTCGCGCGGAGAGCGAGGAGAGGGGTGTTACAATTTTTGCTGCTAATTTAGTAGCTGACGCCCCCGCTGCCGCGCGCTCCCTCGCAGTCCGGCGCCAATCCCTCTAAAAACTATGGCCCATAAAGTTTTGCAGCAACTGCTAACCCAAGCAGCACGCAGTGCATATTTCGTTAGGAAATCCTTGTAAGCCACAAAGACTTGAAAATTTGTGCGGAGCCACAAATTTCATGGGAATAAAATTGCAACGAAATAAACTTACACACGCACAGACACACACGCATGCAAACAACAAAAACAAAACAACAAGTTCAGCAACAAGAAAACAACATCAAAAGAACACCGTAAATGCTTCAAGTGAAAAGCACTCGAAAAATCAGCGGCAAAAACCAAAAACGAACGGGCACTCTATAGACCAGGACTGGGATTGGTTGAATGGATGAGTTTTTTGGGACTGAACTAGGAAATGCAGCTGCAAACCAATCGATTCGGCTATGCGTACTAGTTTCCAATTAAAAGTTTACTAATTATTTCTAAACTTTTGTGCAGCGATCAATAAGCATTGAGCATGCAAGCCACCAACTCTGAACCAGCACTCAGACAAGAACAGCCTGAAAATCCTGCCGCAAATTGGTTACGATTGCAAAAGTGTATGTGTGGGTGTGTGAGTGCGTACTTTACGACTTTGCTATAGGTGTACTGGCCGGCCCAGGACCAGACCCATCAGCCATTTGGCTGATGAGACGCCATGGAAGGCTCGTGTCCTCGACATCGTCAACATCGCCTGCCCGTAATTGAGTATGCGTTGACTTTTGTTAATTTCGCTGCGTTATGGGCCGAGGCATGTGTTTGCTAGTTCCGCCATTTTGTTGCCACACATACACACACACACACACACACACCCATCAAATGGCTTGCATTGAGTAGTCAATCAAAGCACAAATCGATTGCCGTGGCTTCCATTTGGGACAATGACTCGTAGCAGCGGGTTCTGGTATTAACAGCAATTGCATTTCGCCCCAGGCCATGCTGATTGTAATCATTGGATTTGGCTGATGTCTACCCGACATGCCCATTATTTTTGCAGCCTAACGAGTTTTGGTGAGAATCCTTCCGCCTATTGATTGGCATGAAATGGAAGTGCCAATTGCCCTGCGGACTGGACAGGTGGGTTGGACAGATAAGCCAGATCCTTGCAAGCGTTTCGTAAGATATTAAAGTACCAAGTCTAAGAATAAAACAAAAAAAAACCTAATACAAACTGATAAAGAGAGAGAGAGAGAGAGAGAGAGAGAGAGAGAGAGAGAGTTTTCTTAAAGGTTATAGAAGTTTATCAACTTTAATGACCACTAAATGATAATATAAATTATAGTGATATTAGTCAAAGTCTTTTTATAAAATCAGGATGCAATCAAAGTAATAAAAATAAAATTTGGCATCAAATCTAATGTGAAGTGATGCACCTTTCTCTCGATGAGATCAGTTTAAATACCTAAGTTTTTTTGTATACTTTTATTTAATTTTGAAGCGAGCCACATTTCTGTGAAATGAAAGCCAATCAAACCTGTTAGTAATTTAATTCATCCAAATAATATGCTCAGCAGCGTATACAGATAAATAAAATCAGTTAATCGATCATATTCTGCCTGCAGACAAATCTTTTTCAATTACATTGTGAAACAATTTTCAAGCACTTTGGAATGCATTTCACAGCGAAAATAAACACCAGGAAAGTCAAATGACAAATAGCTCGAGTACAAATAATACAAGCACTGTTGCGAGTATCTGATAGATACATATCTACGAAAATCCCATATCACATGGCAATTGAAAATGCGCCAGCACTTTGCCCGCGACCGATACTTGTTTTTGCAGTCCGCACGATGGTTGTGTCGGAAGAGGGGGGAGTGGAGCGACAACCGGCACATTTGTCGCCGATTTGTTGGCGTCATTATGGCTCGACATCTGTGGTGGCATGATGAAGCGGATTGTAATGTTTGTGCCCCATGTTGACGCACTTAACATTGCAATTTGCAAGCGCTGCTTTATTTTCTGACGCAATGCGAGCCAAACAATGTGCACCTAGCGCATTTACACAGTTACCCATACTTGCCACGCCCCCAACATTTACTCTATTTACCTATTGTTAGTCAATGTTTGAGTATGTGTGGTCGCTTAATTATTTTTGTCAGCGGTTGGCCAGCATACCTCTTCACCTCCCTATTGGCGGAGCGGGGCACTTCAGTTGTAACTCGCAAATTGTTGGGCATCGTTTAATTATGATTCGTTAAAAAGATTATTTAAATATGCAACCAATTAATAGTTTCAGTAATTTAAGTGCAGCAAAATAATTCAATGAAATTGTAATTTCAGAGCACAATAAACAGAAATTATTATATGTAGTATGGTTATTACCTGCTCTAAATAGTTCAAAAACAGCAATTGAAAGCAATTTATTAAAGACATTCATTTGGGAGTACTACAACTCCACAAACAACAATCATAACCAATTCAAAATGCGATATTATTTTCATAATATATTTTGGAAACAAGAGTATCACTTAAGACATAAATAGTTCAATTTTATAATCAGCTTAATCATAAAACAAGAAAGGACGGCTATCTTCGGAGTGCCGAAGCTATATACCTGTTATAGTTCGGCGACCAAAACCACAATTTGAATTTCAACAGTTTATTGAATATAAAATAATGATGAACTTAAATATAAGTAACTGAAAATTTCTCGACAATTAATCCAAATTACGTTTCAATTTCGTATTTTCTCTGTCCGCGACAACCTTTCCTTTTCACAATTATTCCTCTTTTGCGCCACTCCAATGTGACCATCTTCTCCTATCTTAAAATCTCAAATTATGCTCGATATACGACAAACTCGATAACTTATTATAATTGGTCACACTGACCTCGACATCAACATTCAAACGTTTAATTTAAATCTTTACATTCCCCCTCCAGGTGAATCGATACGAGATTCACAATCAAATTTTAATATTATTAGCTTCGATATTGGGCGACTTAAAGTTGTACTTGCTGTTTTAACATCCACCCTGCGTATTTGACCATCCTTTGCAGCGTGTAGTTTGACAACTCGTCCTCGCTTCCACTTTTCGCGAGGAGTGGTTTCATCCATAACAATAACGACATCATCCAGTTTTACAGGGTCTGTTTTATCATGCCACTTACTGCGGCACATGAGCTGTGGCAAATATTCAGTTATCCATCGTTTCCACAAACGATCCTTTAATGATTGCGCAATACGCCATTGTTTCCTTAGACATATTATATTCTCCGCTGGATATGGCGTTTGGGTTGAGTTAACGCATCCTAGTAAAAAATGGTTGGGCGTTAGAGGTTCATCGTCGACATGGTCCAGTGGTAATTCTGTCAACGGGCGCGAATTTAGAATATTCTCCGCTTCTATCAATGCTGAACGTAACGTCTCAACACGTGGAGCGACATCACGAAGTGTTTACCCAAGCAAGAGCTTCACAATGCGAATGAGTCGTTCCCAGCAGCCTCCTGAACTGGGGTTCGATGGGCAGTTGAAAATCCACTTAATTTTCTGACGCGACGTTTCATTTATCAACGCTTCGATATTTATCAATTGGTCCTGCGCAGCTAATTCCTTTTGGGCACCTATGAAGTTTGTTCCATTATCGCTTCTGATCACGGCTGGTACTCCACGACGATTGACGAAATTTCGCAGAGCAACAATGAAGGCATCCGTGGAAAGATTCTCAGCAATCTCCAAATGTGTTGCTCGTATAGTTAAGCAAGTAAATATTACTGCCCAGCGTTTTTCTTGACGACGACCAATTGAGACAGTTATTGGGCCAAAAATGTCAACACCACAGTACGAAAATGGTCTTACATACGGTGTTAATCTGTCGGCTGGCAGTTGACCCATTAATGGCGTTAACGGTTGACCTCGATCAGAGACGCATTGAGCACAGCTTCGTTGTACCCGTTTCAAAACAGATTTGGCATCAGGGATCCAATATTGTTGACGGCATTCGTTGATTATAACAGCAGCATTCTGATGATGGAACTTTTTATGAAAGTGTTGCATAACCAAAGATGAGAACAAGTGATTTCTTGGCAACAATATTGGGCGTCGTGCGCTGAACGGTAAACAAGTCGCTTCATCAATCCGCCCGGCTAAGCGCAGTAACCCATCGGTTTCCATATACGGCGACAACTTGTATATAGGGCTAGCTTTTGGCAAAGGCAGTCCCTTGCTTAAATTGGAGGCCTCATCAGCAAATGCGTCTCGTTGTACCAACTTGCACAACCAAATTTCAGCGTCTGTCAACTCCATTGATGATAAAGGACCCTTTAGACTACTTCTTGTTTTCGATTCATGACATAGCCAAATTTTCTTAGCCCGTAGTACCCAGGCAACAACTCGTATTAACTTTAAAAAAGAAGAAAATTTAGAAATATCAATGAATGATACACTTACATGACACTTTAGAACCGTCTTGTTTACGACTTCTTCTTCAAACGGTAGAACAGACATCGGGATTATCATTTGAGGCCATTTGTCTTGCGATGTTTTTAGGAATGTTGGTCCATTCAGCCACAGGCTGTTATGACTAATTTTCGGACTGGTTACTTGACGAGTGGCTGCGTCCGCAGGATTTTCATTAGACGGCACAAACCTCCATTGATTTGGGTGAGTTATTGATAAAATCTCTGTAACTCGGTGCGCAACATATGGCTTAAATTTCCGATCTGACGAATGAATCCATTGTAATACCGTCTTTGAGTCACTCCAATATACGGTCTCATGTAGATTTACTTGTTGGTATTTCTTGATCAATTTGTTCAATCGTACGCCTAATACCGCAGCTTGCAGCTCTAAGCGTGGAATCGACAGAAGCTTTGTAGGTGCGAGACGTGTTTTTCCCATAACAAATTTTACCTCAGTTCCACCTTTGTAGGTTAGACGAAGGTAGGCGACGGCGGCAAATGCATCTTGACTCGCATCAACAAACATATGCAACTCTACAATTTTACTGTGTCTCAAATTGGCTGAATAGCATCGTGGCGTCCGAAAGTTATGTATCTGCTGTAATGCCTTCCACCAACAATCCCATTCCGGCTGTAATTCTTTCGGCAATACCTCATCCCATTCCATTTGATGACTCCAAGTTTTTTGTATTAGGATTTTTGCAAAGATATGGAAATCTGCTAAAAGGCCGAATGGGTCGTAAACCGCCATAACAATACCCAGCAATTCCCTCTTGGTTGGTACGCGCTTGCCTTGCATCACTTCAGAGGCGATCCGGTGAAATTTCGTCCTAAATTCAAAGACATCTTCAGATGTGTTCCAGTACATTCCCAGGATCTTGTCGCCGGCACCTTGCCCTTCCAAATTAAGCATCTTTTGCCCGATCGGCTTATCGTTCATTGCGACTTGTAGATGTGTTGAATTTGATATAAAATTGCGCAACTCAAAACCACCATACGCATGTATTTTGACAATCTCTTTGCAGATTTTTATGGCGTGTTCCTTGTTGTTAAAACTTACAACCAAATCGTCTACATAATGGTGTTTAAGAATAGTTTCCACGGCTTCAGGCATGTCTTCACTTAAGCACTCTGCATTCCTATTCTTTATATATTCTGCACAATATGGTGAAGACACTGCTCCGAAGATCAGGGTTGTCATAGCAAAATGCTGTATGGGTTGAGAGACATCTCCGTCGCGCCACAGGAATCGTTGTGCAGACTGATCCTCAGGTTGGATTCGTATCTGTGAAAACATTTCTCTGATGTCAGCGGCAACTCCAATTTCACCTTTTCTAAACTGTAGTAATATTGAAAGGAGTGGATTAGTTTGTTCAGGACCTTTTAACAACGACGAGTTCAGAGATACACCATCTACTGTTGCCGCTGCGTCAAAAACGATTCTTAATTTATCTGGCTTATGAACAGTCTGCACTGAAAAATGGGGTAGATACCATGTTCTACTTGTATACTTGCAGATTTCGTCTGATGATAATTTCCGAGCATATCCCTTCTCCAAATATTTACGCATTTCTCGTTTATATTTTTCTGCATAGTCTATGTTGCGGCTCATTTTCTTTTCAATACCTAAAAGACGTTTTTCCGCCATATTATAACTGTTAGGTAACTGAATGTTTTCTTTCCAGAGCAGACCTATTTGGAAATAATTTTCTTTCTGCGTCGTAGTTTGTAACAATAGCTTTCTAGCACGTGTATCATCTTCAGATTCTAATACGGCCAAATTGTTAGTGCCAAAATGTTCAGTTGCAAAATACTCCTTGACCAACTCATGGAATGTATGTCACCACTGAATTTGTACGCCTATCTTTAGTTGGCCCATATGCCAACCATCCAAGTTTTGTCCTCATTGCAACAGGTAGTGTAACACCATCTCCAATAACAGTTTTCGATAGGCCCAAATGAACATTATCTAGGCCAATCAACAAAGTTGGTTTTGCATTCTTATATTCACTAATTGGCAAATTTCTTAAATTTTTGAACTGACTTTTTAAAAAAGGACTGAGTTGGCAAGTTTAAGTTCTGCACCGTCTGTGTTCCTTTTAGGTTAAAGCGAACTGTATTTTGAGCATCAGAAATTTCAAAACAAACTCTTTTTGACATCTCTGTAACTACCTTATTGTCATACCATTGCAAGTTTAAAGGCTGCTGGCATCCGTTCAGTCCTAATTCGGTTGCAACCCTTTCTTCAACCAAAGTTATTGAACTACCCTCGTCGAACATAGCGAAGGATTCAAATTTGCCGTTTGGACCATACATTACAACAGGAACTATTTTAAACAATTGACTAATCGGCTCATTGACAGTACTACAGGTAAGCATAGACGTCGTTTTTTCTACATTTTCGCCCTGAGCTTTAAACAATGGGTTATGTAGAGACTTGTGATGGGCGCGTTTGCAGCCGTCTATATCACATATATTTCTAGCTTGGCAATTTGACATGTTATGTCCCTTTGATAGACAGGCAAAACAGAGTTGGTTAGACTTGGCAATATCCCAACGCGCAGTAACATCTGTATTTTCACACCACAGCTTGCATTGAGTTACATGATGATTATTATCACATAATGGACATTCAGGCTCAATACGACTGGTGTGTAGCACAGCCTTAAGATTGCGTTGCTTTGTAGAACTTTCAATTGGAGGTAGTCGGCTAACCACTCTTGCAAATTTGCTCAACCATTCAGAAAAGTTGGCTACCGAAGGACTTATACCTATCGAATCTGCATGACTGATCCAGTTTAACTGAGCGTCAATCGGCAACTTGCATACAATTTCTTCCAGAAGCGTTGGATTTTCTAAGTGTTGACGACAATTGGCAGAGGACAGAAAAGCCACAACACCGCGTACTTTTGTAGACAGATTTATTACCTGATCAAGCTTGTTAAAGGAAATTTTGGGAAATTCCTTTATTTTAGCGATTTGTGAGCGCACAAGTATTTCCGGGCGTCCAAAGTTAAATTTTAGTTCCTCGATAACATTGGGCACATCCTCTGGATATATTAACATGGCTTCCACAGCCTCCCTCGCTTCTCCAATCAGACATTTTTGTAGTCGGATCAGATTTTGGCGGTTGTTGTAATTAAACTCGCTTGTGGTATCGTTGTAGTTGGCAATGAACAACGGCCATTGCTCAGCTGCGCCCGAAAATGACGGCAGGCCATACAGCTTTGCAGGGCCTTCGACGTGGTGTGTTGCTGTTTGTAAAGACAAACAATTATTATTAACATTACTAACAAAATTACCAGCTGCGTCTGGATCTGGAAGTTTGATACTGGCGCCGGAATAACTTGGTTGTTCACTATGATCGGGTTTACTCCGTTGGCTCATACGCGCTATGTCTCTTTGATTCTGCTGCACAATTGCAGTCAGGCTTTTCAAAGCTGTTAAGATTTCGTTCATATTGTCAACTTTGTTATCTAATTTTTCACACACCGTGTTGTCCATAGAATCTGATTCATTCTCAGAAGACATTTTGTTCTTTTTGCTTCTTAAATTATATCTACTCATCAACTGCTATCGTACTGTTAATTATTAAATTTGCAAGCACCACTCTAACAACCCGTTGGGAGTATTTTATTTGCCCTGGCGGCTGGCTATGCTCCTGCTCACAGCTGTCTTTGGTTAGCCAGGTGGATGCAGAAAATTTAACAAGAAGCTAAAACACAATTATAACCAGCACTGAATTTCACAACGTTCGCAATCTTCCAATTTTCGTGTATGGCAATGCTGTTTGACATACACACATGTACCAATACACACACCAATTCGATGCAACGGTTTCTGATGAAATTCTGCCTAATGCTGAATTTCCGTATAATGGCGCGCGACAGTGGCGCCACTAAACATCGGCGTGTCTAGACTTTGGTGGCTACGTACGTTTGGCAATGCGTACATATAGTCCCACTCACTTCTTACTTTTAACTCTTGGCTTGTATATACGGTTGACATCCGTATATATACCTCGATTTTCACAAGATCACAATTCCGGTCGCGGGTAGATTTCAATTGAAAACGTACAATTAAAATGAAATTGAAAAATGTTATAGTTCGGCGACCAAAACCACAATTTGAATTTCAACAGTTTATTGAATATAAAATAATGATGAACTTAAATATAAGTAACTGAAAATTTCTCGACAATTAATCCAAATTACGTTTCAATTTCGTATTTTCTCTGTCCGCGACAACCTTTCCTTTTCACAATTATTCCTCTTTTGCGCCACTCCAATGTGACCATCTTCTCCTATCTTAAAATCTCAAATTATGCTCGATATACGACAAACTCGATAACTTATTATAATTGGTCACACTGACCTCGACATCAACATTTAAACGTTTAATTTAAATCTTTACAATACCCTAGCAGGAAATATGCCCTGAAGGTATATGGAATTGCAGCAAAAAACCATATAGATAAAATTCGTGTGACCCAAAGGAAGATCCTCAGAAGAATCTGCAAAGCCTCTTGGTACATGCGCACGAGGGACATTGAAAAAGATTTAAGAATTCCTAAAGTAGGTGACGTTCTACAACATGTAGCTGAAAAATATGAGCTGCAGCTGTGCAATTGTGTTAGCCTGAACGCAAAGAAGCTGGAAAGAGTGAGAGGCATCGAGCTGCAGCTGAACGTAGTCCCTAGAGCGGCTGAGTGCGAGTGAGACGGGAACATGTTCTTGCAACATGTGTGGTCATAAGTTTAGACAAAGCTAGAGTAGGCTGCTGGTGACAGAAGTCGACTAAGGGCAGACTGAATTCACGCTAGTATCGTCAGCACGCATTGGGAATTCGTTGATTTGCTCGGTTTGGTGTCACTCGCTTATAAAACGCAATCTCTTAGTAATGTCTAACTTGGAAAATAACGCTAACCCGACATACATATATAAAAAATTCACATATGTACCGGCTATGCAATATTGGCACTAGTTAGATTTTAGTTTTTTAGTAGCAGAATACAAGTTAAATAAAAAAATACCAGATTTTAGCTCCAAAAAAAAATAAATAAATAAACAAGAACGAACGGATATCTTCGGAATGCCGAAGCTATATACCCTTGCAGAAATTAACTTTTATACAAAACTTAATTTTTGTCTGATTGCTCCTATTTTGATCAAATTAAAGGAAACTTTTTGAAGTATAATAAAACTTTCACTTAGTTTGGTTGAAATATTTGTAAAAAAAAAGGGTTTGATATAATGGTCCGATTTTGACCAAATTTGATCAGATTGTAAAAAACTCTCTACAGACTCTGTTTGGGAAAGTTTGGTAACGATACCTTAATGAACAAAAAAGTTTTTCATACAAAAACAGTTGTCGACCGATTATTCTTATGAGAGCTATATGTTATAGTGATCCGATCCGGCCGGTTCCGACATATGTACTGCCTACAGGAAAAAGAAGGGTCTGTGCCAAGTTTCATTACGATAGCTTTAAAATTGAGAGACTAGTTCGCATAGAAACAGACGGACAGACGAACATCGCTATTCATGCTAATTCAGAATATATATACTTTGTTGGGTCGGAAAAGTCTCCTTCTTCTCCTTCGTCTCTTCAAAATTTATACACTCGTATGTACATACAATATATATATATATATATATATATGTATATGAGTTAAAAATAATGATGTTTATTTTCCTAAGTCAGGCATGTGCCGATTTTCGGCTTCGATCAAATCATTTGGAATCGAAATTAAAGCCTTTATTAAATTTAAATTTAAATGTTTAAAAATTAAATGAACTAACCATACAAATACATACATCTTCAAAAAGAACAAGTAGGAACGTTGCTGCCGGACGTACCCAGCATTATACTCGGTAGTCTGGTATAATTTGGTTATTCGAGGAGTGCAAAAGACCTTGTCGACCTAGACACTTTATAAACTTATGGTAGACACCAACATGTTTACCAAGTTTGGTTGCTCTAGCTTCAAGGATATGGAAAAAAATTGTGTTTATACAGACGGACATTTCACACACCCAATACACTCGTTATCTCTTTTTTAGCCGAGTATAAAAATCTGTATATATATATCAATAGAAAACAAGATCACATTATAAAAATGTTTTGTTAATGAAATGTAGTTAGCTAGGTCAGATAGTGGTCTGGATAGGAACAGGCCTCAATTTAGTTCAATTTGAATTTCAGGCGATTTACAATTAGTTAGAGTCAAAGCAGGGTATTTTCTAGTCAGGTACAATGAACTTTTTCCAATCATAGTTTCCGTTTTTTTATTATGTTTTTATACAGACATACATATATTCTGCGCATTTATTGCCCTTGTTGTTGTTTCTGTTTTTCTGATACTGATTCGGATTCCCACTGTTAGGATATTTTTACAGTTGTAGCGCACTGCGTGAGTCGCATGAAGGGATTGGGCTTCTGGCGGCCCGACAAACTTCACAGCACGTGATCACAGCGACATACATACGCGCACACATACAGTGGGTCACAAATGTACTCACACACGTTTCCAGAATATGGCATTTTATTGGCAGCATTTTATTTGAAGCGCGTGAGTCAAAAGAAACGTTTTGTTTTTGTTTATTATGCATATGAAAGAAGCCACCATAAAGTAGATTGATGACTGAGTCATACAATAATAAAGCATACAATACTTGAATTAGTAAGTTGAGTTCTTTTCCATGTGGTACGCTTTAAGTAAAGACCAAGACACTATAGCATTCAGTGCATTAACAAAAAAAGTTGATGGTTTGTTTGTGTGAAACGTACAATCACATATGACTTTGATGTATTTCTTTGGATCGATAGTTTTCTATTACTTGGTGTCCTTAATTTAAAAGGCCTCAAATTTTGTCAGAAAAAGGAGTACCTACACTTTCTTATTTTTCTTTTTATTACATCCAATAATTTCACTAATGATATATAAGAAGTTATAATATATCTTTAATTTGTTGTATTTCTTATTAAACGATAACAATCAGGAAGCAATTGTTGTGTCCACATGTTGCAAAAAAAAATAGTACTTTTAGCGGTTTGGTCCACGGTTCAAGCCAGTGACATTGTTTTATCCATTGTATTATAGTTTAGAACCTTAGTTAATCTACGTTTATAAATTTCAATATAAAACACTTTAGAGATATATGAAGTCTTTCCTGGCCTGGACCATATCTTGGAACATCAAGCTGTCTCCTTGCAAGTCGGTTCAAGTCAATTTTACCAAGAAAAGAAGAAGGAGTCCACCAATCTTTCCAACTGTGATTAAACATAAATACCTCGGACTTATACTAGATAAATCACTCACGTTCAAATTCCATACCAGAGTGCTTAGACACTGTCCAATCACGATTCAAGAAACTTCAGTGGCTGTTAAAGGTGTCTTCAAAGCTTCCCTTACACTCCAAGGTACTGCTTCTCAAGGTAATGATTATGCCCATCTAGACATATGTATGTGGTCATATGGGCCATTGCTGCTCATACACACATAATGCCAATTCAAGCAAAATTAATTATATTATGAGGTCGGGAACCCTCCTCTTGGGAGGAACTCCTTTATCAGGAGAGACCTAAATATTCCTTCAGTTATGGAGGTTATTAATACAATTTCCAAGAACCATGCTTTTAAGATGTCATGCCATAACAACCCGTTAGCAAAAGCTGTGGAGATCGCAGAATTTTGCGTAATTCGCATATTTTTTGATTCCCTACCTGGTAGACGCTGATCATATGTGATTGTAATGCTTACGAGCGGACTATGTCTTTTGTTTAAGATGTTCGCTTTTAATTATATTAATGTCATAAAAAAGCTTATAATATTTTCATAATATTTATAATTAAAATTGTTTTTTCATTATTTAAATTAATAATTTAAAAAACTTCAGGTAAGATTCGACTCGTATTTTATGACAGCATGTTAGGTTCATATTGCAGTTTTGAGTGTGGTAATACCTGAAAAAACCCTGTTTCGGAACGAAATCAAATAGAACATGCTTGAAAAATATCGCAAGTTTGTCTAAAATTATCCCATATACGAATATTGAAGATTAAAATGATGAACGCTGTGGCTGCTTTTCAAATTGCCAAATTTTTTCTAAGCGTACTTATGTACTTTGTTCTACTGAACTGCTGTACAAATATTCATTTACTTAAAACTAAAGCTTTAAACGTACAATTTAATATTCAACGAGTATATATAATAGTTTGTTGCCTGCATTTGTCGTTGTGTGGTTGTGTAAGCCAACGACAATGCAACACGTCAACACGGCTGGCAGTTGCAGTTTTGCGCCTGTGCGCTAAACAAATTTTATTTGCACACACATTGAGCAAAAGTTTTCCCATTGCCCGAAGGCCTTTGGCCGCCATTGAAGCAATGGAAAAACTGCATGTTTGCGATTTTCATCTTGTACGAGTTTATTTAGTGCCTGCCCTTTCCGCCCACTCCCCGTCATCTTGGTTGCACACCAACTGTTCGCTTGCCAGCCTGTTTGCAACGTCATTTTGTACAGGAGTTGAGCGGAACTGTGGAAATACCAAGCTCCGGGTAGCTGCTGTCTGGCGGCATCCGAGTGTGCTCAAGTCAAATAGTCAAACTGTCAAACTACATGCCGATATATTCTTTAGCGTCTACTTTGGCTGACTTACTATAATGATTTCAGTTGTCAGATGTTGTTGCCCGTTTGACGGGGCGTATGCGCAATTTCGCAGCCTGATTGAAATATATCGTCTGCATGCTTGCATATGTGTGTGTGTTTGTTTGGTTGTGTGTGTGTGTGTGTGTGTGTGTGTGTGTATTTGTGCTGCGGCCACATGTATGCATGACCTGCTTCTTATTTATTTATGAAATTTTGCCATTTTTTCAGGCGAGCCAATTGACAATTTTATGTGCATTTACATTTTGTTCCATCTATAGCTTAAAATTGCCCATAAAAAAGGAATCTAAACATGCATAAAATAGTCAGTCAACTAAATATACCAGCAGATGTACAAGCTCTGTCCTACTTTGGATAAGAAAAATAAACATTAATCAAAAATGATTTCCTAGATTGCATGCATTGAAAATAATTATATTCTGAAAAATAATTAAATATTATATTAACTTAATATAGCAGTATAAACAAACATATTTCTACTAGAATCCTAGCATATAAAGAGATTGTTCCATGATCCCTGGAATCTTTTTTAGTGCCAAATTCCATTACGAAAGCTTTAATGCTGAGAGACTCGTACTTAATGGGATTTTCTGACCCTTACTTAATGAAATACACATTTCGTGACAAGATTATCATACACTCTGCAAGTGTATAAAAAAACTGTCAATTAATTCACAAAATGATCTTTAAGGCGCATTTTTACAACTTTAAAGAGACATCTTGTTCTTAAAGTATTCTGTTAAAACTTGTCACTTTTATTCTTGTTGCTTGTTCGTTGTTCCTTATGTTGTTGCTCTTGCTCGTGCTGCTTGACTTTTTATGGAACTTTTGCTTTTATTTTGCTTTCTGTCTGCTCTTTGACCATTACGCATAAGAGCAAGTTCGCCATAAGGCAACTGCCTTTGAGCTGCAACTTTATCTTCTGCTGTAGCAATTTCAGTGCTGATTAATTGCCGCCTCTTAACGCCGTGGCTGACCACTCAAGTGCCTTTGGCTAAGAGGACTTTCTTTACTTCACTCACAACAACAACATCCGCATTCGCATCCGTCAACTTGGCCCAAAGTCCCCCCGCAGCCAAAAGGTCGAATTAATACCGCCTTTTATTTCACTGCATCCCTTGAAACTGTTTTTCAGCCAGGGTCATCCATGCTGTGGTCCTGCCAACTCCCAGGACACACAACATGCATTGAGCTGCATTTTTAATTAATTGAAATAAAGCTGACGCACCTCGCCACAGGCTGCCCCTTTGAAGGCCAGCGGCAAAATGAATTGAGGTTAAAACATTTTAACAGCTGGTTTTATTTTGTTGACTTTAATCATAAACAAGTAAGAACGTTCAGTCGGACGTGCCCGACAGCAGTATAATCGTTTTCAAGTCCGGTGTAATTTAGTATAATTTATAAATTGAGAAAACACAGTAACAACACAATTTTGGTGAATCCACCTGAACAGGTGTTTTAGAAATACATTTTGTTAATTTGCGGGGGTGTGGGTGGGACGACCAAAATTATTTTTGTCAAATCTGTCAACAGTAGTCCGTGTGCTAAATTTGGTGACTCCACCTGTACAGGTGTGCGGGTGGGAGTATCAAAAATGTTTTTGGTTTAATTGTCCAGATCGTCTACAGTAGTGTGTAGTGTTTAAAACTAAAAGAGATACATATACCCATGTGAAAAAAGAGCTTTTAGGAAAGCTCCGTCGACTTGCGGGGAATGCAGATTTTCTAAGGAGGTCAACATTAGTCTGTATGTCAATTTTTGTGACTCTAGCTCAAAATGAAATTTTTAAGATTTGGGTTTCCGCCAAATTGAGGGAGTGGGTGGAGGTAGGGGGTCGATCTTGACAAGTTATAAATAAAGGGTATACACCACCATATGTATCAAGTTTGGTTGCTCTAGCTCATGGGTGTGGACGGACGGACAGCGGGTATTTCACAAACCCAAAATACTCTTTTTCAAAAATAAATAAAGAGTAGCATTGTGTTGAGAACTCTTCTATCGAATCAGTATAAAAATTCTTAGTGGTTTTTTATGTTTTTTGACCATCCTTGCCCATGATATTTATAAGTCTGTGTAATTAAGTTCACTCAGAACAGGTATAATTTCTTTTTCGACTGGCTATATCGTTTGAGTCAAAACTACTAGACTTTAAAATATTTTGTATAACCTAGCAAAAGGTTTCCGAGGTTTCCGACCCAACAAACTATATATATTCTGAATCAGCATGAATAGACGAGTCGATATAGAGATGTCCGTCTGCCCGTCTGTTTCTATGCGAACTAATCTCTCAGTTTTAAAGCTATCGTAATAAAAAATGGCACAGACTGTTCTTTTTGCTGCGGGCAGTACATATGTCGGAACCGTCCGGATCGGACCATTTTAACATATAGCTGCCATAGGAATAGTTGGTCGACAACTATGTTTTTGTATAAAAAACTTTTTTGTTTATAAATGTATCCTCACCAAACTTTCCCTAACCGAGTCTCCAGTGAGTTTATTCAATCTGTTGTACATACATCTCCTTTGACTCCTCTCTTACACTTATATTATTGCAAAACCTAACATTGTAGGATTCCGATATTATGAACCTACGAGCACACTCCTTTTATAACTTCCTCTTCCTATCAAAACTGTGTAAATGGCTGGTTGTGTAGTGCTTGAGAAAAGAATCAAATCTAAAGTAATAAAACTGATCATAAACTATAAACTAATTAAAAGTGTATTATTGCTCTCGTTAGTATTTGAACTAGTTGAATTCCAATACAATCTGACCAAATTTGGTCAAAATCGAACAACTGTATTGCTATATCAAACTTTTTGTTTATACAAAAAATTAATTCCTGCTAGGATATATAGCTTCGACACTTCGAAGATAGCCGTCCTTTCTTGTTTTCAAATTATTTATTTATTTTTATTTAAATTTTCTTATTAGAATCTTGATATAAGTACATCTTGATCAAATTTGTTAAATATACAAGAAAACTAAATCTAATCTTTAATTTGACATTTCAGTTGTAATTTAAGTTATAAACGAGAAAACAAATAATGTATATTGAAAGTGTAAAATATTTAAGTATTAAACATATTTGTTTTGTGGTTGTTATATTTCTCTGCAACACTTTAAAGTAATTGTCTACAAAGCATAAATTGTAATAAGTTGTACAAATACGGCCATTTAAATTTAAGTCATTAACAAAATGTGTGCACAAAATTGTCTAATGAAGCTATTAACAAACATTACTTAAACGATATTCCTATTGCCATAAGTTGTTTGGTTCTTAGCGCATTTACTTCAATTAGAAAGCGGCTTTAAAATGCAGCCAGAGTTCAGACGACGAGGCTAAAATGCTACAAAGTACATGTTATAGATACAATTGTGTTTGTTGTGTAATTACACAAATGCATTTATGTTGCACAGAGACCGTAACACATTTACACACACACAGCTATATGTATAAAGCTACAGACGTTTTGTATTTGTGCAGCCATTCAGAACAGAACAAAACACAACAGAACACAACAAAACAAAACAAAAGTAAAAGTACATACAGCAAAGTGTAAACAAAATATGTACATGTATGCCAACATTTTAGACTCAGTCGGGCGCATAACACACACACACACACACACACAACGTACAGAGCACACACACCACACACATCTATATACACAAGGATACACACATAATCAGTGGCATTTTCATTTGGCTGCATCAGGACAAAAGCGAACCGGCTCAGACTTAATTAAAATTTCATTGTGTGTGGTTCACCTTTTACTTATTTTGTGCTCGCATTTTGATTTTACCCTTCGTCAGTTAAACAATTGTTTTTGTGTTAATGCGTTTTGGTTCTTCGCATAATGTTTGGCTCGACCCTTGAGACATAGACAATGGCCACTTGTTAGCCTTGCATTTTGGCCCCGACTTTCTTTCCCAGTTTTCCCTTCTGCAATTGTCTTTTCAACCCGTAATTAGCGGCAGCTGCACAAAACTGTGCTACGGAAATTTGCACACGCAAACACACATACATTTCAAGCCACACCCTTTCTGGTAATTGGCGCTTTTTGGGCAGCAAAAATAGTAGTCGGGGCCACTAATTTGCAAAATTGCTCAAATAATTGGCCAGCATGATGTATTTTATTTTAAATTAAACGTCGCTCCACGCCCGCAAACCATCCAACAAAGCTGCACTGACACAGCACCACCAGCACCACAGCTTGACTGCAATTGGCAACACTTTTAGCCACGAATTTCACAGAGTTTTTCCAACAGAAAGTCCTGTAATAAGTATCTTCCTGCTAAGAGTTACATACATTTTCAACACTGTTGGCACTGCATTTCCATATGCTTCTTTCAATAATAAACTTTGCAACAGCATTTTTATTCCAAAACATCTGACTGTCAATCTTTATATAATTAAACTATTATAAACTATTCATTACCAACGAACTTAAGACATTTTTAGCCACTATTAAAATTTTTTTAATAAATTGAAATTTATTTATTTTAAATTGAATTTATGATCAACTTAATAGTGGTACGTCTCATATATATATATATGGAATACCATATAGATAGAGAATAGTCAGTAAATAAATTAAAGTTGAAATAAAAAGTCATGTATACTATAAAACTTTATTTTGTACTCCCAATTTATTTTCTGTTCATATTATTTTTATAACCAATTGTAGTTTTTTTCTTTTTGAATTAAATAAAAAATAAAATGATATTTTTTTAATTATATGCTTATATTATCTACTCAATCTTTTTCCAAGTGCATCAAAAGTTCGTATCTTTTAAAACACTTAATGGCTTGCTTTCTGATTCAGATTCATTTTTTTCCTACACATCATTTTGCCAATTTAGCTTATTTAAGTATTTGCGAAAATTAACAACGTTCGGAAAGTATTTTTGTGCCACGTCGCATAGAAAGTGGTTTTAAAACGCTGCGTCATTTCATCCTGGCAGTGTAAAGGCGAACACATTTCCCGCTATAAAATCAATAATAAATTCCATAATGCATATAAGAAAATTAATGATGTTCAAGCTCACGCCTGCGTGGAATTTAATGCGCCTGTTTGGGGGCTTTTTGCTTGGGGTCATCACGCCCAGGCGACGACATAGATATGGACTTACATACATAATAAGTGATACCATATACATACTATATGGGTCAGCTGATTTTTGCGCATTTTTTGTTTTCTTTTCTGCATTAATGGCAGTTCTGTCATCATTTATCATCGATTGCTTGCATATGTTGGCCTTCAAGTGGATTTGGGCCGTACAAATACAGATACCAGTTACAGACATAGATACAGATACGTGTCTGTGCTTAACGACGAAGTAAATGGTCTGAGGACTTAACACATGCGAGATCATCGTTCAGTTGCACGGCAATTAACGAAGTTTAATTCAATAGAAACGGATGTTTAATTTCGAAGTGCCAGATTTTTTACCAATTTTCTGAACGATGGGGATGAATTTCCATTAGGAACCTTTGGCGGTAATGGACGTGTCGTGTAAAGAGCTTTGAAATTGAGTTTTATGCTGACTGGTGAAAAATTTAGCTTTCGGCCATACAGTTTGATATTTTTCATTTAAGGGCTTATAATTTCCAAAATTGGTGATACTTGCGTCAAATAACTTTTTGTATATATCTTTGAAATTAGTTTGAAGTCAATAACGTCTCATTCAACAATTTCCGCGAGTTTTCACACTTGTGAATGGAATATTCTTTTCTATTTTTTTATAAATTAACAGATATTAGCTTAGGTTTAATAGCCGTCCTGCAGGTGTCCTGCCATAAAACATGTTATCCAAAGTATGAAGGAGTATTCTAAAATCAAATCTTAGTGGGCACTCTCTTCATAAATATAAACTACTGTGAATTGCAGCGCTCCTGCTATTCTGGTTTAGCCTGTGCGAAGATTACAAAAAGTCTTTAGATATATTATAATCTATTAAATTTATGGTTTAATTCAGTTTTTGTTAGCTGAAGTATATATGATATTGTGATGATGCAATTATCATACTTTATACAAAAAACAATACTGGTTATAAGTATACTTAATAAGTGTTACTTATGCTATAGTACACTACAATCTTATTATAGGCTTGGGTTTTGATACCTTTTATGACTCCATGACATGTCAGCTCGATGACAGCTCATTTAAATCCATTCAACGAATTATACGAACCATTGCTCGATGTTGTGCTTCTAAGTGGATTTTCAAAATCAGCTTCAATTTACCATCTGACGTGTGTGCATGTATGCATCTATTTGTGTTTGTATTTGTATTTGTGCGTGTATTTGTGTGCCATCAACTTCAGTTCGCAGAGCCGCATCTATTTACAAATTAAGTGCAATCTGAGTGTGCGTGTGAGTGTGTGTATGAAGTGCTTGTGTATGTGTATTTAAGTTTGCACTTGTGTTCACATGCAAATGAGTTCACATAATGCCAGAAAATTTACCACAAAACTTCATCATTTGTTGGCTAATTGTGCGCCGATTTCACCACTGAGCCCGCTCCACACTTTTAACTATTGCATAATTTGTGCGAAATGCGCTTTTCAAATTCGCACTCATCTGCTTGTCAATGTTTGGTATTGTTATGTCTGCTCAAAATGACATGTCAATTCATATTTTTGCTGATTGATCGCATTGTCAGTGTGTCAAATGTAGAAACCTCACTGCTGTTACTAACATTTGATTAATGTACGTGCAGGTCAAGCTTATACAATGTAACATCAGCTAACTTATCTGATCAGACACGAATTGGACAAAATGAAGTAGAAAATAAGAACGTGGATGTCGGAAGGTCACAACTCTTGTATACTCTCTTTCCAAGTTTCCTTGTGGTGACTGTAGCCTCATAATAGTGGCAGATATCGGTATCTAATGTTTGGTGGAGGCAGTGAAACATCATCCTCTAGTCTCATAAGACTAATTTAATTGCACTTGCCTTGAAAGCTTCAAAATGAATTGCGCCTTTAAAGAGAGACAGACATTGCAGAAAACCAATATGCTCGCTTTCCCTTTGGAAAGAGTCAGTGACAAATAAATACATTAGTGTAATTACTCAAACACAACAGCAAAAATCAATAGGAAAACATTTACAACTTAACGCAAACATTTTAAAGCATAATAGTTTCTAAGGTCTGTTTTTTTCTTTATTAACATATTTAAGTAACCTAACTAACTTTGTTTTAACTGTTTATTTTATACTGCCCAAAACTGCATATTCAAATTTCATTAAGTAATTAATCAATTAGTTAAATATAAGCCGTAAAAATATGTAAACTTAATTACAAAATATTTGAATATATAAATATAAATAAATTCATTCTCAGTGCAACATATTTTCTATTTTAAATTTTGTGATCAACTTCCACCTTTGCAAATTTTTGTTGAAGTCAAACAGTAAAATGGAATTAAGATTTTGATAAAATTTCCATTAATGCATTTATAATAAACTCAATTTTAGACCTAACTTGAGCACAACATTTATCATACAATTTTTAAGATATTATAAAGCACTTTCATTTTTCAGATTTTTTTAAAACCATGTATTTATTTTTAAAATTGCCAAATATTTGCATCGATATGAAAATTGTAATTTAATAAATTCTTAAAATGCTCCACTTGCATGCTTGACTTGATTTAAATTGCCTTTTCAGCATTTGGCATTTTTTCATATATCCCTTTCCGTTCGGATTTCAATTTTGCGTGTGCATCCCAAAAGTGGCCAACTCTCAATTTTATGTCCAGCGCGCCAAAGCCTTCAAAGAGGGAGATGAAGTCCCCAACTAGAGACGCACCTTTTGAACTCACTTCAAAGTGTCGATAAAGTTGGAAACGCCGCATACCGCAAAAACTATTGACAACTGTGTAATTTGTGTGGGGGAGATATTTTTGAATTAAATTCTGTTGCAAACTTGGAGCTGAGCGTATTGAACCTATTTCTAAAAGGGAGCACAGGACCTTTTTGCAGCTCATGGCATTAGAGTGCTGGCTTTTGTGGTCAAATTGAGATGTAGGTGGCACACACCCATATCAAAATTGGACATGTGCTGGCCAAATGGGATACAGACATCTGGCGATGAGCAATATAGCCATACTTGTGACTCAGTCGCTGTGTATGTGACAAAAATCGTGTCAGACTGTGATTTAATATCGAAAGTAACATGTCCGCTAACTCAGTCGCTATATTAACAGTATCAGTCAAAGTCACAGTCCACGTATGTTTTATAACAACAGTCAGAGTCTGTACAACAGTTACTGTTCCTCTAACAGTAACAGTCTTGATATTAACATTAACAGTCTTAATATTAAGAGTCACAGTCCCAATAGTTTCAACTGTTATAATTGATATTCACATTAACAGTGCAACACCGATTTGAACAGTCAAAGACCATGTTCCGAAAGTTTTAAGTAAATGAAAAATATGGAAAGAACACCGTCACTGTGACTGCTTAATAACACTATCGCTCATCTCTACAGACCAATCACATTTCTCAGGCTTTGCATTTGAAAGTTGTAATATCATTTCTGGTCGCATTGTGAACCATTTGAAGGCAAACCAGCTTTTTGCACTTTTATTTTTATTGAATATTCTTGGCTTTGTTTGGCTAATCTAATGCGATTAGTATAGCAATTAATTTACTTTATTTAGTGCGGACCGAGCGCGACCCTTTTGATGAGAAACCGTACCCAACGCTATGCAACGAAAATTTTACCGTCAAACTTTAAGCCAATGCCTTAAACTGGCTAAGACAACCACAACAACAACAGCAAAAAGCAGCCAAAATTTTGCTGTCATACTCGTCTAATTTAACGCACAATCTCCATAGTATCTGGATAAAAAACTTGCGGGCGGCCAAAAGTTTAAATTGAAGTGCTCGACATTCTGTACGTTTGTCGACTATGCACAAACTTTTCGAATTGCCCGCGCACCTCTCTAAATGGTTTTGAATGCCAGCCATTTTTGCTTTTGTACCCGCCATCCAATCCAATTTTCATTTCGTTCTTGCTCAACTTGGCAAGTTCTAAAAGCAAACTCAAAGTGAGAAAAACTGAAATGCACAACAACAAATAACAAAGCAGTGCAACCACCGCACCACCAGAACAGAGGTTTTCATTGGCTAGCTGGTCACTTGTTGGCTCATTTTGTGGTCAGTTACTTAACCTATCTGCAACGATGGTTAAGTATGATATATTTGGCATAGATTGCTTAATATTCCAAAAGAAATGGAACTTCTTAGTATTGGGCTTCAAATAACTCTAGGTTCTCTCATTAATTTCATTGAATTTATTTAATGCTTACGTTACAAATATTAGCTTCAAAATGTATTGAAAGAGAACTGATTTATACAAAGGGACTACATCTAGAGTATGCTTATTGTTTTTTCTGCAACGATTTATATTTTCTCAAGTCTTAGAGAAAAACACGCTTTTAAAACTTGCTTACGAGTTCTGTTTAACACTTTGAAAATGATACTTTGATTAAATTTAATAGTTTTGTATTTCGATGGCAAAATCACTATTTTTAGTTTATTTTTTCGATCCATCATTAGAAAATATTTCTTGAGTTTCTAGTAGGGTCAGCTACAAACTTCTGTTTACAATTTTAGTTCAGTTCACCTGAAATTCAAATTGAAAAATTCCCAGAGCTCGCATATTTTTATTAACAAATATTTTTTAAAACGAAATGCAAATTTAAACAGTGAATATGAAATCAAAACAAAAACAGCTGCAAGAGGAAATTGAAAAGAATTTAGAGAAAAAGCTGCAGGAGGCAAAAAAAAACGAACAGAAAGAAACTGATCGCAAAAATGCTGCGGGACAACTATCCCGAGTACCCGGCCAGTGTCCTGTTACCAAATGTCGTGAGATTGTGTTTCCATCCAACATGATGATGCACATGCTGCATAAGCATACGCAAGCCTTTGGCATAACGGTATCCGAGATATATAACCACCAACCAGTTGTGGTGCGTTTTGATCCTTCCGGCTACCTCCACGGGGTTAATCACTGCATGGCCACGCTTATGTATGGCGGAGTGAAGGACAAGCCAAAAACTAAGCCCGGCCTAAGCTATCTAAGCATGCCGAACTCAGCTCTGATGAACGGTCATCATAAGTATGACAATCATATGCCAATTATGATGATGGTCTGTCGTAGCACTTGGTATGCACAACTGAAGGACAAGGTGCTGGAACGCCAGCTGGTGTCCAAGAATGGCAGCAAGGCCGGCCTCTTTGTTTTCTGGCTGGTAGCGCCGAGTACAACTCGCAAGGTGTACTACACACTAACCGTCTATGATCGCTACTATCTGAACTCTCGCAGCGTCCTACGCGTGGTTAGAGACTACACAAGCTTTCAGAATCCCAGCGATTTTCTGCCCTATGAAGAAGACTATCTATTGCTTCGCGATTCGGAGGCCAATGAGCTAATGAGCCTCGGGAAGTCAGCCTCAGGGTTACAGAGTAAACACGATGTGCCCGGCATACCAATGGAGATCATAATCTACGAAAATCCATCGGAGCTACCTGTGCGACATAGCACTTCAACGGAGTTGCAAAAGGCACTGGAACAGTTACAAAATGTATCCTCGATGGATAGCTTGCCACACATTAAAGGATCTGTAAAACGTGGTGCAACAGGTCAAACGTCAATTAATAGAAAGCCCCGTTCTAAGGCAACGAATTCAGTTACGGAATGTACTCCTAGCCGCTGAAACTTGAAAGACAAATTTGGGTATTTGTATATTCATTTCTAAATCTATTTCCTCATTTGCCTTGAAATATCATAATGTTTTAATAAGTAAAGTAATTTACCTAAATTACGTGTGAGGAAAAACACTTTCAAAAATTGCTCTTAATTTTTAAAAAATGTAGACTTTGCAGATGGTATATAATATTATCGATTGATACTGATCGAAAATTGAGTTTTGTTATGAAGAACATTGCTGCAACATTGTTTTTAGCAACGAAAAACTTTATTTTCATGTATACCTTTCATGGAAATATAGTTTTTATTATGGTTATTAAAATGGATTAGCTAAAGCAATTAGAAAGAGTTTGTGTATCTGCAACTAAGTGAGTATATATGTACATAAGTATGTGTATATGTATTGGGACTGGCCCTCATTCCTTGCAGACTTTGCAGACTTATCCCACAGACATTATCCACCAAACAGCAATAATCGCATATGTAATACCAGGAGCTAATCGATATACAAGTTAATGAGCGAATCCAGGAGACATGCAACAGGCGGCCAACAAACTAGCAACTCATTTATTTGACTCTTATTTAATTTTCATTACAAATTTGAGGCCGCACGTGATGTGCATGCCACTCCATCTTCATTTTCATTAGTATTTCCATTCCAATAGATGACCAGAGATTACGCCCTCCCAATCTCCCTAGACAGCTCGCATTTGTATGCGCCATTAGCACACGAAATACAATACAAAAATTAGTTGAGGTCCTGGCAACGCAGGCTGTGAAACTTACATACAATCAGGATATTATGTTGCCTTCTGCAGGCTGATTCTCCTCCTGTTGGCAGCTCGTTATTTAATTAAGCACTTAATTATTTAATGCGCTGATTGTGCAATATTTCAAACGTACCCTTGACTCGCCTGCTTAATGACAACTCATCCAATTGCATTGGTTTATCGTCCAATGTGTGTGTTTCTGTGTGGGTTTAAGTGTGTGTGTGTGCTGACTGTGTGTGCTGAGGTGTCATAATTACCACATGCAGCTGAAATTTAATCAAGCAACCGCAACGTTAAACGCAGGTCAAGTCAAACTCAGCTGGGCCTTGGTAATTAATGATGCTTTTCCACTAGGCTGCACTTAGTCGCATTATTATACAATTTGCATAAGAATTGGTAATGGATGACATAGACAATAGATCAGTGACTCGGAAAATTCTTTTAGATTTTCAAAGAGTTCTCCGACCTCACTTAATACACTTACAAACACTTATCATGAAAATACACTTACGAATCCCCTCCTGCTAGAAACACCACTACATTAAGCTGATTATCGATTGTTTTAAATTCTGTTCATTGAACTCATTGCTTTATTTCACTAATTTATATAAAAAAAATTGCTTATAAGCAAATATCGTAATCTCATTTAGTTTGAATAACTATTTGGTAGGAAAAGATGTCCCTTCACTTATTGTACTTAATTTAGGGTTTGTTTTACTTTTTAATTAGAGCAGTTTAGAGAAAACAAACCGAAATCTTTCTATTTATTATTATTTAAAAGTAACTTTTTATACACTAGCGGAGGGTATTATAATTTTGTCTCGAAATGTGTAATGGACTGAAGGAGACGTTCTCGACCCAACGAAGTATATATCTTCTGAATCAGCATGAATAGCCGAGTCGATATAGCGATGTCCGTCTGTGCATCTGTTTCTATGCAAACTAGTCTGTGAAACCTTTTATTTTTGATGCAGGCAGTACATTTGTCATATCCGGCCAGATCGACCAAATATAACATTGAGCTGCCATAGGAATGATCGGTCGACAACTATGTTTTTTGCTTATAAATGTACTCTCACCAAACTTTCCCAAACAGAATCTCTAGAGAGTTTATACAATCTGACCAAATTTGGTCAAATCGGACCACTATATCGCTATATCAAACGTTTTGCTTATACAAATATTTCATCCAAACTAAATGAGAGTTTTATTATACTTCAAATCTTTTCCTATAATTTCATCAAAATCGGACCACATGGCTCCCATAGGAGCAGAGCAATCAGAAAAAAATTAAGTTTTGTATAAAAATTAATTCCTGCTAGGGTATATAGCTTCTGCATTTCGGAGATAGCCGTCCTTTCTTGTTTTTCTATACTAGTACTGTTGATAGTATCGTTGCTTTGAACTATCAATGGTGAAGGAGTAGACGACCCCACATCACCTCTTTCTTATAAACAACAAGTAAGGATGCTATGGTCGAATATCCCCGACTACAAGACCAGGTCACAATTTTCCGATCGCATCTTCCTACACTTTCACATAGCGGCAACACCAGCGAAGCATTTTAAGTGCTGCTTCTTCTCCCCGCGCTGCGGCACTGAATCTTCATTTGTAAATCACCTCCGTGTTTATTATCTTGAAACTTGGACAGTACCAAAGTACTATACATGCCAAATCCCAAAGCTATATCTTTAATATTGTTGGTATAAAACGTTTTTGTCGAATTGCGGGGGGACGGGGGGAGATATCTGAAATTGGAAAGAAACTTGATTTTCGTTTGGTACACAGGAACCTACATTCGAAATTTTGTCTCTAGCTCTTATAGTTGCTTAGAACGACGCGTTTATACATATGGACGGACAGGCATTCCCAAATCGAAAACTCTTTTGATACTAATCAAGAATATATAGACTTTGAGGGTCGGAGATGTCTCCTTTTACCTGTTACATACATTTGCACAGAATTAGTAACCCCATTGTACACAATTTATGGGTGGGTACAGGGAGTAAAAACATAAGGAAGATCTGAACTTACCAAAATTTCTCATAATATATAACAAAATTCAACTGAATTATTTATTATGTTTCGATTTCCTTCTTAGTCGACCTTTTGCCTTAAATATCATATTCTCTTTTTAGATACCAGACCTTTAATTTTTCTGCTCAACTTACCCCGCGTAGCAAATAGAACAAACATATGCCACTATAAAATTCACTGCACATGCCACCTCCATTTTGTCCCCTTTGAACAGCTTGAATATTATTTTAATAGTGATAGTCATTTTTCCTGGCTCTTGCTTTCATTACCATATGCTGGAATTAATTAAACTTTATGAAATTGCCGCCATTTGTTGGCCGCATTATTAAACACTTCTATTCTTCCTCTACCCTGGGCCAACTGGTAAGTTATTATTTGTGGTCCTTTGCTCGCTTTCTTTTTCCCATTGCCGGTTTGCTTGGTCAGTGACAAATTAACTTAATGAAAACAATATAGGAGCAATATGACGCTACTGGTTAGATAATATTGGACCGCTTTTAAACTAAAATTAATTTGGCAACTAACATTGTTTAGGTTCAGTTATCACTTGTAATAATCCTTCAAATTGTAAATAATTAAAAGTAAATAAGCTTATAAGCCAGTAATAAGACTTTTTGCTTAAGTTTAATTTTGAATAAATTTTAAAATCTTACAATAAAATTAGCGAAACTTTTTATTCCCTGAACCCATAAAATGGGAAAAAACAGGGGGTATTGGATCTGTGCAAATGTATGTACCAGGCAGAAGGAGGCATCTCCGACCCTATAAGGTATATATATTCGTGATCAGTATCAATAGAGATTTCGGCTTGGCCATGTCCGTCTGTATGTCCGTCTGTGTGGATAAACGCGTTGATCTCAGCAACTTGGCATGTACAATACTTTAGTCACTCCTAATCGACTGTCCAAATTTCAAGTCAATCGGATAACATACACGGAAGTTATTGACGAAACAAGATTCAGTGCTGCAGCAAGGGGGGGAAGAAAAGGCACAGCCGCCACTTAAAATGCCTCGCTTACGCAGTGGTTATGTGTGTGTGTATGTGTAAGTGGACGAAGATGTGATTGAAAGCTTCAGACCTGGGTACAGGGAGTTTCGTAGTCGGGTATACTCGACCAGAGCATTCTTAGTTGTTGTTATATATATTTTTACCGGATTCAGCTGCCGATTTCACAATGAGTATAACTGACAGATGTTCGGCACACAAATTGCAGATGCATAGTGTTATTTAGAGTCTTGCAAAAAGATTGTTCGTCAAAAATATATATATTGTATGTTCTCTCTTTTGTACAAAAAACCTGAATAAATACAATGTTTTTGCACTCAAATTAAAAATACAAACAGACCGTTCCAACAAGTGTAAACAAATGTGCAACTAAATTAATTTAATTCGTATGAAAAAATGCAACAATATTTGCATGTTTGCTGATGATATTCGTATTTAAGATAAACAAAACTGTGCGTACTGCATGCTTTAAGAAATATTTACTAATTACGTTGTGGAAGGATACGAGGGGAATATTGTATTTTCAAAATATGTCAACGTTTCTATAATAAGTGCTATAATATTATTTATATTGTCAGCATTCAATTACTTATGCTTCGAGCATGAACGTGTTCATATTTAGAAGCTAGCAACAAATGGCACCCACAGTTATTTACTCGTCTCGTACACAGCCACACACACACACACACACACACACACACACACACACACACACACACACACACACACACACACACACACACACACACACACACACACACACACACACACAGGCATGGGAGTTATCCGCATTATTCCTGTTATGCAACAGAAAATTTGCGCTATTAATATGCATTGCATTCAACTGGCTGTGCTCCGATACCGTCCACCACCCACCGTCCTTGCCCTTACCACTTCGAAATTTCAACACATTCGCCAGCAGTATTGTCTGTTGACAACGACAAGGGGGCGAAAAGCGTAGGGCAGAGAGCGGGGAGCATTGGGCGATGCGCAGAGGATACTTCTGGTTGGCAATGATGCGTAGAAGTATTTTTATGTGAGCGTCCCTGAGTACCTATATTTAAAAAGACAACCGGCACTTTACTTCTGCTCAGGCCATTTGTCACGTTGTAGCACAGTGGTTAAAATATTTGCGATCTTTGCGGAATGTAATTTTGGTCATTGCTTTGACATTTTAATTTTATTTATATATCTAATTTAATTTTTCTGCTAGTCTTTATGTCTATCTGTACAGATAATTTTCTTTCTAGACTCCAACCTGCCACAACTTTGACTAAACCGAACCGATTCCTCAAAGGACAGTTTTTTTTTTAAATCGGTTGACCTCTAGATTATCTTGGTATATAATTTATATTCATATTTCTGAATTTATTTTTCAGGTAATCTTCGAGTCTCTTAAACTTCAATTCAAATATTTATTCTAGACTCCAATCTTCCAACATTATAAGTATCGGTGTCAAATTGCGTTACGATAGTTCTACAACTGAGAGACTAATAGTTTCGTAGATGACAAAGCAACATCAACCCCTTTTTATACTCTGTTTCCGATGGGAAATAGAGTAAATCCGTATGAACGCAATTTCTTTCCACACCCTTGAAGATAGAGTAACCAAACTTGTACACATGTTGGTGTATATCCTCAATTTATAAAGCGTCAAGAATTTTCATTGATTTTTGTGAATTGAGAATAGCTTATAATTTTGGAAATCGGAAATAGTACCTGAGAAAAGTATGTTTTTCAATATGCTTTTTTAAACAATATCCACTGTTTAAATACGAGACGCTTGCATAATCGGAGCATACTTTTTTGCGCAGTTTACTGGTTGTTAACGGTTAAATTCATCCGCCCAATCGCATATATATAACTTAAGATTATTAAGTTCAGTGGCGTAGGAGGTAAGCCATTTGTAAAGGGATTCGGCGCATCAATCTCTCCTTTTCATTCATGCTTAGCTTTATATTTGGTTGCATTACGAGACTGTTATACTACTTATTTGAAATATTTTCAAAATACTACTTCTATGCACCAAAGCTCAATCCTGGAAGCTCACCGTCTCTGCTTAAATGCACAACCTCAATAACACCAAAAAACGCAACGGAAGCCATCAGCTGCGATTACAACTCAATGAAGCTATAAAAACTGCATATTATAAAAGTGTATAACAACAACAAATAATGACAAGTAAGAATGCTCTAGTCGAGTATACCCGACTACGAAACTCCCTGTACCCAGGTCTAAAACTTCCAATCATATGTTCGTCTCTTACACATACACAAAGCGCAAGGCATTTTAAGTGGTGGCTGTGCTTCTTCTACCCCCCTCGCTCCAGTACTGAATCTTGTTCGTTGAATAACTTTCGTGTTTATTATCTGATCGACTTGAAATTTGGACAGTAGATTAAGAGTGATTTAAGTGATGTACATGCCAAATCCCAAAGCTATATCTTTAAAACTGTGGCTGTAAAACGTTTTGATCGATTTGCGGGGGAACGGGGTAAGATATCAGAGATTGAAAACAAACTTGATCTGCGTATGGTATACAGGAACCTACATTCCAAATTTGGTGTCTCTAGCTCTTATAGTTGCTGAGATCGACGCGTTCATCCGGACAGACAGACAGACAGACGGACAGACAGACGGACATGGCCAAATCGAAATCTCTTTTGATACTGATCAAGAATATATATACTTTATAGGGTCGGAGATGTCTCCTTCTGCCTGTTACATACTTTTGCACAAATCCAATACCCCCTTTTTACCCATTTTATGGGTACAGGGAGTAATAAGGCCGGTAAAGCACGTTTTTACCGCTTGTTACAGAAGTAAAGCCTTGAGGCTTAATATATAGCTTATATACATATACATACATATAGATATGTATGTTTGTACATATAAGCCAAACAGTAAACATAAATATTATTCAGTCATATATGGGACAGGTAAAATGCGTTGTCAGATTCAACAATGATCAAGTAAGAATGCTCTAGTCGAGTATGCCCGACTACGAAACTCCCTGTACCCAGGTCTAAAGCTTCCAATCATATCTTCGTCCACGTACACATACACACACACATACTCAAAGCCGCACACACACGAGCCACTACGTATGCGAGGCATTTTAAGTGCCGGCTGTGTTTCTTCTTCCCCCTTGCTTCAGCACTGAATCTTCTTTCGCCAATAACTTCCGTGTTTATTATCAGATCGGAGTGGAGTATATTTAGGAGTGCCTAAAGTCTTATACACGCCTAAAGCTATATCTTTAAAATTGTTGGTATAAAACGTTTTATCGAATTGCGGGGGAACGCAGGGAGATATCTGAGATCGGAAACAAACTTGATCTGCGTATGGTACACAGGAACCTACATTTCAATTTTGGTGTCTCTAGCTCTTATAGTTGCTGAGATCGACAGACGGACATGGCCAAATCAAAATCTCTTTTGATACTGATCAAGAACATATATACTTTATAGGGTCGGAGATGTCTCCATCTGCCTGTTACATACTTTTGCACAAATCCAATACCCATTTTATGGGTACAGGGAGTAAAAATAACGTAACTATTTTTCATTTTTGAAATAATCACACATAAATAATCAGATACTTTCGGGGCCATTGGTAAGCTTTTTAATAATTTACTTTTATTTTGTCTAAAATAATGAGATTATCAATCTACCCATCTATTTGACATTTTGAAACATGATATTGTTCCGAAATATCGTATTCTAACCTGACTGCGGCTAAGTTTTTCTATTTTTATAAAGATAAGCTTAGAATAATATTTTTAATATGACAATATGTATTATTATTCTATAATGGTACGCACAAAGGTAAACAGTTGATAAGAGAACTTAAGGATCTGTCAAAAAAGAAAACAGAATTATAATTTCTGACAAAAGCTATAAACATAACGGATACTCACCGCCATAAAGGTTTCCATTGAAATTGGCACCAAATTGTAGATACTCGGAATTGTGGGCTTACTGGAGTGAATCATTAAGAAAATCATCATCCCTCATACCAATTGCTGTAGAATGCAGCTGGCAATACTTTTTCACTCTGTAGGTAAGTAAAGTCAGACGGAACTAAAACCTTTTTTTCTATTTCGTATAAGGTCAAACTTACCGCAGAGGTTAAATTATTGCCATTGTAGCAAATGAAGAATGTAAAAATCAACGTGATCACCATTGCCAAAGAATATTTACCGGCCATTACTAGGCTGGTCGTGATCATGGAAAAGGCAATATTTGATATGCCAAGGGTCGATATGGTAAAGTTAACCAGGAACATGAAGTTATAGATGTGATTAAGGTCGTTCACTAAGCGCAACAGCCGACTGTGGTAGGAAATCAGTTTCTTAAGCTGATCATTAGCACCAGGTTGGCGGGCATCCAGAGCACTTATAGAACTGGCTAACGCATCGAAGTGAAGCTGCATTTGAATGAAAAAAAAACACAGCTTAACAAGTAAGAATGCTATAGTCGAGTATAACCGACTACAAAACTCCTTGTGCCCAAGTCAAACATTTCCGATCGGATCTGCGTGCACTTACACATACACACACACATACAAAAAGCCGTACACACACAAGCAACAGCAGGGCGACAGCGCACTGTGGGGAATTTGCCCATTTTTTTGGAATAGACTCGTTTTTTAAAGTTGTTAAAATTAACGAAATATTGATGACAATACATAAGAAATACATGAAACATTAATGTTACATACTCAGAATGTTAACATTGCCGCGCACTGTTAAGTTAACAGCTCTTAAACAGGGCTGTTCGAAACAAAGCAAACGGGCTAATGCTGTACACATTTTTTTAGGTTAAGTTCAAGGGCCTCACAACAAGAATCAGAAAGACTATATATATTGATTTGTGGTGGATAATATTCAGTGTGGCTTCTAATTTGTGTTTATATATCTGTTTTGATGATATTATATGTTTTGTGTGTTGTTTTCCGTATTTTTACTCCCTGTACCCATAAAATGGGTAAAAAGGGGGTATTGGATTTGTGCAAAAGTATGTAACAGGCAGAAGGAGACATCTCCGACCCTATAAAGTATATATATTCTTGATCAGTATCAAAAGAGATTTCGATTTGGCCATGTCCGTCTGTCTGTCCGTCTGTCTGTCCGTATGTATGAACGCAAGGATCTCAGCAACTATAAGAGCTAGAGACAGGAATGTAGGTTCGTGTATAGCAGGAGCAGGTCAAGTTTGTTTCTGATCTCAGATATCTCTCCCCGTTCCCCCGCAATTCGATCAAAACGTTTTACAGACACACTTTTAAAGATATAGCTTTGGGATTTGGCATGTACATTACTTCGGTCACTCTTGATCTACTGTCCAAATTTCAAGTCGATCGGATAATAAACACGGAAGTTATTCAACGAACAAGATTCAGTACTGTAGCGAGGGGGGAAGAAGAAGCACAGCCACGACTTAAAATGCCTTGCGTACGCTGTGGCTGGCGTGTGTGCGGCTTTGTGTATGTATGTGTGCGTGCATGTGTAAGTAGACGAACATATGATTGGAAGTTTTCGACCTGGGTACAAGGAGTTTCGTAGTCGGGTATACTCGACTAGAGCATTCTTACTTGTTAAAACTTGCCTCAAACGTAAATTTTTCAAAAAAAAAAACTTAACTTTGAAAGGAGATAACTAATGTTTTTAAAATTTTTTAGCAGTATGACTATATGCATTTTTAAGAGTAATCAATTCTGAATCCGGGCTATTAAGCCTAAAATGCACTTTTGCGCACTTTTCCCAAAAATTGAATTTTCAGCCGGTAACATTTTGAGCAATGAACGGCTTTTTCAAGTCTGACGCTATCAAAAACGGCAAGAGAATGGAGAAAATGGCAGTTTGACTTATTTCAACGCATATTTATAATAATTTCTGTTTTTTTATAAGGGAATATGTATTAATTTGGTACAATAAATAATTTTTTTAAAAATAATTTTTTCATACGAATGTCTCTTTTTGACCGAAAATTCCTATGGGATCTATATGATATAGTAGTCCGAATAGGATAATTTTTTGGAATAATATTAAAGGCATAATAATACGCCAAGCCTACCAGTTTGGTCCGGATAGCTTGGCGGTATTAAGGAGAAAGGCGTTGCCACGCCCAACTTTCTCGGCCCTACTTCCTATTGATATTATAAGCCCAATGCAAAAAACTAGACCAAAAAATCTTGCTTCGTTCTCGAGTTATTAATTAATTCCAAAAAATGGGCAACTTCCCCATAGTGCAGCGCAAGCAAGGCATTTTAAGTCATGGCTATGTTTCTTCTTCCCCCCTCGCTCTAGTACTGAATCTTGTTCGTTGAACAACTTCCGTGTGTATAATCCGATCGACTTGAAATTTTAACAGCAGGTTAAGAGTGACAAAAGTATTGTACATGCCAAATTCCAAAGCTATGTATATCTTTTAAACTGTGGCTGTAAACGTTTTGATCAAATTGCAGGGGAACGGGGGAGATATCTGAGATCAGAAATAAACTTGACCTGCGCCTGCTATACACGAACCTACATTCCAAATTTGGTGTCTCTAGCTCTTATAGTTGCTGAGATCGTTGATCCAAATCGAAATCTCTATTGATACTGATCAAGAATATATATACTTTATAGGGTCGGAGATGTCTCTTTCTGCCTGTTACATAGTTTTGCACAAATCCAATACCCCCTTTTACCCATTTTATGAGTACAGGGGGTAAAAAGGCTGATCATAACGTATCCCGCGCATACTGCTGCAGCCGCAGCCTGACATAGATAGGGTACCACAAAGCTCATAATGGAGTCCGGTGCGGCCACCATTTGCCAGGGATACCAGGTATTGCTATGATACTTGTATCGAAAATGCTGGGACTCTACCGAAACCCCATACACCAGCTCCACAATAGGCCCAAAATTGTACAAGGCACTGGCAATAAAGAAGAATATAGCAATACTCTTCATTGGTCGCGATGACATCTTAAAGTAGTGTTCAGTCCGAAAGTGTCCACTCTGCTCGCCTTGACTGGGAAACAGCTGCTGCAGTTCGGTCAGCAAGGCCTCAATATTTCTGCGATGATACACCAACATCCACATATTAAGGACGGCCATCAACATCATGACCATCACGCTGAAACCTTCGGATATCAGTCCAAAGTATTCGGACAGTGTAATCCCTCGGCGCTCTGGCAAGCACAGATAGATGACCAATCCCACATTCTTATAGATCAGATTGACTGCGCCAAATTTAAACCACAGACGCTGCCACAACGTCTGTTGGGCAGGTTGCTCCCCGCTACCGACCCACTGGTATTGCGGCATTCTGCTCAGGCGAAAGACAAAGCTCGGATACTTCATAAATTCCAGTAGCCGCATGATGCACCACGAGAAGTTACTGTAATGTCCAGGTGACAGTGGCTTATAGAAACTCGACACAACGGCATTTGCGACTATTCAAAGTAGACGACGCGTCGTAACGATAAGCAATTTTCTTTGACTTAATATTTATCCATTTGTTACAATTCCCAAGTTTTATAGAAGACTCGTGGGAATTAGCAACCGGTCCACAAAATAATTCATTTATAAACGAAACCATTATAACCATTAATATTGTAGTAGGAAATCCATGTGATACGCAGCGGGAAATTTCGCACATACTTAATCTTGCAACGCATTTTATCTTTTATCCTGGACAGCATACCAAGGATCTTGTGTGCGATTTAATTACTGCCCATCATACCCGATACTGTTATTTTAAAGTAAGCCCTTACTTCTCTTAGTTGTGAGCGCTTACTTTACTTTTATGGTGAGTGTTAAAATCCATTCAAAATCAATTGTTATTTACAACTTTTATGGTTGCAGTCGGAGGTACTCGACAACAGAATACTCTGTTTCCAATCTGGAATAATTTGGTAACTTGTGGGTTCGGAAAGGGCCGTGGAAAAACATGCCTGAAAAGTCTAATCCCACCACGAGCTTTCGCCCTCCACCTCAAAGCTTTCGCTATTCACCTCAGTGCTTTTGCTCAGGCTGAAGCCACGCTCTGGTGGCAGGATTAAGAACCGTATCAGCTGCGCGTACCAGCTTTGACAGAAGATCGTTACGTTTAAATTCAATAGCGTTTGCTAACGGCTTAAATTTTAATGTTTATTTTTAACAGCTTATAACTAGAGCGCGTCAGACGCTGGCGCTCCTAGCGCTACATAAGTCTTTTTGACTTCTAGCCACTAAATCCTTTCGGCTTCTTGCCACTATCCAAAAATAATCCTATAACTACAACTATCACTAATTATTCGTATTAATGTAAGGGGAGTTGCTTACAAGAGCTTGCGGCGGAGAAAGACGGCCGCAGCTATGAGCTTCCTCCCTTTGTGCGGGAGAACTCCCCTGGCGCCCGCGGGGCAAACGCGGCGCCTATTTCTGCGGTCCGCGACGCTGAGACTGGCTCAGTCGGGGTCTTATTGATGTGGAGACGGTTCAGGCCCTAGCTTGGGACCGTCCGATGCCTCTTATTGCCGCGCGTCACCGCCGTCCGCCGCCGATTTTGACGGCGTTTGGCCGCCGGCTTCTCCAACGACGCCGTACGCGTCCGTTTGCTTGCCGCTCCTGAAGGGGCGGAGGCGGCCTCCGGTATTCGAGGCAAAAAGTGCAAACTTACGCGAGGAAACACGATCTCCGGATCCACCTTGAAGCGGTGAGCGGCGACTCCTCGTAACGGGCTAGACTGGCCTTCCTCATGAGCGCGCGACAGGGACCCAATCTCGCCGCCTGCGCGTTTATCCTCAGGGTAGGTATTGGCGATACTTTGATTATTGTCGCTTAGCGCCGGCTCTGGGAGCGCTTCGACCTCGGCTGTGGGAGCTGGTCATCACGACGATCGCCCTCGGCCTCGGGTAACCACGTCGCTTCGGGCACCGGAACCTCAGGATCGTGTAAGGCGGCAAATGGCGGAGGCGACTGGGGCTCCTCTACGAAGGAGGCCGGATTGCGCGAGTGGGGCGCCTCCATAATTAGGGTGGTAACCCCCACTGTTATAAACATGACGATGCCATCTAGCCGCTCTACGGAGCTTGGCGCAGTCGTGAAGATGGACAACCGACACCGGTACGGGCCCTCCTCAAATTTCCGCCGGTAGTACTCCCGGCCATAGCGTGGATCTTGGCGGCGGCCACCATCGTGGGAATCGGGACGAGGCTCAGTGCGGTTGCTGTCCGTGTCATCCTCCACCGTCGCTTCTTCGTTGCTGCAGATCTCTATGATGTCGTCTTTTTCCATCTGTGGAATTAACTTATTCATAATCTTACTTGGGAACTTAATTAGTAGATCTCTTCCTAGCAGTGCACCTCATAAGCTACAGAGTTCTTATTTTACATAGGTTGGCTTAAACTACAAACCGGGTTAAATCTAGTGGCGGGTCACGTTACTCCCTCTAGGCCTAGGCTCCACGTTTGCAGTCCTGATCCTCTTTTTCTTCTGTCTGTCCCTGAAAAAAAGGTTTAAGTTGCATTATGTTGGCCATCCTTCGCTCAAGATGCGCTCTCTGAATGCTGTCTGCAATTGACTCGCCGTAGCTTTCCGAAGGGGGACCAATTCCACCCACTTAGAAAACGCATCGTGGAACACCAACAACATTGAGTTGCCGTGCTTCGAACGCGGCAGGGGAATAACGAAATCGGCACATAATACTGTCATAGGCTTACCACCTGCCGTGTCAGCATTCGACCGGCCGGCTTTAGCTGTTCCATCTTAAACTTTTGGCACAGCTCACAGCCCTTCACGTATTTGGCGGCATCCCGGAACATGCCCGGCCAATAATACCTCTGGATGAGTCTAGACATTGTTATCCTCACGCCTTGATATTCAGCAGTGGGTGCGTCATGACACTCCTGCAGTACCCTTCCCCGCTGATCACTGGCGACACAGAGTTTCCATGGAATGTAATCCTCGTCATCTAGCCTATGCCCCAAGTGTCGGTAGAGCTACCCGTTTTCCTCGTCATAATCGGGATACTTATCTGACTCTTCGGCGATCTTAATCCGCATAGTCGCGATCCACTTGCAAGGTGTTTCGACCCCCACTGCTGATAACGCGTCGGCTACCACATTGAGCTTGCCCCAACGGTACTGGACATCAAACGGAAACTGTTGTAGCTGTAGTGCCCATCGCGCTATCCTACTGGAAGGACTCTCGATAGAATTCAAGAAGATTTGAGGGCAAGGTGGTCTGTGATCACGTCGAAGCGGTACCCTTCGAGGTAACACCGGAGCTTCCTGATTGACCTCACAATCGCGAGACACTCCTTCTCAGTGAATTTGGTCGAGGTCAGTGGTCAGGCTCTCCTTTAACTGACGCAGCACCTCCTCCTGCTCTTTCTCCCATGACCACTTCTTACCATTTCTCAGAAGTGCCGTCATTGGTTGTACCAATTGGGCACAAATCGCCTTTACCACGAAGACATCCCGAGACACTTACGCAACTCTTTGACACAGGATGGATCCTTTAGATTTCGGATTGCATCCACCTTGTTAGGGTCCGTGCGAATGGCTTACCCGCTAATCGCATGCCCAAGATAAACCAGCCGTTGCCCAAAGAAACTGCACTTTTTCTGCTCACCTTCAGGTTAGCGGCCCTCAATCGACGGAACACTTCCCTCAGATTATCTACATGTTGTTCCCGAGTCGCTCATATCACATCGGGCCGTACGGGCCTACGGGCTGAAACGTCGCACAAGCTGCGTGAAAACCAAATGGCATCACCCGCCATTGGAATAAACCCCTCCAGGGCACAGTGCACTCCCTACTATCGGATGCCATGGGGATTTGCCAATAACCGTGCTTCAAATCTAGGGTAGAAATGAAACGAGCATGGCATAACCTCTCGAGGATATGGTTAATCCGAGGAACTGGATAAGCATCTGGCACTGAGTGTTCATTGAGTTTCCGATAGTCTATATCCATGTGCCATTCCCCAGTCTTTTTCTTGACCAAGACTATTGGGGCGCTGTGTGGGCTTCGCGACGGCTCAATGGCACCCACCTGGATTAGCTCCTCCACCTGCTCGTCGATTACCTTTTGCATAAACGTGTTCTTCAGATAATACCTTTGTTTCAACGGCTTGCTATCCTTCATTATTATTCAATGCTCGGCGATATAGAGACTCTCTTTAGACTATCGAAAAGTGCCAGGTCGGATCTGCTGGCCACTCTGCCTCCACTACGGGGGATTCACAGCGACTCTCCTCTTAAATGACCGATACCTCGAGCCAGGATGCCTCGTCATTCGGGTAGACTTGGCTCTCACCCACACCTACGGGCAGCCAATTCCTGTTAGCAACCCCGGTTAACCCTGGACAGGATTCAATCCCCGCCCCCTTTTCTCGACAAACCAGCGCGACGAAGACTTAGCCGCTTCTGCTGTTCAACGGCAGCCTACTCCCCGCCAAAGTCAGCCTCTTCGACCCTCTGCGACCACGATACCTTGCCAAACAGGCGTTGCCCTTACCGCGAGCGGGATCCCTCTATCGGCTCCTCGTTGGTAGTTGATACTGCCAGCCCCGCGGCCGGTACAGCGTTGCCGCATCGTATGGTAGTGCTCAAGGCACAAAGAAAGTCCATACTGAGGATGATGTGGTCGAACATACTAAGAAGGCATAATCAGCATTGGCATGGTGATTGTTTTTCCGGTCATGCTTACATCCATCCTCAGTTACCTATTAACATCTAGGGTCGATCCGTCCGCTAATCTTTACTGTACCAACGATTCGCGCAGTTCAAGTTTATTTTCGATCCGAAATATTCCCCCCCCATTCTCCCGCTATTCAATAAAAACGTTTTACGGTAACAATTTTCTAGATATAGCTTTGGGATTTTGCATGTATAATCTTGATCACTCTTGGTCTACTGTCCAAATTTCAATTCGATCGGATAATAGATACGGGAGTTATTCAACATACAAGATTCAGTATTGCAGCGCGGGGGGAAGAAGCAGCACAGCCGCCACTTAAAATCCCTTGCTTGCGCTGTCGCTTGTGCTGTCTATGTATGCCTTTGTGTATGTGTGTGTGTATGCGTAAGTGTAAGAAGATGCTATCGGAAATTTTTGACCAGTGTATAGGGAATTTTGTAGTTGGGTATGCTCAACGATAGCATTCTTACTTGTTAATGTTTATTTTTAGCAGCTTATAACTACAGCGCTCCAGGCGCTGGCGCTCCTTGCGCTACATAAGTTTTTTCGGCTTCTTGTCACTATCCTAAAATAATCCCATAACTAGAACTATCACTAATTAGAGGGGTTGCTTATAAGCCACCTTACAGGCTGTAAAACGTTTTGATCGAATTGCGGGGGAACGGAGTGAGATATCTGAAATTGGAAACAAACTAGATCTGCGTATTGTCTCTAGTGTCTCTAGCCCTTATAATTGCAAACGGACATGGCCAAAACGAAATCTCTTTTGATAATGATCAAGAATATATTTACATTTTAGGGTCAGAAATGTCTCCTTCTGTTTTTACGTCAGTGGATTTAAAGGAGCTGAAAACAGAATTTATTTGTATATAAATAAGAAATAATAGGCGTTTTTGTAAAAATTATCTACCTTTAAAACAGAAAATAGCTTTTGTATTTTTTAGAAATTGAAGTCAACTTTCCAAGCATATTAACTAAGAGTGCAGAGCAGTTTTAGAAGGTTTTACATCGCGTCCCATAATAATTTGAAGGCTCATATCATTGAAGCTCTTTCGCGGGGCAACTTTAGTTTATTTAACGCATATGTAATTTATGGTCAACAGGGGAATGGGGCAAACACGCATTCTATGTTAAGCTGATGTCAATTATCTGTGCATACTTTGTGGCATACATGAAAGAGAGGAAAACTGTAACGGTGCGTCGTCATCGACAAACAACAAGAAAATCCCTTTTGCCAACAAGCGCCACACAGTGTAATTAAGAGACACTCAACGAGGCTGCGTTCCATGGTGAACCCACTCCAGTGGCTGGGATTGGGGCCTGGGGCCAATGGCAATGCGAAAACAATGATGGGCAGGCAAACCCGGTCCGACCTCAAAGCTGACCCAATTAGCAGACTCACAGGGAGAAAAGCCTGCGATGTTTCTTTGCTGATGCCATCGATGGTGTTGGTGATGATGATGATGATGACGCTTAGCACTAGTTGGATCCCACGTTTGTAGCCACGTTAATTAAATTATCACGTGTCAATTAATGCTGCTCCCAGGGCAACTGCTGGCAACTGCCAACTGGTAACAAAAAGTGACGTTAGTCGCTTTGGCCCAACGGTGCACGGTGCGTATGAGTGATTTTAATGCTGCTGCCACCTTGCCACTATCTGCCACGAACTATCAACTGTCATAATTTTTCGCCTGCCTTCCTGCCAGCAAAATTGTTGCCTCTTGGCAACTTTGGCGCTGCCTCACGAATTTATTTTCCATCCAGCGACCAAAAACTGTCGCTCAAAAATTTCGTTTGACTCGGCGTCAAAGTTGCCGCTTGTGCCATTGTTGGATGCCTGTGGCCCCCTCCTCTTACATGCCGCCCGATCGTCCACCCCGCCCCGCTCAGCCAACTAAAAAGTGTCGTTTATATTCTCTTGGGACAACACCCGTTTAAAGTTTTTCAATTAAACGTTTAAATTTTGCGCTGCTCAGGTTTAATCAAACGCAGCCCGCGGCCAAGAAACGCGAACTGCCAGTGAGCCTAGAATTTTGTTTAGATTTATGCTCAATTTGATTGGCAAAATGCCTGAGGCATACACGAAATCATTTTGTGTGCCTAGGTTAATTAAGGCGAGTCATGAAACGCGTTTTTAAGGCTACAACACTTGCCCAGAAATCTATAATGGAAATTTGGCCCGAAAGTTTGGGAAAATAATCGTTGAACTTATTTAGATTACAATGTCATGAAAATGGAGAGAATAAAAGTAACTTATTCCGCGAAAAAAATGCTGAAATGCTGCTAAGTATGATTACAATGTAAAAGTTCAATTTGTTTTTTATATGTTAATCAGTAGATTTATCTGTATACATATATAAAAGAGTTCGTGCTGGCTGATTGACTGACTGACTGATTGGCAATCATCGCACAGCCCAAAGCATAAGAGCTAGGATGCTGAAAATTTCACAGTAGGTTCCATCTATGATGAACGTGCACAATAAGACGCAATTTTGGAAAATTCCACCCACAAGCGTGGAAAATCGCGGAAAACTGTTGTATGAAACTTTTTGTGTACCATCATTCAAACTCATTTTCAAAGATCTACACGAAAATTATTTTGACACATATTTCACTGATTTTGGAAAATCCACCCCCATGGGTGGAAAATGGGGGTCTCAAAGTTATCTAATTTTAGTCAGATCACCTTCAAATTCATTTTCAAAGCTCTTCACGTAAAATAATTCGACACGTGTATAAGCGATATTGGCAGATTCAACCACATATTTGGAAAAACGGTGGAAAACTCTGGTAGTCGACATTTTTAGTTTAGTTTCAAACTCATTTTCATGGATTCACCCAAACACATAATAGGCGCAATGTCCAAAGATCTTTGAAAATCTACCCAAAGGTCGGCAAATTCGCAGAGAACTGTTGTATGAAACTTTTTTGATTATCGTCCGATTAGCTTCAAAATCATTTTTATAGCTCTTCACATTAAATAATTCGACACGAAATTCAGCCCTATGATCGAAAAATCGGTTGAAAACTCTGGCATTTGACATTTTTAATTTTCATGCGATTGGCTTCAAATTCATTTTCAAGGTTCTATGGGAAAAAATAGTAGGCGCGGTGGTCAACGATTTTGGAAAAACTACCCCCAAAGTCGGAAAATTCGTGGAAAACTGTTGTATGAAACTTTTTTTATTATCGTCCGATTGACTTCAAACTCATTTTCAAACTTTTCTGTTTATCATTCAATCATTTTGAAACTTATTTTCAAAGCACCTCACATTAAATAAGCATTTTTGCTTTTCATGCGGATGGCTTCATACTTATTTCCAAAAATATATACACAAAACCACAGTACTTTGTGGGCAATACAACGGGCGGAAAATAGTTGGAAGGCGTTTGTCTGGATTTTAAACATTATTCTTGGAATTGGATTCAAGGGCCAAATAATTTTGGAAAATATACTCCACTTCGCCACGGGCGGAAAATGGTCGTCAAGGATTATTTGTTTAGTTTAATCAGCTACAAAGATATTTTCATAGCCCAACTTAAAAAACATTAGTCACGTGGCTCAACTATTTAGTTTCCTACCCTTACGGGAGGAAATACTGTGATACGCTATTTATGTGTATTTCTTACCGTTTGACTACAAACTCACCATAATGCATTTTAATCTTAATATTGCGCCTGGCAACGCTGGCATCTTACCAGCTAGTACGTTTATATCTCAATGAAATTGTTTTTTTACTATATACATTTTAAAATACTTTTTTAAAAATCTTTTTTTAATTATAAACAGAGGGCTGAACTTGTACTTTAAAAAAAAACTTTGAAAGCTTAATTGATAAAAATAAATAAAATAAATACTATTCTAAAATACCCTTAAAGTCTTCAAATTACTAGAGCAAGCTTTTCAAACCGAATATCCAATAGATTTTTGGAATTAAGAACAGCTAATATTTTCGGCTCTAAATGATTGCAATTGGAAGCTTGATGTTTTTAAATTGTTTTCATTTATATTTATTTAGGACTGAATTGGGACCGATTTTATCAACCCACCTATACACATTCAAAATTCATATTTAATTTTGAATGTCATTTAAATTCGACAGTTACGTATAATAAGAGCCTTTTATTTCAAAGCCGACAATTTGTCAGACGCTTCGATAGGCAAAGCGCTGAATCCCATTTAACTATATTTATTAAATACCTTTTGCAATAAAAATCTGCCAAAAACATATTTTACGCCTAACAAGCTTACCAGCAGACAGGCATATAGCTGTGCTTGTCCTTGTTGCTGTTGTTGTTGCTGTTGGCTCCTTAAAAGGATAACCACAAAACCGCAAAATTTGTGTTGCATTTGCCAGCTTGGCAACATTTCAACCTCTCAGTTTATGTTCACATATAGAAATGTATATACATGTACATATGTATGTATCCATAGTGTAGTCAATTTTAATAGCACACTTTTGGGCGCTGCGCCAACCACCTGTTCGGTTGGTTGGTTGGGAGTAGGGGGAATGGAGAGAATGCGCACATCCTCGAAAATGTGTCTCAGGTGTGAAACATCAACGGCACATTATTGTCGCCATTGCAGTTGTCCATAATGGTCTGGCCATAAGCCCCGACAATGGCGCGGCAAACAGGCACACACGATGCCCCGCAGGACAATTGTCCTGTGTCCTGTGCCCTGGCCAGGGCGTGCATAAACATTAACTGGCGGTTTTTATCGCAGCGAAACATGCGGTGGCTGCAATTTTTATATATTTCTTTTTAATATTTTTTGCATTTGCTAGGCTCAGTTTTATTTTCACTTGAGATTTTACGTGCGGCCTCGTTTAAGCTTAATTATGCGCACCGGTAATGTTTAGCACCGGAAATTATGCAGCAATAACTTTAACAGTTAGCCAAGCACTAAAAATACACTGAAAATGTTGCCACACCACACACACATACGAGCACGCAGATCCTTTAAGCAACCAAATTGTACGCTCGATTTTTATTGTTTGTCATTTGCTTGGGTTTTTTCTTTTTCTTTTGATTTTGTTTTATTTTTGTTTTGAAGTTACAACCAGCTTCAGCAGCTCCCCAGTTAGCAGTAAAACTCAGCCAACAAATATGAAAAAGAAAGACTGTGTTTGCCGGGGGATTGCCTCTGGAATTGGGCTGACATTGCAACACGAAATCTCAGCATTTGTTTTACCCACTTAGACAAAATTAGCTTCGGTCGCTGAGAGGGCCAAGAGGCTGAGGCGATATGCTTATGTAGCCTGAATTTTGTGTCTTTTATTTGAGGTTCAGCGATTGTGTATTTTATTGTTATCATTTTCATGGCATTTATACATATGTGGCAAAAAGGTGAGCTCAAGTCGAATTTGCGCTTAAGTCTTTATACTTTAGGAGGCATTACATTATTACTTGTAAGTCCTGGATGCACCAAAAACAAAACTTTGATGGCGCCGTAAGAGTTTATAGAAACATCTGTATTCTTGAGCATCTTTTAAGGCCTACAGGATGGCACAATTGTAAGTGCTCGGACAAGTCATCTCTTTGATGAGGTTCTCAGAATCCGCACAGACCTATTCCCACGTTCGACTTAAATCAGACAATAAAGACCTAAGTATAAACTTTTGGTGGTCTGTTTTTCAGCGAACTGCTCTGGGCCAAATAAAATAAAATTGAATTATTGAGCATTTCATTTGTCGATGTACTAGAAGATGTCTATAAATTAAAAAATTCAGTCTTTCCAATCCAAGTTTATCACTGATATGATACGTATGCATATATCAATCCCAATCAATGATAGTATATGCGAAGTTTCCTAATCGTAATGGTCCACTCTTGACACATATACTCGTTGTCTGCCTCTTTTGAACTGATTTATATCCTAGCACAGAAAGTGACCCACTTTGTGGCAATGAGTAAAGTTTCTACTAATGAAAACTTTAAAAATGCATAGCTTAAGAGCTGCGTTTCACATTTTGCACACATTTTGTGGGGGCAAAGCAAAATACTTGACAGGAATTTGAATAAAGCTCGAAAATCTTTTGAGCTGGTCCATGCCAGGAATTTAATAAGCAGAAACCAAAAACGCCTGCAAAGCAGATTGCACACTAAAACAGCAACACACACACGCACACACACACACACAATCACCAACACCCACAGACACTTGTTAGTATGTGGCTATTTATATTCTGTAGAATCCTTCAATTGCTCAAATCATGAGATAGAAAAATTGAATCCAATTGCATAAACATTTGTGCCCCTCGAGTATTTTGTGAATTGTAGCTGGACAGACCATCTAATCAAATGGATGGCCTTGGCAACTTATGGCATTTGGGTCTATAGGAGGAGGTTTTCCTTAAGGGGGGAAGTTTGTAAGCCGTTAAGCTCGGAAGTGCTATCCCAGTAGTCGCTACGGTGCCTTCGTTCTGTGCTTCCATCAATGAACTTGAGCAATTGACTTTTGTTCTTTGTCTGGCAACTTAATATTCATGATTTATTTGCTTTCATGCTTTATATTGTTTGAGGTCATCAAGTACTCGGCTTGGACCCATCGTCAGCGGACTGTAATAACATTTTAAATACATTTAATGCTCGTAAATATTCCACCTGCCTTTCCCAGCCCGCGCTGTTATATTATTTGCTGTCAACGTTCCTTAAATAATTTATCATTAATCATTTTCGCGGCCAGGACATGACCTGGACACAGAGCTCAGCCGTGTGATTATTTTATATACATATATTTTTTTAACACAGTTCTCCCATTTTTTTCGACGCTTCTGTGTTGCTATTTAATGCATTTTAAATCGTGAACATTGACCAATTGTCAAGATGTAAATTAATGAGCATCCTCTTGATTTATGAGTTTTGCCTGTCACTCTACAGATTTTTAACTTTTATTTGTTTTGTTTTTCCTTTGCAGCCCATTTCAAATTCATTGGCGTAGAAATAATCAATATTTATTCATATCAAGATACACACAAATATGTCAAGATAGAAAGATTTTTAATAGGTTTTCATAACAGCTACTTTTATAAATCAATTTGTTTAATATCATCCCTAATTTACTGAATGTCTAAGTCACAGACAGAGTCAGGAATAATATCAAGTACGGTATTTCCATATTAAATAAGTTATTGTGATAACTATTTAAAACTCCTTCTCTTGCCTTCCTTTTTTCCAATCTTGCTAAAGCCAGTCCAATCAATCAACCTACACTCTGCTATTAAATACTATATAATCCTAGGCCTGAAGGACACAAAACTAATTAACACAGCGTATGAATGCCCATAGCTATCATCAATTTTTGGACCGACTAACGTATCCTTTAGCGCCTGTGGCTCTGCTAATTTTTGTCTAATTTGTGAAACACCTGCCCGCAAATAAATTGACCCTTGTGCCTGCCCTAAATGGGCTTTGCTTGGGGAATCACCGTATAAGCAATTAAAAATCCTTTTGCTAACATAAAAATACCATTAAATCTAGGCCGATTATCCTACTGGGCTTTGTGCGCGTGTGTGTGTGCTTGTGTGTATGTCCGTGTGTATGCTAAAATATCCGGCGTATGGCATGCACACACTAATGCCAGTACATAGATGTTAAGATAAACACTGAGACTCAGGCCACTAATACACCCAAAAGTGCTTGGCCAAGGACATGGACATATTTTAGTTGTGTCCACTCTGTTGCTCTTGTTGTTGTTATTGTTGTTTGTTGTTGTTACTTTGATAGCCCATTGCATTTTTTACATAGCTTTGTTGTACTATAGAGCCAGTACAGCCGTCGCCTCCTTATGGCCATGATGATTATTTCGAGGATTATTTCTTGGTACTTTTCTCGGTATGTGCTTTACTTATGTTTATTGGCATTGTTAATATTTGTTTTCTTGACATTGTTTATTTGTTTTGTTATTACACACACATACACACACACAAACACACACAGCATGTACAGAAAACATGTTGCTTGCTCTTTTGCTCTACACACTCATTTAGTTTTATTGAGACGGTTTTTTCGGATTGTAGCATTAAAGTTGTGGCCAAAAGTATTAAAGCCATGTTTTGTGGCTACTTGGGCAGCAGCTGTTGGGATTTAATTTAAGTCCCAGCATTTTCCTAAGGCAATAAAAAGTCTTTGCTAAAATTGAAATATTGGCAATTGTTGCTTGTTACATTTTCATCTTCTTTGCCAATAAAGGTAGGCATAACAATTTTATACTTAACTTTTTGATACACAAATCATTGCGTAGTTGTTTGCCTGTGTGTGCATTTTATCGAAAAAATTTACAAATATCCTGAAGGATATTAGACACACAATTTATATTACATTTTAAATAACGCACAGTGGCGCCTTTGGCCGAGGCACGTGGCAAAAATCAACAAGTAAGAATGCTATAGTCGAGTATACCCGACTGACTACAAAACTCCCTGTATCCAGGTCCAAAATTTCCGATCGCATCTGCATGCACTTACACATACACAAAGCCGTACACACACAAGCGACACCTCACGCGACAGCGCAGGCGAGGCATTTTAAGTCGTGGCTGTGCTGCTTCTTCCCCCCGCGCTGCAGTACTGAATCTTGTTTGTTGAATAACTTCTGTTAATATTATCCGATCGACTTGAAATTTGGACAGTAGGTTTAGAGTGATTATTGTACATGCCAAATCCCAAAGCTATATCTTGAAAAGTGTGGCTGTAAAACGTTTTGATCGAATTGCGGGGGAACGGGAGGAGATATCTGAGATCGGAAAGAAACTTGATCTGCGTATGGTATACTGGAACCTACATTCCAAATTTGGTGTCTCTAGCTCTTATAGTTGCTGAGATCGACGCGTTCATACAGACGGACAGACGGACGGACAGACGGGCAGTCAGACGGACATGGCCAAATCGAGATCTCTTTTGATACTGATCAAGAATATATATACTTTATAGGGTCGGGGATGTCTCCTTCTCGCTGTTACATACTTTTGCACAAATCCAATACCCCCTTTTTACCCATTTTATGGCTACAGGGAGTAAAAAGGTCATGGGGAGCAAATGTAAAACGGCAAATGCAGTTTGATAGACAATTGGCTATAGTTTGTGGATGTGAAATTTTTTTTTGGTTTGGTTCATCTGTTTGGGCGGTAGAGATCCCCAAAGTGGACAAATATTTGCAATTTTTGTCAATATGGTTTTGTGGAAAAAATTGTTCTCCTTTGCGATGGTATTATAACCAAACGGCTCACTCGATTCCTTTTGTCTTTATTTTAAATAAAAGATGGGACGATTTTAAAGCGAGTAGTATATTAATTCTAATTTTGGTACATTATTGTGTTCTTAATATGTAAATTACTCGACCACTATCTGTAACATAGTTTTCCAACTTCATATAATCTTTTAACAAAGTTCAGCAGAGTTCCGCATATAAAAATGCCGATTCTGTGAACATTCCTGAAATAAGTAGGGCTTTTAAATGTATCCTCTCAGAAATGATTTATTTAGCACAATTTGTGATTTACTTAATCAGAAGTTTAAATTTTGACAATGAGATATCAGCCAAGAGCATTATGACCTTTTTATTAAATTTTTAAGCACAAATTGATCCTTGATATTATGAAAACAAAATCTGAACCTTGATAAAGCGCAGTCAGTGATTATGAAAGCATAAATTCAACCTTGATAAAGAACAGATAGTGATTAGTAAAGAATAATCTGTGATTAATAAAGTACAATCTGTGATTTACTCAGGGGATAAATGTCCCTAAGGCAAAGATCGGAGATTGGTTAATCCAAGCTCTTTTTACTCCCTGTACCCATAAAATGGGTAAAAAGGGGGTGTTGGATTTGTGCAAAAGTATGTAACAGGCAGAAGGAGACATCTCCGACCCTATAAAGTATATATATTCTTGGTCAGTTTCAAAAGAGATTTCGATTTGGCCATGTCCGTCTGTCTGCCCGTCTGTCTGTCCGTATGTATGAACGCGTCGATCTCAGCAACTATAAGAGCTAGAGACACCAAATTTGGAACGTAGGTTCGTGTATAGCGGGAGCAGGTCAAGTTTGTTTCTGATCTTAGATATCTCTCCCCGTTCCCCCGCAATTCGATCAAAACGTTTTACCGCCACACTTTTAAAGATATAGCCTTGTGATTTGGCATATACACTACTTCGATCACTCTTAATCTACTGTCCAAATTTCAAGTCGATCGGATAATAAACACGAAAGTTATTCAACGAACAAGATTCAGTACTGGAGCGAGGGGGAAGAAGAAGCACAGCCACCACTTAAAATTGCGTACGCTGTGGCTCGCGTGTGTGCGGCTTTGTGTATGTGTAAGAGACGAACATATGATTGGAAGTTTTAGACCTGGGTACAGGGAGTTTCGTAGTCGGGTATACTCGACTAGAGCATTCTTACTTGTTGTTCTTAATTTTGTACAAATTGTCCCTAAACTGCACGAGTTATGCGCCTAATTGTGCCTGCTATTCTCTTCGCGCTGGTTCAAAAACTCGGCTAAACACTTTTCTGTTGATTCCATTGGAAACTGAAATTCGGAACAGGCCTGAATCATTATCGTAAGCTCATTATTTATATAAAATGCCTTTTAAAATATACAAAACGAATATTGCAATTTTTAAATATATTTGATCTATTTTTCAGCGCAAGTACTGATGTGAATACTTTCTTTTGCTTGAACCTGAAACATTTTGAAACGACATTGGCACCGAGCAATCGGAACGCTCATCATTTCTTCAGCCTCTCAATACTTAAGCCAAGTGGGCTCTCAACTTTATGGATTCTCGTCGACTCAGTTAGCCCCTCTTTAGACCATTATAAATTGGCTTGTGGTCATTTGAAATGCGACTCTCGCTTAGCAGTCATTGCAATTGCTGCATAATTACAATTTCAGTTCGCGTTGCAGCAGTGCCATTTATGTAGCTGTAGCACCAGCCACAATTTTCTTTGCTATTTCATTAAACTGCTCTTTGGTTTGCCAACACGCCACAACCACACACACACACACACACATACACACACACACACACATAGCCACACATGTATGCCATGCATACAGCATTTTATATGCCACATTTCGCTGCAGTTGCAGACAGCAAACTATTAAAGGCCACTTCAAAACGAAACCGCAGGCGGTCCAACGCTCCAAACCATCTGTCTCTCTCTCTCTCTATCTGTCTGTCCCTCTCTAACTTCCTGTCTGACTATCTGTCTGTCTGGCTACCTGGCTGATTGCTTAAAATTTCAGCTACGTGCGCGGTCTACGTGTGTGCCACACCTGCCCCAGTCGCAGCCAGAATCGCAGTCGCATATACAGTCAGAGGCAGAAACAATGGCCAACTAGCGACCTACGTAATTTAATGTTTTATTTCTACACAGTTGGCCGCCATGGCGTATACGTAATAACAGTCGGCACACGTCGAGCACGCTATGCCAACGTGCCGCGGCCTTTTAACCCAATGACGTTAACGGCAAAGCTAAGCCACCAAGTATACAAAACAGAGCTGGGCACGTGATCGGGTTCGTTATGCACCAGTTTAGATGAAAATGGTAACAAGATTTTAAATAGCTTTCAAAACGGATTTTAGCTCTTAAAGCAGTTAGGTATAATCCTGCTTAACCGCTGCCATTATAATCAAGTTAATGCCCAGATATGTACTCTATACAAATTTAATAATAAGACATAATTTTCTTTGGCTAGTTCCTTAGCTTAATAATAAGAATCTTACAGACGGCTAATCCATAGATAAATAGGAGTAGGCAAAACAGTTATGTACCATTTAAATGCTTTAATCAGAATATACATATACCCTTGATTTTAGTTGTACTTGAAAAGTTGCATCGAGAGCCAGTGGAAAATGTAATTTTTCTGCATATATTGTGTCTAAGGCAGCTAAAACCAGGAAATTATCCAACGGAGTTGAGAGTAGCGGAGCTTACAAATAAGTCGACCGCAGGCCGTTCTAACTATTAAATCAACTAATTTGACAACAAAACAAATGGAAGAGTTTTCAAAATGAAAATAAGCTTCAGCTTAAGAGTATTTACCATATATACTGGATTTCCGAACCAGCATGTATCCAAACTATTCAAATCTATGTAAATTTAAAGTCCTAAGCGTAACTTGATTATAGAACAACATGCATTTTATATACGTTCATTGGAATTGCCTTAGAGCTACCGTACTTCTAGCCGGTATATGATAATGTAAAATTTAAGAAAAACTTTTGTCCAAAATTTATTAAAGGGCTGTCACGTGATCAACACAGACATTTTAGCAAAACTTCGGCAGACAAAAGTCAAAGTCCACAGTGGAGTTTTGTCGTCATCGTTGCTCAAAGTGTTTCCACACCGCCCGTGTACAATTAGGGTAATTAGGGCAATGTTGTTTTTGCTTTTATTGCAATTGTTGTTGTTGCTGGTAATACAGTGGTTGCTTTTGTTGTCCTGGGCCCACAAAACATGCAAAGCCATTTTCATGTTTCACATGCACACAAACAAGTAAGTATCAAGCCAAAAACCCAAACGCCAACGCCAACGCAATCCGACGTTCATTTATTTTGTTTATTTGTTAATTTTTTTGTTGTCGTCGCGTGTTCTAATCAGCATTGTTGTAGTTCTATTTGTTTGCTGCTGTTGTCGCTTGTTATTGTTAATTTAAGTAGTAACATCAAATCACAGGCATATCACAACGCTGGCCTACATTTAATTTAATCCTCGCTAAAACAGAACATAGACATTTTCAAACTTAAAATATTGCACAATTGAAACATATGCATTTTTACCTCTTAATTGTCAGAGCTTTAATGGGAAATCATTTTCATGTTTCTTAACATATTTTTTACTTTTATTTTGCATTTCTTAGTTTTTCTCTATCTTTGACTTAACAATTGTCCTGTGAGCGATAACCTTCCCATACACCAATTAGTATGGTTTGGTACATTGACTTTTCTGAAAAACGCTTTCTTTACTAGGATTCAATCTCAGAACTTTTGTAAAGGGGGAAATATGCACTGTTAAAACTAATCTGCCCAAAAAAGTACCGTATGCTTAAGCTAAATACCAGAAACGTGGTGTCAGCATCAGAGAGATTTGACTCTAATTTTGGCACAAGTTAACAGACTTGAAACTTACCAACATCAAAGCCATGCACATTGCTAGATAGATTTCCATTTATAGCATTTCCATTTTAATTCAAATCCATTCATAGTCATTGCACACGCAGGCCCACAGATAACAAATGCTGCTTATTTTCACACCTAATTTACTTAACAGACGCATTAAACGGAATTCATCTCAATTTTCGATGCTGGCGGGACACAGCGTAGCGAATGAAATGCAGCATTCAATGGTTTCCCGTTGGATCTAATTAGAAGCACAAAAGCGGCTTCTGCAAGGGGGCAATGAGGCGTCGCAATGAGCTTGGCCCGCATCTAAGCGCATTAAGTATGCGCCTCGTGCGCCAATTAAGTTGAGTCAGCTGCCATCGCGTGGCTAACTTCAAATTTTTTCATCAGGCCGCTTACAAAGCAATTAACCTTTTCGCCTTACCGCCGCTTAGCGTTTGTTAATCTTTTAATCAGTTAAGATTTCAGGCGTGGAACGGAATTACACGTGATGCAAGGACAAAACTGATATAACATTAGATTCCAATATAAATTTAATTGAATTGTTAAAGTCTTCCATACTTAGCACAGTTAGCTACTTCAATTATAACTTACATATTAAATATATATACCAACAACGAAATATATTTAAAAGTTTCGAACAATATGTATTTTCAGATTGGATAATGCTGCCTTGCGGACGAAATATATCAAATAATTTTAATTCAGCTTGCCCTATTACTGTTTGAGCTTGCACGTTTGACCAATAATATAATTTAGCAAAAAATTTGTGTACTATATACTACGGCGGAGTTATGACAATAAAGTTATGACAATATAAACGTTTAAATTTCTTAAATGGCGGCCTAGAAACAATGCCATATTGCTTACACTTCACAGCTGATATTTATAAATATATCAAGAAAGAACGGTTATCTTCGGAGTACCGAAGCTTATACCCTAGCAACAATGTTTTTCTCCCTGTACCCATAAAATGAGTAAAAAGGGGGCACTAAATCAGGCAGAAGGAAACATCTGCTATCCTAAAAAGTATATATATTCTTGATCAGTATCAAAAGAAGTTTCGATTTATTTTCGTCTGTCCGTCCGTATGTATGCACGTAGCAACTATAAAAGCTAGAGACATAGAGACAAAAGCTAGGTGCAGGTCAAGTTTATTTTGGATCCGAGATATTCCGAGATTTACTCAATTTTCGTCTGATTGTTCGTTTGGGAGCTTTGTGGTCCGAATTTGATAAACGATTTGAAACTATATAAAGTATAATATAACTCTCAATTAGGATATAATACAAAAATACATAGACATTGGGACGGAAACGTTTCTTTCAGCCACTACACATTTCGAGACAACATTTTAATACCCTCTGCTAGGGTATAACAAGTAAGAACGTTGCAGTCGGACGCACCCGACTGCAGAATACTATGTTCCCAGTCCTATATAATATGGTTATTTGTGAGTTCTGAAAGAAACGCGAAAATATAAATTTTGCTCCTTATTCCAAAAAATGTTGATGCAGATTTATCTTGATCTTTATCGATCTTGTCACTTTATAAATTGACGATATACACCAACATGTGTACCAAATTTAGTTGCTTTAGCTTAAAGATAAAGGAAAAAAATTTGCGTTCATGAGGACAGACGGACAGACGGACATTTCGCAAACCCAATATACTATTTTTCCTTTCGGGAACATAGTATAAAAATGCCTCGCTTTCGTTGTCGCTTGTGTGCGTGCGTATTTCTGTGTGTGTGTGTGTGTGTGTGTGTGTTTTTTTTTTTTTTTTTTTTTTTTTTTGTATAGGGGGGGAAGCATTAACAGCCGAAAAGTGTGGGACTTTCACCCACTAAACCTAACCCCTACTCTCCGTTTCCCTCACATGGTACAACCGGTTAGGTATTACCTCGATGGGGGGGAGATGGCACGAGGGCCTCAGCTAGATTCTCATCTATGATGTGAAGTCTGATTGCGCTGTCTCTCAGCGCGACGCAAGGATTTGATGATCTCTGCAGCCATGGTGCATATAGCAACCCAATTGTTTTGCGAGCTAAGTAGGATGTCTAACAAGTCAGTGACTATGAATGGTCTCCCAATTACTAGACTTAGCTCTTCCCGTTCAGCAGAGAATCTTGGACAGACAAAAAAGACATGTTCTGCGTCCTCTATGGTCCGCGCACAGTGTGTGCAAAACGGATCCGTCTCGTGCTTAAACCTATATAGGTAGGATTTGAAGCACCCATGTCCAGTCAGTAGTTGTGTTAGGTAGAAGTCGGTTTGTCCGTGCTTTCTACTCACCCAAGGCCGTATGTCCGGGACCAATCGTTTGGTCCAGCTGCCATTGGTAGTAGCTCTCCACTGCTCCTGCCATGTATCCAGTGTTCTAGTCCGCTTTGCAGGCTGGGGATCACTGTGTTGGTTCTCCAGTGCCAGTAGGTCCAGCGGGATCATTCCGGCCAGCACCAGAGCTGCGTCCTCGGACACCGTACGGTAGGCACTAAGCGTGCGTAGTGCGCACCTGCGGTATGCTGATCTACATCCCCGGCTGTATGTGGCTATCTGCAGCGCCGGCGCCCAAACTTTTGCGGCGTAGAGGATGATCGATCTCACGACAGTAGCAATGAGCCATCTGCTTTTCTGTCGTGGACCTCCGGTGTTCGCCATCATCCTCGCAACTGCGCTTGTAGCCTTCGCGGCCTTTTCTCCAGCATAAATTAGGTGGTGCTTGAATGTGAGACGGTGGTCAAGCATCACTCCCAGATATTTTATGGCTGGCTTGGACTGCACTTGGCAATTGCCAACGCGTATTGTTGCTGTCTCCACCACTTTTCTGCTGCTGATCAAAACTGCCTCCGTCTTGTGTGCTGCCAATGACAGTCCATTACTGGCGAGCCAGTCGGTGACTTGTCGGATGGTTGCATTCGTACACTGCTCAGCTACGCACAGATGCTTCGCAACCGTGATCACGGCTATGTCATCTGCAAAGCCCACTATGGTTGTACCCTCAGGGGTAGTCAAGCGCAGTACAGCATCGTACATTACGTTCCACAACGTTGGCCCGAGTACCGAGCCTTGTGGGACGCCTCCAGACACCTTATACTCCCGTCGTCCTGCAGATGTGTCGTACAGCAACATTCTGTTATCGAAATAGTCAGCAATTATACTAACTAGATACTCAGAAATGTGGAGGTCTTGTAAGGCGCGTATAATGCTTGTCCAGCTGACTGAATTAAACGCGTTCTTGACGTCCAGTGTTGTGACCAGGCAGTACTGCTTGCTGCCGTTACGCCATCGGGATCCCTCAATTGCATTGGTGGCCATGTTGACAACCAGGCCAATGGCGTCCACAGTGCTGCGCTTCTTCCTGAATCCGAATTGGAGTTCGGAGAGTCCTTGTCGCTCCTCCAGCTCCCTTTCCAAGCGGTTGCAGATGATGCGCTCAAACAGTTTCCCTACTACGTCGAGCATGCAGAGCGGTCTATATGCCAACGGGTCTTCGGGTGGTTTCTCGCCTTTTGGTATCAGTACCAATCTCTGCAGTTTCCACCTTGTGGGGAAGCGGCGGTCACGGATACATATGTTAAACAACTCCGCATAGGTGTCTGGATGCGCGCCAACTATTAATTTCAACGCGCATGTTGGGATGCCATCAGGCCCTGGGGCCTTCCTCGCCTGGACTCGCGAGAGGGCCTCTAATATTTCTGCCGAATCTGTAAGGCAGACTCCAGCTGTCTCAGTGCGAATGGTGGGTGGCTGGAACGATGGCTGTGCCGGGAAGAGCGTAGCGACAATTGTTCTCAGCTGCTCCTCGCAGGTGGGCATGGGTCGTCGGCATAGCTTACCCATGACGAGTTTGTATGCTGCGCCGAAAGGCTGCGCGTCTGCATCCACGCACAGTTTTTTCCATGCCTCCTCTTTGCTGCGCTTGATGGCTTTTTTTAACGCCCCTCTTTTTGCTCGATACACGGAGCGGAGTTCGCAAAAGTTTGGACTATTATGTGCCCGTTGGTGTCGGCGTCTCGCGCTATGGCACTCTCTGCGCGCTTCCTCTATTTCCTGGTTCCACCAGTGGACGGGCCTGCGCGGTCCGTTGTGTCTTCTTTTAGCTATCATGGCCGCATTACATGCCCGTTCAACAGCTTGCGCTAGGTGGTTTGCGCACTGATCGGCGTCTCCGCTGGCTGGAATATGCATGTCCTCGGCCATTATAAGTAAGGCCTCAGGGTCAAGTGATTCCTGGCTCCAGCTCGCAAATGAAGGCTGCGCAGAATGTCGCCGAGATTGGTTCTCAAGCGTGACCATGATGGCCTGGTGGTCGCTGTGTGTGTAGACATTTGTCACCTGCCACGATGCTTGTCTTGCTAGGCTAGGGCTAGCAAAAGTCAAGTCAATGACGGAGCCTCTTCCTGCTTTGCTGTACGTATGCTCATTGCCGACGTTCAGGAGCGTAACGTTTAGGGCTGCAAACGTATCCAGCAGAGTGCGCCCGCGCCTGTTGGTTCTAGCGCTGCCCCAGTCTACAGCCCATGCATTGAAGTCCCCGGCTATGATCACAGGGGAGTGGGTTCGTGCATCTTCAACAATTTCGTCGAGTATGCTATCAAACTCATGCTGTTGTTTGCTGGGGGCAATGTAGCAACTGTAGATGTAGATGCCACAGTATTTTACCCTTACAAATCCGTCTGCTGCTTTCCTATTCGACAGTTGTTGGGGTAGTCTATTGCAACTCCAGATTGCAGCTCCGCCTTCATCGTTTCCGAACCAGACGCCATCGTGTAGGGCGCGGTATGGCTCGCTAATGATGGCAATGTCAGCATTAAGCTCCCTAGCCGTTTGCGTGAGTACGTCCTGGGCAGCTTGGCAATGGTTTAAATTAATTTGAATTAAATTAATTTTGCGTGTTTAATCGTGACGCCTTGATGAACAGCGGGCAGGCCCTGCTGAGGGTGTTGTGTGCCGTGTTTGCATCTCCTTTCCGCGCGCAGAGTATACACGCTGGTTTACTCGTGCAGTTCTTAGAGGCGTGGTCGTCTCCTCCGCAGTTGAAGCACTGCTTTGTGGCATCATGTTTGCTCCGGCACCTTGCGGCAGTGTGCCCAAAATCTAAGCACTTAAAGCATCGCCTTGGTTCCACTTTTTGGCGGATGCGGCAAACTGCCCAACCAATACGCAGTTTCCCAATCGACAGCAGTCTGTCTGCCGTCTTTTGCGGGAGTAGCATTGTGGCCGTTTGTGTACCACGGTACGCTTTCCGCAGCTTTGGAGCTGATGCGGCCGGCAGGTCCTCTTCTACTTGCGCAAATACGGCTCCTAGCACATCATCGCAGGTAGACCACTCTGGGATATCGCGGATATCAATTAGCAGCTTGTCTGACATGGTTGAGACATCTGCTATGCTTCCCAACACTTTCTGAACCGCCTTCTGCAGTGAGCCAGTTACCTCGCCTGCCGCTTTATCCATGCGGAGCAGGAGCTCACCGGCTGCCGTGCGCATTATGCCACTGACGCTCTCCCTATACTGCTGCAGTTCCTCGTTGGTCTGCACCGCCTTGAGAGCGGAGATGTAGTCCTCGGGATTCCTGCATTTTACCATGATGGCATCAGGGCGACTTCTTCTTGATGCCTGTGAGCTGGTTTTTATCTTCCGCTTGGGCTCTACCTTTTGCCACTTCCGACTATTGGGCTGCGTATTTGTGGCCTCGCCTTTTTCCGTCGTGCCCCGCTTGTCCTCAGAATTAGGCCGTTGCGCCGTGCGCACAGGCGTTGGGGCAGCGTTGCTCTGGGCTGCAACTGCAGCGTAGTCGCTCGCGATGCTTATGGGCGTCGGTTTCGGCTTCGGCTTCCCTCTGTGCATGTGTGCACCTGGATCGTGCACCTGATTAGGCCTCTTGGCCAGTGACGGGGTCGTTTGGGCAGCCCTCTCCTCGGTGTCGTTAGGGGCACTCGTCTCTGTGCGCGGCTGGGCATTCTCAGCTTCGCGCTCTTGGCCGTCGTGCTTGCAGTTTTGGCAGCTTGGCGATGCCACTTGCACTGTCTCAATTTGCGTGCTGACCGCCAGCTGGATCTCCTTCATCCTGTTCAGGTCATCCTTCATGCCTTGATTGATGTGCCGAACAGCTGCCTTTTTTCCTCCAACGGTGGAAATTAGCCTGTCGAGAATTGTGCCAAGCTCCTGCATAAGAGCACTGCTATGCGCGCTGTGTCCTCTTGGCTTTTTGCCCGGCCGATCTCTAGCTCTGCTGGAGGGGCTTAAGGGGCTCAATATGTCCCTGCTTCTTTTAGCGCCTGGCGTGTCCATAGCATTGGGTATTTCACCGATTGGGCACGCTCCTTCATTTCCCAGCGCCGGCAGCGCCGATTTTGGCTGCGGCGTTGAAATGGGCGATCTTTGCATCTTAGAGCACCTGCCGAACGGGTTCACCGCTGGTGATGCTGTTGGTTTGCTTGTAGCTTTGTCCGCTACGGTAGCCAAGTTTGCCACCACCGTAGTAGCTGAGTTTACAATGGGTGTTGGGGCCTCCAGAATCCGTGCCCCGGCCGTGGATTGCACCACGGGTGGATTTTCACTTGAGTGACTGCCACCTGGAGTAATTGTGTTATTAACAACCATCCTTAAACATTGTGCATTTTATACCTCCTGCCAGGTTTTGCAGATTATACCGTCTGCATGGTATGAAAAAAACTGCCGGCCGATGCGGCACAGACGCAGACCACCAAGCCGCTCAATATGAGTCAGACGCTGGTGGGTTTATCTATTTGGGACCTGGCCTCTATACTCTACTGGGGTCCATCGGTGGCCAATGGTTTCCCTTGGCGTTTGACCGGTGGGGGTTATACCGCCCCTTCTCGGTCACCAGAGCCCCATTTTGCGTACACCAGCTATGTGGCGGGGTTGGTAATAGTCGGTTCCGTGACCTTTATTACTTTTTCCCAGGAGTAGCTAGATGCAGTTGTCTAAATAATGGCTAATTAGTGCCATTATCGCAGCACTTCTGTGCGCCAGAACGTGCGCCGTAAAGTATGTGCAGTTTTTGTTGCACTGTAGGGGGTTTGCGTCCCGGACTGCATTTGCAGCGCCATCTATCGAAAGGCGCGCGCGGTGCTTTGCAGGGGGGGGTGTGTGTCACGGCTGTGCAGAGCGCCCTCTACCGTAGGTATGCCTCCAGCTGATCGTGCTGATCGTGCTGCGATGCCGATGGCGACGAAGCCAGTGCAACCCAGCGATAACACAGCGAAAGCGCAGCTGTTTATTGTTTACATGCCCAGTGACTGGCACTTAGCGTGGGCGGCGACATTTGTGAATTGCGGTGGGCAGGAGTGAAAGAGAAGAAAGTACCGGCAAACCAGTACCTCACTCCTCCACCTCCTCGCCCCAACCTGCGTAGAAAAACTCGGATCGGCTTGTCCTTCCAAAAAGCGCGGCCGCGGCGCAGCGACTCACCTTGGCATGTGAGTACCAAGTCTCACTGCTACCGGCACTGACGCTTTTCCCATTTTCTGTGCAGGCGCAACGGCCTAACTTGGAACAACAGCGGAGCGACGATGGGAAACGCGACCGAACACTTTCACACACCACACACCTCGTCATGTGTGTGTGTGTGTGTGTGTGTGTGTGTGTGTGTGTGTGTGTGTGTGTGTGTGTGTGTGTGTGTCTAAGTGTACGAAGATTTGTTAGGAAGTTGTAGACCTGAGAACAGGGAGTTTACTTTTTATACTATGTTCCCGAAGGGAAAAATAGTATATTGGGTATAAATACTCTGCGGTATAAATACACTTCGGTTTTGAATTTACAGTTTCATTTGAAATTTTTTGTTTGCTTACCGAAACGAAAAGCTTAAACCGGCATGAATTTTTTTATTGGCATTTTGTGATTTTCAATCGTTGGCTAAGTGTGAAATTTTTTATCGAAGTGGTGCGTTTTTTGTGATGTTGTACATGTATGTGCATTTTATCCCTTCGTTCTGTTCCAGTGAAGAACGAAACATGGCCTCGAATGCAGATGCGTATCGCGGAAACACCAGAAAGAGTAGCAACCAGGATGAACGATGAACGATGGCGAGCACGGCAGTCGCATTCTGTAGCAACAGATTTCGTTCCCAACGAAATGAACTTGAGAGGGTGAGGATAGCTGAAACACGTACCCTAAGAAGAGGAGATCTGAAACTGCAATACAATTGTCTTGCATTCCGGTACAATCCAGCTGTTGATTATTGTTCAAGTCTTCATGTTGTCATTGGCCATATGAGTCAAGTCTGTACCTACTGCCATGGCCTTAAGTTTAATAATGAAACGAAAGGGATGTATTGCGCTGGCGGAAAAATATTATTGCCTCAACTTGAAGCACCACCAGACCCACTGAAAACTCTCTGAGTAATCTTTACATTTCATAAACTGAGGGTATATACCAAAATGTGTACCAAGTTTGGTTGTTCTAGCTTTTAGGGTGTGTAAAAGAAATGCGTTTATATGGATAGACCGACATTTCGCAAACCCAATATACTCTTTTTCCCTTCGGGAACAGAGTATAAAAACTATACCTAACTTGTGTAGTATAGAACTGGTTGCTATTGTTTACTAAAATTTAATGCAGTTGATGGTAGAAGGTTGGAAAAATAATATTTCCGCCATCCAAAAAAGAAAAAGTAAAACAACTTGTTCATTGGCCAAATCTTATTTTGCTTTTCGTGTTTTATTCAACTCATTTAACTCTGTTTACATACAAAATAACGGCAAGTATGGGGCTTCTGTAAACAAATTGTTCTCTATTATAATTTTTAATATAAGATCTATTTTCTTAGGTAGAAAAAGCTTCGAGGTCTAAACTCCTTTCTATAATATTAAACGGTGGCATCCAGTTTGCTGATAGCATACAATATATTAGCTTGTATTTTTCCATCAACATGAAAGAATGACTCTTCTTCTAGAGCTGAAAGATTGTTTTTATCAGTTTCCTTAAAAATGCGCAGGTCTACACCTTTATTGTCTACTCTTATATATACTATTCTATCTTTAGTCAGTCCATTTATTAATGTATTTAAAGGCTCAAATGTGGGGCCTCCATTCATTCTTATCGTTTCTATTTTTGGCAACTTAGCTAGCGCTGAGTATTCAAAATCATCACAGTCACTCTTAACATTGAAGATGAGTTTTACCAACTGGTTGCAATACGGAACAATGTCAGTAAGCTTTCCGTAAATTTCCAATATATGGATGAAAATCTCTCTCAAGTTTGAATTCGACTGGCAGATCTCCACCAAATGCTCAGCGTCAATTTTTTCAGTGTACAAGGTTAGCTGCGCAAGATGACTGAAGTTTTGCAAATTATCAATATAGAATCCTGTAAAGAACAATGCAAACACGGATATTATGTAATATAGTTAGTGTATTTTCAAAAACCAGTGACTGTAACTATTAATTATCTTACAATTTTTGTCTAAAAAGTCATATTCAATATTAACTATTACATGAACAATGAATGCACCTAGAGTATTCTTGTTGCAAGGATTTTTAGTTTTTAAGTTATATACAAAAACTCAATTATAAAACTTTTTTGAGTAATATTTTTTTGCTATTAAATGAATACTTCTTATTTCAACTTTATTCACAAAACCAAAAACGGACGGATGGACATTTCACAAACCCAAAAAACTTTTTTTTAAACCGAGTATAATTATTTATTGTAAGCACTTCGTGTGCATCAAACAAAGTATCAATAGTTTCTAAATAATAAGTACAAACATGCAGCTTGTCGATCATATTATTCATAAAATACTTAAATTTTTACAGAGACTCTCTGTGGCAACCACAAAAACGCTTGCATGCTGCAATTTTCATACATAAAGGTACGTTTTTAGTAAATATATTCTCAACAAAAGCAAACATTGGCAAGACTGTTATGAAAACTCACCTGGCATAATAATAACTAAGCTTATTATACTAGGATTCCTATCCACTGCTCTGATGATCATCTCAAATATTTCCCCATGATCTGTGTAATATGTTGACGAATTGTATAGTAAATAGATGAAAGCCACATCGTTATTTGATTTGAGTCCATCAATATACATTTTCCAAAAAATATCTTTCTGTTTTTGCGTTGATTTCTGCAGTTCTTCATAATGCTGGGCAAAATCAACAGTGACTTGTCTGGTAGAATCTTTTATATAAATTTCGTGGTATAGATGGGGATTCCACTCCCAAAACATATTGCGAAATAATTCATGCGCAAGCGCAAAATTCATTAAGTCCGCATATTTAACTTGTTTAACGTTACTGCTTCCTTTTTCGCAATTGATTTTAATATAATTGAGGATTTCAATAAAACAATATTCATTTAGTTGTAATATAGTAGTGTTTCCAGGCATATTTAGTTAATTCGCTTATTCACTTTCGAAATTCACTTTACTCTTTATATGTATCTCTTAAATCTTCACTTATACGCGAACAAATTTGTTAGGCTACAAAAATTTATTTGATAAGAAATCAAATGACACATCAATCGAAGTATGTAATGTAGTTTACAGTTGGAAATTAACAGTGTGTTACAACTGCAACTTAATCAGGGGTGTCCGACTGGCACTTAACAGGGTTCTCATGTGTAACAGTTGGCAATGAAAGAATTCCTGTGATCTCGAGGAATTGCCAACAGAGTAGCCGACAATGTAAGCAAATTCACATATAAATATACATTTGGTGATTTTATATGTTGAGCCACGCGGTGTCTTTAACAGCTGACGATTTTTGGAGAACTAATGCACTAATCGGCATGTGGAACTTAAAAACCCCAAAAGAGTAGAAATATTATCACGTTACCGTGGACGGAATTTCTGATAATTTATTAACAAACCAACCAACAAAACACAACAACCGGCAAAACAAGCTTTATTGTAGAGAGTAAGAGTATTGGGCAGATTCTCTCAGTGGTTTCATTATCTGAGTTTTGGAGCATACAACGTATGACTGTTGAGCGGATGATATTAAAGTGACTAACGGAGCTGGTTCCGGCTTTTATGGTCGTCGGCTGGGGTGGGTGAGTTAAGTTGCACCAGTGCCTATCTACTCACATATACATACACACATATATATAATTTTGTTCAAAATTCGCGACCTGATTACGATTGGTTCGAAAATAAGAAAAAGATAAGAAAATGCAGAATGCGATTTTATACAAAAGCTGATGTTGTTTTTTGGTTTTTTAACACAAAAAATTATCACATAGGGTCTGTTTGCAATCAGACAGTTGAAAAACAAGTAAGAATGCTATAGTCGAGTATACCCGACTACATAACTCCCTGTACCCAGGTCAAAAATTTCCGATCGCATCTTCGTACACTTACACATACACACACGTACACAATGACCCATACATACACAGTACACGCGACAGCACAAGCACTTAATTATACTATGTTCCCGAAGGGAAAAATAGTATATTGGGTTTGCGAAATGTCCGTCTGTCCGTCTGTCCGTCCGTCCGTTTGTCCGTCTGTCCGTATGAACGCAATTTTTTTGCCTTTATCTTTGAGCTAGAGCAACCAAATTTGGTACACATGTTGGTGTATATCGTCAGTTTATAAAGTGTCAAGATCAGCCCCCCCCCAACCCCATCCCCCAAAATTTGGGGAAAACCTGACCCTTCCACATTTTTAAAGCTAGAGTCACCAAATTTGGCATACACGCTAAAGTTGAGATTCCTGACAGATCTGCATCAAAAATTTTTGGACCCCACCACCCCCACCCCCCCAATGGAGCAAAACCTATATCTCCCACACCAGTAGAGCTAGAGTCACCAAATTTGGCATACAGACTAATGTTGACCCCCTGGATAAAACTGCATCAAAAGTTTTTGGACACCCAAAAAATTCAATGCCACCTTGCCTGTTGGTATCAACTAGCAGCAATACGTGCGTCACTTGCACTATCTCAATCTCGCAACCCAGCAGTACGGTTCACTAGTGAGTAATGGGTGAATGCATTGGTTACCGGTAAGCACCACCCCTTACCGGCTGGATTACCGACAATGCAAATCATGCATGAAGTTAACATGGGCATGTCATTGGTGGTAACCAATTAACACCCTCATTACCCTTCACTATTGAATTCACCCATTACCATTCAATAGTGAATTCACCAGCTACCATTTATTAGGCAGTTCAAGAACACATAATATATTATATATTTTTTTAAATTTATTTACATTACTTTAATGACTTTACCTTACACAGCTGCTTATCAGGTGAGCATTCTCTGTCACTTGAATGGATTCTGAAAAAATAATATATTAATAATAAGTCTGCCGAAGCACAGTTAAACTTACCTCTTACTGCGCTGCACTTCACAAAAAGACTGAGAAACAAATAGCGAAAATATGTTTACACAATACGAATGTTGCAAAAAGCAAGAAGAAATTTGATTTCGTCTAGGAGCTTCTTGAAAGGGCAAACACTTCCCGTGGCAGCTGATGGGAACAAGTCCTCTGCTAAAGCAATTGAAGCTTATGTCCCCCAATGCAGTGTCTTAGGTCCCACTTTATACTCGATTTTCTCTACGGATATGCCATCGCACACGGCAGTAACGGGAGTAGACAACAGACACGCTCATCGCGACCTACGCCGACGACACGGCGGTGCTCACAAAAAGTAGCTGCATCCTCCGGGCCACGAGTGCACTACAACAGTATTTGGACGCATTTCAGGAATGGACCGATAAGTGGAACGTGTGGATGAAAGCTTGTGTACTACGGCGGAGTTATGACAGAATTATATTGTTACAACACTTTGTTGCCAACTAAGGATATTAAACGTGTAAATTTCTTAAATGGCGGCCTAGAAACAATGCCATATTGCTTACACTTCACAGCTGATATTTATAAATATATCAAGAAAGAACGGCTATCTTCGGAGTGCTGAAGCTATATACCCGACTACGAAACTCCCTGTACTCAGGTGTACAACTTCCTAACAAACCTTCGTACACTTAGCCATACAAACACACACACACACACACACACACACACACACACACACACACACACGCACACACAAACACACAAACACACACACACACAGACACACACACACACACACACACACACACACACACACACACACACACACACACAACACCGTGTGGTGCGCGGTCCTAGAATACCACCACAGTGAGCCACTGCTTGTCGTAAGAGGCGACTAAATGTGGCATCAGGGCCGAGACCAGTACAGCCTTGATTAGACTCCTGGAAATGCCGATCTGGATTTGAAGCCATGGGCTGACAGTCTACGTTATTCTAGCATCTTAGTAAGCGGAGTGACATCTTGCTGAAACGGCTGCTAGGCTAATGGCGCAGCTGCCTCCGTCCCCTTAAAATCGTGGCGGATCTCCAAGCACGCTCAATGGTTCGTACCCATTAAATTGGGCGTTTTAGGTTCAGATGAAATATTCCTGATTAATGCGGATCTGGCTCTGAACATACGACCCCATAAGGGCGTATGTCAACCCTCGCATGTCCTCACTGCTTGCAAAGATAAACATGGGATCAACACGCAACTAAACATCGACCAAAGATAACGACTCGGAGTTGGGACCCAACCGAAATGACGACACAAACAACCCCATTGATGGTAGGAGAGGGCACCAGCATTCATCGTCAGGATGAAAGCTCTGCCTTCTTGAGGAGCAACAAAATGCCGAGGTCGCCGACGAATGGCTTAGCCGAAGCAACCGCGGAGATAAGGGCACACCCTTCTCAAGCCAGACAGCAACCGCAGAACCATGCTTTCTACGAACTCGGCGAGGAAGTAGCTAAGCTGGTCGAAATGCTCGAGGACGGAAAGAGGCGATCGATTCATCAACCGATGCGAGACTCAATCGAAAGCATTAGGGTGCTATACGAGTTGGTAGCCATCCAAATGCATGACGATAGAGCTAAGGCAGTAATCAGGGCGCACCAGTCTTCGCAGACGTCGCCGATATTCAAGACGATATCGGATGTCAAGAGAAAGCAGGGACCTGGTGGTCGGACGCCGAAGACCAAGAGGGGCAAAGGAGTGGGCGACGAGAATCCACGAGTTCTAGAAGCGTCCCCAGTTGCAGTTTCGCCAGCTGAGCCAGGCTCGCAGGTGATACCAATGGAGCAGAACAGCGAAAAGTGGCAAGCTGTTTCCAGAAGGAGGAACAAAAGGCCCAAAGTTGCGATGGTGGAAAGGACTCGCCCGGATGCTATCGTAATCTCGGCGAAAGGTGAAGCCAGCTACTCTGAGATATTGAGGAAGGTCAAGGCGGAAGAAAAACTCACCGATCTTGGAAAAGCAGTTAAAAAGGTGAGAAGAACACAGAAAGGGGAACTCTTACTGGAGCTAAGTAAGTCAGGCGAAGAGACAGAGGCGTATAAAACCCTAGTCGGGGAAGCACTGGGTGGCCAAGCGGATGTGCGATCACTCTCGCACCGCGTCAGTATCGAGTGCAAAGACCTGGAAGAGGACACTTCGGTAGAGGACATCGCGGAAGCACTAAGGCAACAGCTTCAATTGTCGGATGTGGCACTTACCGACATACATCTCAGGAGAGCGTATGGCCACACACAAATAGCCACAATACGTCTGCCTGCTATTAGCGCACAGAAGGCCTTGAAAATGGGATCTCTGAGAGTTGGCTGGGTTAGCACCAGGCTGCGGGTAAAAACGACTCTCACTAGATGCTTTAGATGTCTGGAGTTTGGACACCAAGCAAGGAGCTGTACGAGTGAGGTGGATCGCTCGAACCTTTGTCGTCGTTGCGGGGTGAAGGATCACCTTGCCAGGAACTGTGACAAGGAGCCCGAGTGCATGTTCTGTAAGGACAAACACACAGATGCCAAACACATCGCTGGAAGTAGCAGGTGCCCCATTTTTAGGAGTGCACTTGCGAAACAATCATGAAGATAACGCAGATTAATCTTAATCATTGCGAAGCTGCACAGGATCTCCTGATGCAAGCAGTGCGTGAGAAGAGAAGGGATGTTGTTCTAATAAGTGAGCCATATAAGAAGCTTCGAGGGAATGGATGGGCAGCCAGTAGCAACCAAAAGGCAGCTTTATGGTCGCGCACATACCCGGTCCGCGAAGTCAACTCCAACCACGAAGGTTTCGTGAGAGCAAAAATAGAAGGGATCACCTTTTACAGCTGCTACGCACCCCCAAGTTGGAGTCTGACGCAGTTTCAGGACATGCTTGACAAAATAGCCACGGACGCGCGTCGTAGAACCCCGCTGGTCATAGCAGGAGACTTTAACGCTTGGGCGGTCGAATGGGGCAGTAGAGAAACAAATGCCCGAGGCTACAGTCTACTAGAAACATTCTCGACCCTGGAAGTCAGCCTCGCAAACGATGGCGAAAAGTTTACCTACCGCAAGGCGGGTAGAGGATCCATCGTCGACATTACCCTGTTGAGTAACTCCCTGCATAGACAAACAAAGTGGAGTCTTAGCGAGCAGTTCACTTTTAGTGACCATCAAGCTATTCACCTCGAGATAGGTAGGTGGAAGAAGCAGTATCAGCCGAAACCAAGTGGGCCTAAGTGGAGGGACAGTTGCCTGGACGTAAATACTTTTACGGACACCTTCAACGATACCGAATGCAGCCAGGGATCAGCGGAGCAAATGACTCTAACGCTAAATCAGAGTATTGCACAAGCGTGTGATGCGTCCATGCCAAGGAGACAGCCGTGCAAAAGAGGACCACCGTGCTACTGGTGGAATGATGAGATCAGCCAACTTAGGAAAGTCTGCTTGCAGGCGAGAAGGCGTTCCCAAAGATCGCGTGGTCGTCCAGACTTCAGCGCCCGAACCGAGGACTTCCGGTTAGCGAAGAAAGCTCTTAAGGTGTGCATAAAGGAAAGCAAAGCCCGATGCTTTCGACAAATCTGCGAGGAGGCTGATATTAACCCATGGGGTACAGCATACAAGGTTGTGACCAAAAAACTGAAGAGTCAAACCACACTAAGGATTACATGCCCAGTTTTACTTCGCAAGATAGTCGAGGCTTTGTTCCCGCGCCACCCACAACTACAGCCAATAAGCTACAGTCCCCAAGTGGAGGCTATATTGCCAGTAACCCTGGAAGAAGTAAATACTGCTATTGCTAGAATTGGTGATAAAAAGGCCCCTGGACCTGACGGAGTCCCCAATACAGCTCTTAAGACTGCCATTGACCACAAGCCTGAGTGTTTTATAAACACCTTCACAAAATGCCTACAGGAAGGAGTGTTTCCAAAACCATGGAAGCGGCAGAGACTTATCCTGCTGCCGAAGGGAGAGAAACCAGCCGAGGATCCTTCGTCGTATAGGCCAATCTGTTTGCTAGACACAGTGGGTAAAGTTTTGGAGAGAGTAATCTGTAATAGACTGCTAGCAATAACAGAAGCAAAAGAGACTCTCTCTGACATGCAGTTCGGTTTTCGAAAGGCTCGTTCGACTGTAGACGCCGTAAAAACAGTCGTAAATATTGCAGCGGAAGCAATTCAAGGCACCAGATGGAGATGGGGTAATAAAGAATACTGCGCAGTGATTACACTGGATGTGCGTAATGCATTTAATTCGGCACGCTGGTCGCGTATCCTGATGACCTTGGCCCAAATTGGATTACCGAGCTATCTATTGAAGATAATCTCGAGCTACTTATCGGATCGGGTACTCTTGTACGACACGGACGAGGGCCAGAAGCACTACGACGTAACGGCGGGAGTCCCACAAGGGTCAGTTCTGGGCCCGCTCCTGTGGAATATAATGTATGATGAGGTGCTTAAGCTTGGTCTTCCACAAGGATGCAGAATGGTCGGTTTTGCGGATGACTTAGCATTAGTCGTGGTTGCCAAACACGTGCACGAAGTAGAGACGGCGGCAAACACGTCCATCCAAGTGGTCAGTAACTGGCTCGAAAGAGTCGGACTGGAATTAGCTCAACATAAGACGGAAGCGGTCCTTATCACAAGCAGGAAAGTCATGGAATATATGACTATTCAAGTGGGCGCAACAGTGATCAAATCGAAGTCGGCCATTAAATACCTCGGAGTCATGATAGACAATAGGCTCAACTACCGCTGTCATATAGACTACGCTGCTCAAAAGGCATCGCGCATGCAATCTGCGCTCTCGCGAATGCTACCAAACCTCGGAGGACCTAGACCTGCAAGGCGACTACTTCTCGCCAAAGTAGTAGCATCTGTATTGATGTATGCAGCACCCGTATGGTCCGAAGCCCTGAGAACCAAGGAGCTCAAACGGAAGCTTGCAGCTCCGTATCGACTTAGTGCCCTCCGCGTCATATCTGGATTTCGAACAGTCTCGGACGATGCAGCTCTAGTATTAGCCAATATGATGCCAGTAGACATACTGGCGTCTGAGATGGAATCAGTGTACCGTAGGCGCAAGGCAGCGCGAGAGGCATCACCAGCGCACTTTCACGCCATCCGAAGGGAGGAAAAAGCTAAATCTATGGCCACTTGGCAAGCAAGGTGGGACTCTTCGACGAAAGGAAGATGGACACACATACTTATCCCGAGATTGGAGGAGTGGACTGCAAGGCGTACTGGAGAAGTGAACTATCATCTGACGCAATTTTTGACAAACCATGGAGGGTACAGAGAATATCTGTTCAGGTTTAAGCACGAGCGAAGCCCCCTATGTCCGGTATGCACGAAGCAACCGGAAAACGCGGAGCATGTCCTGTACCGATGCCGGAGATACAGGGAAATGGTTGGATCAATCCCACCCCCAGGGGAGTTGATCGCCCACATGATGGAAGACGATGAAAATTGGCTAGGAGTCAGCCAGCTCGTAATATGCATCCAGGGAGACCTGAGACGATGCGAAAGAGCAAGGCTAGAAGAGGAGAGTGCCTAAATAGGCAACCTTCCCCCGCGATGTACTACCTAACGGTGTTACCGCGGGGTGAGAGGTGTGTGTGTGTGGGGGGTGTGTTTAGTACGTAGGCACCAACTGTGTTGGCGAATCGTGCATGCTGCAAGTACGGGCTTGCAGTATCTTGCGAAGATTCACACCCCACTGGCGGACCCAAAAAAAAAAAAAAAAAAAAAAACACACACACACACACACACACACACACGCACGCACACACACACACACACACACACACACACACACAGACGCATGGGCCGCTAGAGGCCGAACCCTGCTCGAGACCTTCGCCTCTCTGGACCACATGGCTATTCGATATCGAGTCGGAGGCAGAGTTGCGGGATTAGGAAGGAATGCGATTAGCGGAAGAGTTTACCGGTCAGAGTCCCTCAACACGCAGGCTTTCGCGCACCAACTGGGGAGCTCTCAGCAGATGGTAGCGCACAAGCGTGTGCTGACCACACGATGGCGCAACTTCAAGCTGCCTGCAACGCCAGCATGACCAAGCCGGGGACTTACAGGCGCCACCACGAGCCAATGTTCTGGTGGAATAATACCATCGCGGAGGCGCGACGTGCATGCATTAGGGCCAGACGCAGGTACCAGCGATCGCGTGGGCGCCCCTCATTCCTGGAACGCCAAGACATCTATAAGGAGTGCATTAACAGGCTTAAGGCGGCCATAAAAACCACCAAGCGGAACTGCTTCCTAGAGCTCTGCGACACAGCCGAGCACGACCCATGGGGCCGGGCCTACAAACTGGTGGTCAAGAGGGTGAACGCAAGAGCACCTGTGCAACCAATGGAGCCGGCGAAAATCAAGGCTATAATTGAGCACCTCTTCCCAGAACATAGTGACAGTACGCCTACTACAAGCGCATTACCTGCGCTAGGCATGCGAGAAGACTACCAGGTGGTCCAAGTGGAGGAAGTCCTTGCTGCTGCCCGCTCCCTGAAACTGGATAAGGCCCCGGGTCCCGACTCGATTCCCAACAGAGCACTGAAGCTGGCCCTATCGCTACACCCGGAGTTCTTTGCGAAGCTGTACTCCAAATGCTTTACAGAAGGAGTGTTCCCCGCCCAATGGAAGCTCCAAAAGCTGGTCCTAATCCCAAAGCCAGGGAAGCCGCCGGAGGAGGCCTCGTCCTACAGGCCCATCTGTCTGCTTGACACGGCAGGAAAGGTGCTGGAGAGACTGATCGTCAACAGACTGGATGCCGCAATTTCCAGCGGCGGTGGCCTCTCATCAGTACAGTATGGCTTTAGGAAGGCAAAATCCACGGTGGACGCCATCAAGAAAGTGACCGACCTGGCCGCCAAAGCGATCGCGGGTACAAGGTGGAAAAACGGAAGCATGGAGTACTGCCTTATTGTCACTCTCGACATCCAAAATGCGTTCAACTCAGCCAGATGGTCCTGCATCATGGACGCACTGGTTGCATTTGGTACCCCGGCTTACCTGCTGGGACCCCTGCTATGGAACGCAATGTACGACGGGATACTGCGCCTGGAGCTGCCGGAAAGGACACAGGCGATAGGCTTCGCAGATGATGTCGCCCTCGTGGTGGTCGCCAAAGAGCTCGAGCTGGCAGAACTGTCGGCCAACTCTGCAATCCTACAAATTGAGCAGTGGCTAAGCTCAATGGGGCTCAACCTTGCACACAACAAATCGGAGGCTGTCTTGGTGAGTAGCCGTAAGAAGGTGGAGACAGCGCACGTCAGAGTTGGCGGCTTTGAAATAGCCTCAAAACGAGCCATCCGGTACCTGGGGGTCATGTTAGATGCCAGACTGACCTTCCGCGAGCATATGGAGTATGTAAGCACCAGAGCAGCGGAGACCTGCAGAGCGCTATCGCGCATACTGATGAACACACGAGGTCCAAGGCAGGCGAAAAGGAAGCTCTTAACCAGCGTAGTGAGATCTACTACACTCTACGCAGCACCAATCTGGCACAACGGTCTGCAAGTACGCTCCTACAGAAGGGGCCTGGAATCGACGCATAGGCTCTGCGCCATCAGGACGGCTAGCGCCTTCAGAACGGTGTCAGATGACGCAATCCTCGTCATCTCCGGCACCATGCCAATCGAGGGGTTAGCGGCGGAAAACGCTGCCGTGTACGACGAACTGCACAATGGAACAGAGAGTCTCCGCAGCAAGAGACTGATCCGGGACTCAGTGAGACGAGATTGCCTGCTTCGCTGGCAAGCGAGATGGGACAGCTCAAGCAAGGGCCGTTGGACTCATAGGCTGATCCCGAGAATTGACCCATGGGTCGCGAGAAGACACGGAGAGGTGGACTTCTACATAACGCAACTGCTAAGCGGCCACGGCTGCTTTAGAAGTTACCTGCACCGCTTCGGCCACGAGGCCACCAGCGAGTGCACGTGGTGCGGCAACAGGGTGGAGGAGGACGCAAACCATGTCTTCTTCAGGTGCGGCAGGTTCGACCGGGAGAGACAGCGGATGGAGAGCACGGTAGGCACCACGGTGTCCGCGGACAATATTGTGTCAATAATGCTATCAAGCGAATCAAACTGGAGCGCAGCGAGCACTTTCGCAACGTCAGTCCTGCGAAATCTACGGGCTCTCGAACGAGTGAGGAACTCAGCTTAATTGGGGACGGAGTCCCCGCAGAAGTAAAGCTTAGCAGCCATACCGCGGGAACACACCTCCAGTCAAGCAGAGCACACTAGTAATAATGTTAACTAGTCTTAAGATATACATACGAACAATAAAAAAAAAACACACACACACAGACACACACACACATACACGCTGACGCCACTACAGGCTGTAACTGGCAGTTGGGAATAAACGAACTATAGATGGCGCCACAATATATGCCAATTTTGAACTGTGACAATTGCAGCAACTAAGCTAACCATGACTTCTCGGGGACCAACGGATACAGAAGGTCGCGGATCTGACCAATCCAACCCCCCCGCTCCGGCGGCGTATCCATCAAAGGGACTCTGGAGACCGAAAAGGGGCGGTTAAACTCCCACCGGTTAAACACTTGAGGGAAACCTCGAGTCAACGTGGGACGCCCCTTACAGAGAAGCTCAGTCACTTCAACACATAGATACCACAGAATCACTTTGTAGCCTGCTTCAAGCGTTATCTGCTAGCTCTCCCACACTCTTCGCAGATGGATAAACTGCATCTAAGTCCATGGTGCGTCTGTCCCATATTGGGCGGCACCATGGCCTGCGTTTGCACCATATTGGTCGGCAGCCCACCTAACCCTGCAGAAGGTAATCTGCACTACAAATCCATGGCGCGTCTGACCCATATTGGGCGGCGCCATGGTCTGCGTCTGCACCGCATCGGTCGGCAGTCCCATCTAACCTGGCAGTAGGTAAAATGCAAAACCAACCCCCCCCGCAGGAATGTCGAGATCAAACAATATTACTCCAGGTGGCTCCCACAAAAGTGGAAATCCACCCGCGGCAAATGCCGCGGCTAGGGCAAGGATTCTGGAGGCCCTAACTCCCATTCTCCCCAACACTACTACGCCAGTGGCCCACTTGGCTGGCGAAGTATGTATTGCTACAAGTGCAGTAGAAGCAGTCAAAGACTCATCAGCGTTCGCAAGGGCTCCTAAGCTGACGCGAACACCACCGACCAGGACCCCAACCACGGCAATTATCGACCACATCTTCCACATAGCAGCTGGGGAAGATGACGCCGCGACGCCCAAAAGAGGGCGAGAAGCCGCGAGCCCGACAGCAAGCCCAACGAACGAGCAGCCCAAGAAGACCAAGGCCAGCTGCGGCTATATTGATGAAATCGGGTCTATTCTTGACGAACTGCTCTACCAGGTAAACGAGAAGGAACCGGCACAGAGAACGATCAACGCTAGCCACAAGAAAATGCTGGCAAGGATGAGAGAGCTGCAGATATTGGTGGCGGAGCAGCTCAAATTATCAGCAGAAGATCCTGAATTAACTCAGCACCCAGCTTGCCAATACTGCGCCTCACGCTTGGCGAGCAGAAGTGAGATGGCAACGCAAACGACGCCTATAAGTTCTGGACCACCCATTACCAGTGCCTGCCCAATGCCCACCCAGGCAACTAAGGCAAAAACTCCGAAGCCGAAGGCTGGGAAAGACCAGAGGCAGAAACGTCCTGCACGCTCCCAACCCGCTCGTGAGCCTCAGGGGACACCGAAGCAGTCCCACTTGCCCCAAGTGCAAAATACCAGGCAGCGGCCGCAAAAATGGACGGAGGTGACGAGCAAACACGCCAAACGGAAAAAGCCGAGCCGGCCTGACGCCATAGTTGTGAGATGCACAGCCAGTACTCCGTACTCGGAAGTGCTCAAGATGGTGAAATCGGCGCCTGCACTGCAAGGCCTGAAGGACAGCGTGCAAGGAATTCGGAAAACTGCATCTGGCGAGCTTCTACTAAAGATGCAGAAAAACTCCGACCCCGCAACACAGCAACTACATGCCGCCATCAAGGATGCGCTTTCAGGCAAGGTGGACGTGCGATCGCTGCACGAAACTGTGCTTGTTGAGGTACTCGACATCGATGAGTCAACGACTGCCGACGAGGTACTGACAGCGCTCTTTGCGTCCGTAGATGGCGACATCCCTGGAGAAGCAATACCAAGGATGAGGATGGCCTACGGCGGTACGCAGACCGCAACACTAGCACTGCAGCCTAGGGTCGCTGGAAAATTGCTAGAGGCTGGGAAAATCCGCATTGGGTGGGTCATTTGCCGCATTCGACGCAAAATCGAGCCACTGCGATGCTTCCGCTGTATGGGCTTTGGCCACACCTCTGCTAGATGCAGGCACCAAGAGGCGGTCTCTAAAGACACTTGCTTCAAATGTGGTGGATCCGGCCATACCTCAAGGCATTGCCAAAACGAGCCAAAATGCCTCCTGTGTACCAGGAATGGCGCCACTGCGAGCCAATCCATGCACTCCGCTTTGAGCAGGGCTTGCCCGGAATTTAAGAAGGCTTATAACACGCTTATAAATGGTTAAGTTCGCCCAGCTTAACCTTAACCACTGCAGGGCCGCCCAGGACCTGCTCGCACAAACGGCCATTGAGGAAAGATTCGATGTGGCCATCATCAGTGAGCCATACACGAGCAACTCTGACGGCGTGTGGCTCGAGAGCACTGACGGCGGAGCAGCACTATGGAGCTGCGGGCAGGTACCATGCCAGCTCAGCCAACGTTACGCACAGAGGGGCTTTGCGAGGGCATTCTGCGGCAAGACGTATGTATATAGCTGCTATATAGCCCCTAGCATACCAATATCTGAATTTGAAGCCATCATAGAGGATATTGCGCGGGACGCCCATGGCAAATCTCCTCTGCTAATTGCAGGCGACTTCAATGCCTGGGCAACTGAGTGGGGTAGCAGCACAACGACCCCAAGGGGGACAATTCTCTTGGACACGTTCGCCTCACTAAATGTGTGTCTGCTCAACAGTGGAACACGGAGCACCTATAGCAAGGCGGGGCGTGAGTCCATCATTGACCTGACCTTCGCAAGCCCAGAACTGGCACGAAACGCATCCTGGCGAGTGTCTGATCTTTACACGCACAGTGACCACTTCGCGGTGATAACCACGTTTGGCCCAGCTCCAAACGTATGGACCCCCCGGCATGTTGGTTACAAGACAGCCACTCTTAACAGGGACAGACTACTCTCTATGGTGGAAGGAATCGGCATAAGTGGAGACGCGAATAGCTCTGCATCTATGATTTCCGAGGCAATCACTGCAGCTTGCGACGCCTCAATGACGGTGGTCCGCAAGGGCTCCAACCCACGTCGACCTGTTGTGTGGTGGAATGAGGAGATCGCCAAAGCTCGTAGAGAGTGCCATGCGGCAAGGAGGAAGTACCAAAGATCGAGGGGATCGCCGCTCTTTGACCACTATGGAGCGTGCTTCAAGGCGAAAAGGAAAGCCCTTAAGATGGCCATCCAGCACAGCAAAGCCCAACACTTCCAGGAGCTGTGCGATGCCGCCGACGAACAGCCCTTCGGAATGGCTTACAAGCTGGTAATGGGGAAACTACGCAAGCAACCGATGCCCACGTGCCCTGACCAGCTCGATCGTATCGTCCACAAGTTATTCCCCAGCCAGTCGGCAATGATACTACCTCGGCTTCCTATGACTGGAACTGAGTCAGATGCCTACACTGACGTTAACGAGGTATTAGCAATCACTGCCAAAATCAAGCCGACCAAATCGCCTGGACCAGACGGTATACCAAATGAAGTGCTCAAAATGGTCATTGCAGCACAGCCTGGCACATTCGTTGAGCTATTCAACCAGTGCATCTCAGAACGCACGGTGCCACTCAGGTGGAAACGGCAAAGGCTTGTCCTCATTCCGAAGCCAGGGAAAGATCCTGATGATCCTTCTTCGTACCGACCGTTGTGCATGCTGGACACCGTTGGGAAAATCTTTGAGAGGATCCTCTGCAACCGACTGGAGAGGGAACTATCAGCCGCGAGTGGCCTCTCCGATCTCCAATTTGGCTTCCGGAAGCATCGAAGCACGACTGACGCCATAGGAGCAGTGACCGACATAGCTCGGCAGGCTATACAAGGCACGAGGTGGGCTGGTGGCACCAAAAAGTATTGCCTTATCTGCACGCTTGACGTCAAAAATGCGTTCAACACGGCGAACTGGACGAGTATCCTGGAAGCGCTCATCAATAAGGGGATCTCGAGGCAACTTATCATGCTGGTTACCAGCTACTTCCGGGATAGGATCCTGATCTACGACACGGATGAAGGTCAGCGTCAGCACAGAGTAACCGGTGGCGTCCCACAGGGCTCCGTCCTTGGGCCGTTACTATGGAACGTAATGTATGACGGAGTCCTACGCCTAAGCCTACCGGAAGGCAGCACAATCGTCGGATTTGCGGACGACATCGCCCTAGTGACGGTGGCAAAAAAGCTGGAAGTAGTCACATCCAAGAGCAGCGCTGCTATAGATGGCATAATTGATTGGCTCTCCCAAAACGGTCTCTCTTTGGCAGAGCAGAAGTCGGAAGCCGTCCTGATCAGCAGTCGAAAGCGGGTGGAGACTACGACAGTGCGAGTTGGCTCCGTCAACATAGAAACCAAGCCTGCAATAAAATACCTTGGTGTCATGATCGATCATAGGCTAACGTACAAACACCATCTTGAGTACGTCAGTATTAAAGCAGCCTCGGTGACCATTGCTATCAGCCGAATGATGGCTAACTGTCGAGGACCACGGCAACGTAGCAGGAAACTGATCGCTGGGGTGGTAACATCCACGATCCTGTATGGCTCGTCCATCTGGGCTCCAGCTATGGACATCCCATCGTACGGCAGAGGTTGCAAGGCGGTCTACAGACGATGTGCACTCAGAGTGGCAACCTGCTTCCGCACTGTGTCCGAAGACGCCGCATTGTTGGTGGCAGGCATGATACCGCTTGGACTATTGTCAGCGGAACGGCAGAGTGGCAGCACCCCAAAGAGAGCGCTACGCGACAACACCCTCATGCAGTGGCAAAGACTCTGGGCGAACGGTACCAAAGGCAGGTGGACTTATCGGCTCATACCCGATGTGAAGTTATGGTTACATCGCCCTCACGGGCAGGTAGACTTCCACTTGGCGCAAATGCTGACGGGGCATGGATGCTTTAAAGCGTACCTGCGCCGCTTTAAGCACGCTGAAAATCCATTCTGCGACCATTGTGGAACTGGAATAATCGAAGACGCTGAACATGCGATTTTTCACTGCCCGCAGTTCAGCAGAATAAGAGCCAAAGCGACGACAATTCGTGCCGTCCTAACACCGGATAACGTCGTCAGTCAAATGTTGACTAACCCAGCGAGGTGGGCTGCCATTGCCAATATGGTAGCACAAATAACTATTGAGCTACGCCGGAAGGAGAGGATGCGACGCGGCACCGCCGACGATCAGGTGGCACACTGATGCTTGCCACCGTCCGTTCCTCGAAGAACTGCTATGCGGCTGTCCCGAGGGAACGGAGAAATCTACATCTAACCACCCACTTTCACCCTACTTCTCATTGCTTCGTTCTTTTTTTCTTTATTCTCTTCTTTGTTATTTTGTATTTCAATAAAA
>JBAMCL010000779.1:0-19089 GCA_037075165.1 Hirtodrosophila histrioides
GCGATTGGCTTCTAACTTATTTTCAAGGTTCTATAGAAAAATATAATAGGCGCGGTGGTAAAAGTAATTTGGAAAACTACCCCCAGTCGGAAATTACGCGGAAAACTGTTGTATGAATCTCGTTGGTTATCGTCCGAATGACTTCAAACTCGTTTCACAACTTTTCTGTTTATCAACCAATTATTTAAAAACTAATTTTCAAAACACCGCACATTAAATAATTCGACACATGTGCTATCGGTTTTCTATGCCCACGGAAAAGGGATGAAGTCTGGAATGCAGCATTTTCGGTAGTCATACGAATGGCTTCTTACTAATTTCTAAATATTAATAAGAAATCCTTGTACTTCGCGGGAAATACAACGGGCGGAAAATTGTTGGAAAGCTTTAGTCTGGATTCTAAGTATTATTCTTGGAATTGGCTTCAAATGCCAAATGATTTTAGAAAATCCATGCCAACGCGTCGCCACGGGCGGGAAATGGAAGTCAAAGTCAAATGAGAGGGATTATTTGATTAGTTAGATCGGCTGCAAAGACATTTTCATAGCCCTACAGAAGAAACATTAGTCAAGTGGCTTAACTATTTAGTTTTCTGCCCCCACGGGAGGGAATACTGTGTGACGCTATTTATGTGTGTTTCTTACGGTTACGAAAGTAGTCAAATTCAAAATAATGCGCTTTCATATAAATATTTCGCCGGACAAGGCCGGGGCATTACCTGCTAGTTTTATAATAAGAGTCATGTCAAGAGACGTCAAGGCTAGTTTATAGCGTCGCGACGCGTCGTCTAGAAAGGAGTATTCGAGCACACAAAAAACTGCACCGATCTGACTACGGGGCTAAAGAGGTAAAAACAAATAATAGCAGCAAAGAATCTGAAATGTGAGAGAATCAGACAAAAATCGTCGCACGTGAATACATCAAAATACGCTTAAACTAAGCTCTAGGCAATAGATATTTGTGCACAAGAAGAGCGAAAGAGAACAAAACATGAGCGCAATGCACATGCAAAATAATACACAAGCAAACACACACAATCAACTGTAGGCCAGTGAATGTGCCAAAACCAGACAAGGAAAACCAAAAGCACTAACAGAAAACACAGCACTTCTGCCGCGTCAATAAATTGAAAGATTAATCAACTTAACGATGGACAAGTGATAACACTTTAAGTAATAGCTAAAAGCTTGATTAATAATGTACAAAACTATTTAAAATGTTCGTAAGAAATAGCCCCAAAAGCCGCAATTAATGCCATACGCACACAAAAATTTAATTGTTTATTTCACAATGTTGATTTCTTAATATTAATGGCGTACACAGTTTAATTTCAAACAGTTTCGTATAGTTTCATTAAATTTAAGTGCTGAAATTGAGCCGAATGGTTGGAAAATCGGTGGAAAACTTTGGCATTCGACATTGTTCATTTTCATGCGATAGGCGGCAAACTCATTTTCAAGGTACTACATCAAGACATTTTATTTTGTTTATCCTCCATATCCTTGAAGCTTTTCCATATCCTTGAAGCTAGACCAACCAAACATGGTACACATGTTTATGTATACCCTCAATTTATAAAGTGTCAAGATATTTCACTTGTTCGACCTATTGGCGTCCCCAATAGAAGGTTCATCAGAACACAATAGCATCTCTATAAAACATTTTCTGCTGTTCGCACTCAAGGTTCTTACTTGGAATCCTAATGCTCGCTTGCCGTCTAACCGCAGGAGACTTCTACTAACAAATCGTCCCTCTCGTTTGATCGTTTTCCTATGGTTTGAGTAATATTTCTACTTAAACTAATTAATGGATAAATTGATTTGTCTGAATTAACCAGCTAAATTACTCATGCAGTTCCGATTAGAAGTTCTAGAAACTTTCTTACCCTTTCCCCCCAAACTTGTAATACTAATTATGCTATCCATAACCCCTTTCGAATCTTAAGTTCTAATTATAATAATCTTAATTAAGGAATTATAAGGAAAGAAGAAATATTAAGGAATGCAACTTCCATCGCTAGACTTAGAGTCTGACTCCTACGGTATTTGTGTAATCTAAGTTCTTTTTGTTTGCTGTTTTCAATTTATGTATTTAGTTTGTAGGTTCTTCCTTGCCGCACGTTATGGGTTGCGTCTCTTGGTCGGTTGGGCGGAAGGTAGGTTGCATGTTGCCTGGGTCCACGAGTTAGCTAACCCGTGCTTGGTGTCGTTTAGCCACTTGAATGTACTGGTTGTTAGTACATAAACGCCCAAATTATATTAATGAAAAACAAGAATGCTGAACTCCAGAGTTTAATGTGAAGTGCTTTGAAAATTAGATTAAATCCGTTCGAACAATAAACAAAAAATTCATACAACAGTTTTCCGCTAATTTTCAGAGCTTGGCGATAAATTTTCCAAAATTTATAAACATCACGCCATGTTTTTGTGTAGAACCTTGAAAATGAATTTTAGGACAATCGCACAAAAATTTAAAATATCGAATCCCAGAGCCTTGGGTGATTTTTCGACAATAGGGGTCCGACACATACCGAAATTGTGAAAAGCTTTAACAATGAGCTTCAAGTTGATCAGAGTAGAATTCGCCCATACAACTTCGGGAGCCCATTGCGTGCCAATGGGGGTGGATTTTCCAAAATCTGTGAAATATGCGTCAAATATTTTTGCTCCCTGTACCCATAAAATGGGTAAAAAAGGGGTATTGGATTTGTGCGAATGTATGTAACAGGCAGAAGGAGACGTCTCCGACCCTACATATATATATATATTCTTGGTCAGTATCAAAAGAGATTTCGATTTGGCCATGTCCGTCTGTCTGTTCGTCTGTCTGTCTGTCCGTATGAACGCGTAGATCTCAGCAACTATAAGAGCTAGAGACACCAAATTTGGAATGTAGCTTTCTGCAGTTCAAGTTTGCTTCCGATCTCAGATATATCCCCCCGTTCCCACGAAAATCGATCAAAACGTTTTCCAGCCACACTTTTAAAGATATAGCTTTGCGATTTAGCATGTACAATACTTCGGTCACTCTTAATCTACTGTCCAAATTTCATGTCGATCGAAAATAAACACGGAATTTATTCAACGACCAAGATTCAGTACTGGAGCGAGGGGAGGAATTTTTTTTTTTTTTTTGATATGCATTTAATTTCTTGAAACATTGATCATTTAACCTAATAAATTTAAAATGTTCGTGTAAGGGTGTAAATTTGACTGGGGACGTGGGTGGGGGAAAACAATATTGGTGTGTTTGTGTGTGAGTTTTGAATTATATATATATATAATGAGTTTTATAAAAGACGACCTTCAGGACACCGGCCATGAGACCATAGGTCATTCGGGTGGCGCCGTTTTAGCCGTCTTGTGCAATTGCTTGCTGTTAGCCCTCTGGCTAGAGAGTTGGCGTGCTGTTGTAGCCTGTGTCTGTATCGACTGGTGTGCAGGTTTATTTGTGAACATATTGGGTTTATTCTCAAATCTTTGTATATGTCTGCGTTTCTCATAAATCTTGAGGCTCCAGCTATCCTACGAACTATCTTGCTCTGGGTGGATTCAATGGCCTGAATAGAATAGTTGGCTGCGCACCCGCACAGTGCTATGGCATACGCCATGGCAGGCCATATGATCATTTTGTATATCCTGATCTTGTTTTCTAGGCTAAGGTAGCTACGCGGCCTTAGCATCCAGTCTAGTTTGGTTGCTTTGTTCTTAGCAGCAGCAGCAGCCTGGAGGATGTGTGGTCGCCAAGTTAACCGGCTGTCCAGGGTCACGCCAAGGTACTTGACTGTGTTGCTTCTTGGAATGATTTGCCCTTCATATTTCACCCTCCGACAGCGGGGTTTTCTGAGTGCAAACACGCAGCTGTGAGACTTGGAACCATTCACAACAATGTTCCAACAGTTTGCCCAATTAGAGAAGCCATTGAGAAACTCCTGCGTGAGTCTGACGGCCTCCCTCGCATTGGTGCTGCGGGCCGCAAAGGCAGTATCATCCGCATATGTGGCAACCAGTGTGTTGTCAGCAACTGGAGTCGGAGAGTCCGCGGTGTACAGTGTGTAAAGCACAGGGCCAAGGACGCTGCCCTGCGGTACACCAGCTTCAATGCGGCGAATGCTCGATCGCTCGTCTCGCAACTCGACCATGAAACCACGCTCATGCAGGAACGACTTCAAAATACAGTAATGCGTGGCTGGGAGGAGATTTTTAAGTTTGAAGAGCAGGCCATCGTGCCATACTCGATCGAATGCTTGCTTAACGTCTAGGAAAACGGCAGAACAGAACTCCTTGTTCTCAAGGGACTCTAGTGCAAAATGCACAACCCTGTGAACTTGTTCTGGTGCCCCATGCTTATGTCGAAAACCGAACTGATGGTCGGGAAGAGCTGCCTGGAAAGAATTCACAGCCAATAGTCGCCCAAGAAAGATTCTCTCAAAGATTTTTGAAAATGTTGGAAGCAGGCTGATTGGCCGATGCGAGTCAACGCAGTCAGGACTTCTGCCAGGTTTCGGAATCATAATTACGACGGCGCATTTCCACTGGGATGGGAAATGTTTGACCCTGAGCATAGCATTAAAAAGAGCCACCAGGAATAGGACGGCTTTCTTTGGGAGTGCTTTGGCTGTTTTGCCATCAACACCGTCGTAGCCCGGGGTCTTAGTGGGCTTTAGTCTATTGATCTGGTTCCTCACTTCATCTGGCGTAATGTGTGCAATTGGTTCCGCTGGCAAGGGCTCGGTTTCCAAAAAAGATCTTGTAATTTCAACGTCAGCCACACTGGCAAGATCAAAAGACGTGAACCGATCCTGCAGCTCATAGCAAATGCCGTCACGATCTCCGTGTCAGATCTGCACAACGTTCCATCCGACCGTCTAATGGGAAGTTTCCTGATAGCCAGCCTCTTGAGATTGCGCGTAGCCTTCCATATTGTAAAGCTCGCACCACTATCCGGGTCGGCATTGCGCAGGAGGTCGTCAAAGTATTCCTGTTTGGTGTCATACAGCAGTTTTCTTAGAGCATCAGCAGTTCTCCGATACTCTCTTTCATCCAGTGGATTGCGAGTGCGCATATATCTCCGACGCAATGCTCTCTTGAGTCTCACCAAGTCCAGGATCTCAGGTTTTAAAAGAGGCTGAGGTGGACTGGGAGGACTGCAAGGTTGTTGGCGAAGTAGCGAGTGTTCAGCAGCAGCATAAATGTTACGTACGAATAACTCTGCTGCGTCATCGATATCAGCTGGCGAATTGATATCCATATTTAGATTAACCAGTTCCTCCAATTTTCGCTGGAATCTCGGATTTTGCATGCCTGGGGAGCAAGCGAGGTTTCATACCTACTATGTAGGCAGATACCCTCAGCTCAATGATCAGAGGGATATGATCAGAGCTCAGCTCGATCCTGTCCGAGATGGCAAGGCTGGATGACCGTATTCCAGCATATACTGCAAAGTCCAGCGCTGTGGGATTTGCCTGGTTATTACTGGGGAAATGAGTTGGAGCTCCAGTTGCTAGAACCTGTTTATTAGAGCCCGCAATGCAGTCAAATAACGCTAAGCCTCTGATGGTGGATCTCCTGGCCCCCCAGAGTGAGTGGTGAGCATTCCAGTCACCGGCAATCACAAACTTTGAACCAAGCTCGTTAAAGATCGCTTCAAAGTCACCGCTTGTCCAGTCAAAGCGTGGAGGGCAGTAGAAGCCGCCAGAACTACATCACCGTGATCACTGGCCACCTTTACTGCAGAAAGCTGCACGCTGTCCCTGCAAATTAAGCTGTGTGGGTGATATTTTAGGCTTCTTTTGATAAGGATAGCTGCTCCACCACGCATACGGTCCGCAGGATGGTTCGCAAAGTGGAAATCATAGCTAGGATTCGAAAATACGACCTTGAGCAGAGTGTGTCTCACAAAGAAGCATAACGTCCAAATGGTGGCGTTGGATAAAAAGCCCAGTCAAGAGCTTTGTTGGTGACCCCATTGGCGTTCCATACGCCAATGCAAAGCCCCAAGTTAGTCATTATGAATGGCATTAACAGAAGTAGCAGCAGCAGTGTCCATGGGGACAGTTACTGAATGCATTTGTTGTGGGAGCACTGCGCCAAATTGCGGTGCGGAATGAGAATCATGCCCTGCGCCAGGTTGCAGTGTATGTTTTGAGTGTAGAGGCGTGCTCATCACAGGATTATTCGCGCCTAGAAGGGATGACACGAGCTGAAGTAGAGAGTCAACAGTGGTGCGGTCGATGCGCGCCTCTAGTTTGCTAGTTTCTAGTTTCTAGTTTGTCGGCCTCTATCTGGATTTCCCTTTGCGCTGCCATCCAGGTGTCGAACTGCTTTTGAGTACGGCTGTCCTGTTGTTGTTCAAGCTGCTGCCGTTTATGTTGATCACGTAGTCGTTGCTGCGCTGGTTGTAACTGCTGCTGTTGCTGCTGCCGTTGCTGTTGCTGTTGGTGCTGATGCTGCTGTTGCCGTTGATGCTGCTGTTGCTGCTGTCGTTGCTGCTGCAGTTGCTGCTGATTCTGCTGTTGTCGTTGATGCTGCTGTTGCTGCTGCTGCCGCTTCTGCTTGGGTTGCTGTTGCATCTCCTTTCGGGACTGTAAATTTGGCCACTGCTCCTCAATAAGGGAGCAACCAGAGAGTGGTTCAAGTTGAAGCGGTTGTTGTTGTTTCTGGTCGTCAACCTGAAGCTGTTGTTGCTTCTGCATCTGGCTTATCTCATGATGTTGGGACTGATGTTGAGTTTGGCGAGGTAGTACCCAAGCAGAAACTTATGGCAGAGGGGCAGGTCTTATTGGTTTAGCTGCCAGGTTTGAAGCAGACGTGTTCCACATCCTGTTTTTAGGCAGACGTCGGGCTGCCATCTCTTGATATACAATACAGCCTTTCCAATTGGCAGAGTGAGGGTCACCACAATTGGCACATACAAACGGTTCCTCTACGGATTTTGTGCAGGCAGCACTCTGATGGCCACCGCCGCATTTAGCACATCGGAATGGCTTGTAACAAAAAGCTTTAGTGTGACCTAGCTCTTGACAGCGTTGGCATTGGGGCACATCATCACGCCGGTTCGGTACTTCAATAGTGACTGTTTGATCAGCTATTATTTTAGTGGAAAATATTTCCTTATTATTCGGAGATGGCTCAAGTTCAATAAAGAAAAGACATCTGGGTTCTCCGTTCGTCCGGCTTTTGACATTGTATATATTCCGCACAATATGCCCCTTTGGAGATATGCTATCGCGTATTTCAGTCAACGTTGTGCCAGGATGTAGATTCCGCACCACCACCCTGTAAGGGCGATCCGTTTTCAGCATCCACGTTTGATATGGAAGTTGTCGTTGGGTAAGAATGGCCGTCAATGCACGGTGGTCGTCCTCGGTAGTGACTTGGATTCTTGCTGAAGTCGCCGACATGACTTTCAATTTAAAATTGGACGTAACCTCACGTACCATAAGAACAACTGGATGTCGTTGAACCCAGTACAAATTATTAACGATGGTTTTGCTTGAGGGGTTATTGGGGCATCTTTCGGGCAGGCCTGGTCAGTGGCGGATTCAAATTGACAGGCCGGGCCGGCGGGCTTAATAACTCGATGCCAGAAGACGCAACCTTGATTAGTAGTAGGCTGAGAATTGGCGCTTGACGATTGGCGAATAACACTGGGATGGAGGATTAGATGGCTGCGCGATGAGCCTGGGCGGTTCATTGGAGGGACAATTGGTTGTGATGATCAGTGTCATCACGTCATAACTCCACCCCGTCAGTTTCATCTCTTGCTCTTCGAGTGAATTTTTTTAAATTCTGCGCTTTCATCCTTTTGGGGCCTTGGCGTCTGGGTACAGAGAGGTTTTCTGTGAACGTTTACGCTTCTGCTTGATCACGGAGGATACGGCACAACTCTGCGATTTGCCGTCCTTCATTTAGGGAGCTTCGGATTAAGGCCGTGCTTAACGCGTAAGCGCTGCACTTTTTGAGAGTGAGCCATTTCAGAATGCTTTGCTCCAGGCTGGATTGGATTCAGATCATTTACCACAGTTGTGAGCCAAGTTAGGTTTCGGCTTGAACTGGTGACAGGTAGTTTTTTAATTTTTTGGCTTATTCCTTTTATGGCACAAATAAAAATTTTTGCTATTGACTGTTAGCGTTGACAACTGAAAAGGCAGGGTGGCAGCACTTGGATGTGACAGCGGAGCACCCCGAAAAATAACAACTAGCGCCCGTCGCAAAAATTCTTTTATTATTAATTGACTGCGACAGAGTTAACCTAGGAACTAGGATTTGTCTTGTTGGCCAATTGAACACTCTTTAATGCCTTAAGGACACTGGCCTGGAACGCAAAGCGCACAATTAGGTTTTTTTTTTGTTTTTCTTAATATTCACTCACAGATAACACACTAAACCGTGAAGAAATCGTGAAACACATATATTCCACCATAGGTGGACTTGTCCATAAAAAGGAATAATTTTCCAAAAATTTTGACGGAGCTTTTCACAGACGCGTGTTACTCGGTTGAGGGGAGGAAGAAGCAGCACACCCACGACTTAAAATGCGTCGCTTACGCTGTCGCTTTGCTGTCGTGCTGTTTGCTGTTGTGTGTGTGCGTCTTTGTATATGTGTATGTCTATGCGTAAATGTACGAAGAAGCGATCAGAAATTTTCGACCTGGGTACAGGAAGTTTCGTAGTCGTAGATGACCCTACTGCTGAAGTCATATATTTATGTGAAACCACGATTTAATAAGTAATTACCAATTAACTTTATTAACTATTTATGTACGTGGCTTTTTACTACATAATAAGAATAATAATTATATTATGTAGTAAATTCACATCACATTCACATGGAAATTATGGTCGATTTTCTATAAATGTGGCAGTCGGTAGATATTTGTTAATACCAACATGTGATCACTTTGCCGCCAAATTTGAGGCTTCTGAATTTTTTCTGAATGCGGTGCACATTTCCTCAGGGCACGAGATTTACGCAAATAGAATGCGATAAATATGGGGTTCCGCTATGTTTTAACAATGAAAGTTTTTATGTTGAATTTGACTACTTTCGTCAATCGTAAGAAATACACACAAATAGCGCACCACGATTTTCCCGTAAGCGGGTTTCATCCACGTGCCTAATGACTCTTTGTGCAGATCTCAAAAAAAAAGTGGCGGCTGGTGGTTGAAAAATTTTAAGCCAATTGAAATTCCAGACAAAAGCCCTTCAACTATTTTCCTCCCGTTGTCTTGAACCTTAAGGTACTTTTCTTATTTTTATATGTATTTTTTTTTAACATTGATCATTTAACTCAATAAATATTAAATATTCGTGTAAGGGTGAATAATTAACTTGGGACGTGGGTGGGGGAAATCATTATTGATGTGTTTGTATGTAAGTGTGTTTATAGTTTGTTTAAATATATTATGTACACAGATTGGGTTTTATAAAATACGACCTTCAGGACACCGGCCATGAATCCATAGGTCATTCGCTTATTGCTAGCCCTTTGGCTAGGTAGTATGCGTGTTGTTGCAGCCTGCTCTGTACCGACACGTGTGCAGGTTTATCGGTGTGCATATGGGCACATATTGCAGATCATTATAAATGGCCGAGTTTCTAATGTCTCTTGAAGCTCCAGCTATTCTACGGACTATATTGCTCTGGGTGGATTCGATGGCCTGTATGGAATAGTTGTCTGCGGACCCCCATAGTGCACTGCCATACGCCAATAGCTTTGGCATAAGGCATATATAATACTTTGCTCAGTCTTAATCTACAGTCCCGATTTCAAGTCGATCGGATAATAAACAAGGAAGCTATTCACGAAATAAGATTCAGTACAGCAGAGCGTGGGGAAGCAGCACAGCAGTTACCACTTGCGCTATCGTTTGTGTGCGTGCGTATTTGTATATGTGTATGTGTAAGTGTACGCAGATGGGTACAGTCACTTTTGTAGTCGGGTATACTTGACTACTTACTGTCTCTAGCTCTAATAGTTTCTGAGATCGACTTTATTGATTTGACTTATCGATTTTTATTGTACATTTTTTTTAAAGTACAGCGCTTGTTGTGTTTAGTTTTGGAAATTAGTATGAGGCAATTCGCAGGGAATCGCAAATTCAGCATTTCAAAGTTCACCACTTTTCCGACCGTGGATGTGCTTGGAATTATTTAAAATAAAAATTCTCAGTTAAGTGAATCAGTTCTTACATTATTGAATGTTGTAAATTTTCATTATTGTTTTTCTTCTGTAGTGTTTCTGGGTGTATTTTTAAAATTTCTTTTTACCAGGGACGGCAACAGGGCTGCAAACAAAAAAAATTGTCATATGGTATCATATGTTCTGGCTCACCGTGCACTCCTGGGCAGTGTTGCCAACTGTTGTCTACAAAAACAGGACAGACTGACCAGAAAAAAACGCCAAGAAAAGGATGAAGTAATTAAAAAGGGGACAGAAAATAGGAATAATTGTGCATATGACTCGCTTGTGCCTGTCATTGGTATGTGTTATTTGTCAGGCATTAACCCAAACCTAATAAACATAGGAAAATTGAGTTAAAAGCGTATGAAATGAAATAGTTGTACGAGTATAGATTTACTTTATTGACAAAATTGCATTTAACGTCTGCATTTGCAGACAGTTTCAGAGTTTGGTTTTTACTTAAATTACTTGGTGTAATGGCTCCATATTATCAAATATTAATAATTTAAATTTTTTTTGAAATTTCATTTAATATTCAAATATTTAAATTTTTATATGTGCGCGCCTGATTTGCATAGCCACAATACTCACCACACTATCGATAAGATTGCTTGCACATTGTTTCAATACTGATAACAAGCAGTCAATATCGATACTGATCGGATAGCCGAAAGGTTCTCGAGACCCTCGCCATCCGACCCAAATTCTTTTCATTTGAGCATCGAAACTGCACGGACGTGCAAATTTAAGAGTTAACAAAATTTTGGTTACAGTACCGCGTGGTACACCCAAAATTAAAAAGTTTAATCTTTTTTGTTGGCGGACATCTGCAGTTATTTACGCCAAATAAATAACTTGCAGAGTCGCCTAAAGGAGCGCCTATACGGCAAGGTAATTATTAATTAAAAATTGCCATAAATTAAAATTGGTTTAAAATATGCAATTTTTACTTAGCTTCTGACAAGGCGTCAGACAATTTAGAAGATAGCATAACGAATCTGTTGCTACCACACCCCACAAAAGACACTTGGATCAAGGTAATTATCTCTTTAAAAAGAGTGAAAACCCAAAAGAATCGAGAGATTGCTGGGATATAGTTCTAATTGTGCATTAATTCTCTTTATCAAGGGCTTGCTGAGTCGCCCGATTGTGGAGAAGTACAGGAGATCTTCATTTGGTTTTTTCTCTTCCCCCCCTATTCGTCGCAGAGCGAGCGAAGTTTGGGCTGCCAGGCACGCTGATCTAGTAGTTTAACTAACAGCTTTAGCCGTGGCAGCCGCGTGCGGAACCCCGTCGATGTGAAAATCTCCCGAAAATTCCATAAAGAAAAACGTGTGTGTCAGAAAAACAGCATAATGGGTGTTAACAAAATTTAAAATGAAGAAAAAGTTAAAAATCTTAATGAATACATCCTTAAATAAGTAGTGGGTTTAAGTTAAAAATGGTACGTTAAGAGACAACAACGAGAAGTAACAAAAAACTAAGACATAAAACAACAATATATTAAGTGCGACAAGTGGACAGTTTGCTTTTGTGTAAGTGCCAATTTTTTTTATATATATACCCTACGATATGGGCAAATAAACAATCAACAACAATGAACTGCAGTGAAAAAAGACATTGAAACACACATAACACAGTGTAATAAAAAGTATTAAAACCAAAAAACGAAATGAATAATAAAATTTGCTACAAATTAAAAATAATAATTAATTAAAACTTAATAATATAATAAAGAAAGAAAACAAACAAACAAGCAAATAAAATCTCAATGAGCAGCTAAGTGTACAATTTAAAAGAAAAGAAAATTATATATATTGTCCCCAACAACAAATTAAAAAGTTAAACATATACATCATCGAGAAGGCCTTCATCGAGGAGTTCTATGGGTGAGTTACACTAAAAATGTTTGTTGAGATTATTTTTATTGTATTTGCCTAACACCTGCTGCTGCTTGAGCTTCCGATGCAACGGTAAATACCGTAGCTTTGGCTGGCAAATGCAAAACAGCTGGACGGTTGTCGCACCGTGGTTCAAGCTCCGTAAACTGTTGATCAATTGCATGCACTCTTAATTATTATCTTTTTCAGCAGTGATTGTTGTTGATTTTTATTTGAGATCCTAAGTTGAATAATGAAAAATTAAATTACATAAGGAAGTACAAACAAGTTAAAAGCATGCACAAAGTTAAAAGAAAATAAATAAATAGATTAAATTAATTTAAAAACTGAACAGACAAAAGCAAACATAAATAATCCACAAATGGCACAAACAAATAAAACAATATTGTAATTTAGTCGGCCTTAGAAAATGTCATAAAATAAAGATAAAATACCGATATAAGGAAAAAAGTCACCGGTTAATAGTATTAATTACAATTATAGTAGAGATATAGCCTACGGAATACACTGATCGACATATATAAATTTTTGATTATGTCACTTTTCCGCGAAAGATGCAAGCAAAAGAAGGAAAAATTTGAGTAATTAAAAACATGAAAATAAGTAACAAAATGAATTAGTAAAGTTTTCTTAATTCTTATGACATGGGAGTGTAAATAAAAAGTAGATAGTTAGCTGCATTTGGGGTCTTCAATGAACAAGTAAATAGAGGACTATGGTTGGGAGGGTAGCGAATATGAGTGCGGCCAACAACTTCTAAGCCCACTCGCACAAACTAGCTTTTGAGAATTTAATAGCGCACGCACACCTTTTGTTTAGGTTTGTTTTCATATTTTATTGCACGATACAGCAATACCTTATCCGGCTGGATTGGGTTGTGTAGGATATTCACATGAGGATCGGCTCATTTAGTTTTTTTAGATTCAGAAGGGACTCTATATAAACCTTTGTGTAGTGGTGATCATGAACAACAGCAAAACCCACCCCATCCCGCTAGAGCTACCATATTAACGGGTCCCGCTCCGCTGTTCAGTTCTGATCCACTGGCCTGAGTGATAATGACGAGACCAAAGAAGAACAACATATTGGTTTTGATTCTTTTATTTCACTGGCGCTCACTGCATTACATTGGCTGAATACCCGATCAACCTGCTCAGCATTTGACCATGACAATGTCAACAACATCAAGACAAACGTTGCCAAGTTAGAAAATTGATTTTCGCTTATTGAGTCTTTGTAATTATACCCTAGCAGAGGGTATTATAATTTGGTCTCGAAATGTGTAATGGACAGAAGGAGACTATTCCGACCTAACAAAGTATATATATTCTGAATCAGCATGAATAGCCGAGTCAATATTGCGATGTCCGTCTCTTTCTATGAAAACTAGTCTCTCAGTTTTAAAGCTATCGTAATGAAACTTGGCACAGATCCTTCTTTTTGACCTGGCAGTACATATATCGGAACCGGCCGGATCGGACCACTATAACATATAGCTGCCATAGGAATGATCGTTCGACAACTATGTTTCTGTATGAAAAACTTTTTTGTTTATTAAAGTATCCTTAGCAAACTTTCCCAAACAGGGTCCCTACAGAGTTTATACAATCTGACCGATTTTGGTCAAAATCGGACCACTATTTCGCTATATCAAACTTTTTGTTTATACAAATATTTTATCCAAACTAAGTGAGAGTTTTATTATACTTCAAAAAGTTTCCTATAATTTTATCAAAATAAAAAAATATTGTATAAAATTAATTCTTGCTAGGGTATATAGCTCCGGCACTCTGAAGATAGCCGTTCTTTCTTGTTTTTGACTTCGTCCCAAAACTCAACGGTGCAGTCAACCTTATGTCAGTTTGTCAGATTTATATTGTTGTACTGAGTCAATATTTTTTTAATATCATTGCAGTTTATTTTAAACATCTCTAAAATTGAAATTATTGGCCACTATGTTATAATTTGTTCATATTTACTCAAATTTAAATAAAACATTGGCTGAAAATTTTTATTGGTGAATAAAACAGAACATCTTTCCGGATAGGGGACGTTTAATATTATTTCCGGCTGCCGTAGTTAAAAAAACCACAAATCTAACCGGAAAAAGGCTAAATTGGCAACACTGTTCCTGGATTTCCTCTTGATAATTGTGTTCATACATTCATGCATTTAGTGATTCAGCAGCAAAACTTAGAATTTTTTTTTTTTCTGTCTCCATCATGTAACGATAACTTAAAAGCATTGTTACCAACAAACATAGCCATTTAGGTTGGAAACATTTTTTTGTCGCTAATGTGTGACCACTGCATAAATTGTTTGCATGCAAGTGGATTTTGTACAAAATCAGCGCTCCCTCCTTTCCGATGACTTTGACATACGTGTGAACGGCAACAAAAATTTAGGGACTTATGTAGTAGGCACAAATCAATTGACGCTCGAGCTTCTTCTTAATTAAAATAGAATCTATTTTTAGGATTATCTTCTATTTATAAGTTGATTAAAGATCGCTGAAACAAATATTTTTATTCGATCGTATAATTCGTCATTCGCATTTAATAGTAGTGATACGCTCTTAAATTAATTAAATAAATTTAAAATTCTTATCATACATCTGGTACAATAACTACAACGTGTGGTCGTGCACCAACTTATGCACACTTTTGATGTAGAAACGGCAATCTATCATAGAATACGTAAAATATGAAATGATGGGTTCAATTAAAGAATACAAAGTCATACAGACGGCGCATTACAAGCCAGAAATTTCACTTTTGATGATACGGGAGGACTCGGGCAACCAGGTAAAGTTTCTAAAAATATATTGACTCTTGCTTCGCGTCAAAGGTGTTAAGCCTCGACAGTTTTCATTTGTCTTTATGCTCGAGATTTTTTATGGGAGAGCTCTCATATTCTGCGTCAGAGTTGGGTGGTGAAATTTCGATAATTCTGTCCAAGAAATTTTCTATTCGAGTGGGTCCTGATCCATGAGGAATTACTGAAAAATGTAGCTGAAAATCACCACACAATAAAATTGTTTTACCTCCGTTAGTCTGTATATCAATATTGGTGATTTGAGCTATGAAACTGTAGGAGATTGGCGACCTCAACACCTAATAAACTTAGGGTAAAAACTGCATTCAAACGGACATACGGGCACTTCGAAAATCCCAACGGAGTATAAAAATGTAAACTTGTATTGTTCCTTAAATTAAATCGAATGCGTAGCCCATTGGCGAAACTAGTATATATACTTATCAGCCACTGATGCCATCAAAACGCCACGACACTAACTAAAGTCAATTAGCTAATAATAGACGCAACGTCAATGGATGAAATTTGTAAAAATTTAGGACAAATCTAAATATAGTCAATAAGTATTTCAACGATTCTATAGAGGTATGTATTCGTGGCGTTAATTAAATAAACTTGGCTTTTAACTAAATCAAGGATCAATTCAGTTTGGAAGCTCATAACTGAATGCGGTAATTCAAACTAATTGCGGTTGAGCCTTTTAGAGGTCATGTACAGGAACGGGCAGCAAGTCTGTAAAACAATTTAATACAAAAATTGTTCCTAAAACCTCTTCTTTTCGCTGCCAATAAGTCGAGTGGCAAATTGTGCGGGCCTTCGCTGGCCACGGGCAAAATTGCGACCCGTTGCGGATAATTGAAAGAATGCAAGGGCTCGAGGGAGAGAGAGTTGTGGCAGTGTCAAATGGGCGGCAGGTGGCTCAAACTCAAACTTTGCACTCTGGTAATAATATTATTGAAGGATTAAAGTTTAAACTTTTAAGTGCAAAAACACTTCAATTGAATTGAATTGTGTGCATCGCAGCCACTGCCTCGTCTCCCTGTCCACATCAGTTAAGTGTCACTGCAAAGCCTGTCACAACGTGGCCCAGGCGCATTTTGAATCAAGTGGACTAAAAAGTGTTCGTTGTGGTTAATGTAGGCGTAAAACCAGCCAACCAAAACAAAGTTTCTGACAGTTACAGTTGCAATTCATTGTAATGATTACCGATGTGTTGAGGATTTTCAATCTTAATTCGATCAATTATTGAATAGAATATATCATTTATAGAAAGTACACAGGTTTTCACGCATAGTCTAAGGACTATAAGAGTGATAGCTGTTGACACACAAAAGCTATGGGTTTAAATTCCAATGAACGCTTAAATTATATATATTTATAAGACAGGTCGACTTGACAGACTGACCGACTGATTAACTGATTGGTGACTGAGTGGCAATCCCAAGACCTGGATCCACAGCGAAGTGTGGCAGGGTACATCTATATCTATATTCATAATAAACGCACAGCCCAAGCCGTCAGAGCTAGAATGCTGTAATGTTTACGTTAGGTTCCATCTACAATGAAAGTTCACACTAAGGCGGGGTTTTGGAAAATTCCACCCACAAGCGTGGAAAATCGCGGAAAACTGTTGTATGGAATTTTTTTTCCATCCAATCGGCTTGCAGCAGTTTTAAAGATCTATTCGATCATTTGACACATATTTCACCGCTTATGGAAAATCTACCCCCGCGGACGGGAAATTCGTGTGGCTTTATTTTTGTGTATTTCTTTCGATTTACGAAAGTAGTCAAATTCAACGTAATGCATTTTAATCCTAATATTACGCCGGGCAACACTGGCGTTTAACCAGCTAGTATTTAAATATTTGTATTCAACTTCAATATATATATTCAAGAACTTAAATTTGTTTGCCAATTGGCGATGACCGCTCAATAAAAAACCAATATGAAAACGTGTCGGTCGGACGTACCCGACAGTAGACTACTCGGTTTCAAGTCCGAAATAACTTGTTTATTTTAAGGATGCGAAGGAGAGAAAGACATAGTAGTCTGTATTTCAAATTTGGTGAATCTACCTGAACAGGTGTTTAAGAAATACATTTTGTTCTTTTGCGGGGGGAGTGGGTGGCATCACCAAAATTATTTTTTCCAAATCTGTCAAGAGTGTCAACTGTGCTAGTTTGTGTTTTAAATTTGGTAACTCTACCTATACAGGTGTTGGTAAATTTTTTTAATGCAGATCTGTCAAGGAGCTCAACATTAGCCCGTATGCCAAATTTGGTGACTCTAACTATGAAATCTGTGAAAAACGTGTTTTGGGGCAAGCTCGGCCGATTTGTGGGGAAGGGGGTAGGGGTGGCAAACAATTTTTGATGCAAATAGTCAAGGAGGGACGGACACTTCACAAGCCCAATATACTCTTTATCAAAAGAATTTTTTTTGAAACAAAGTATAAAAAGTAATTATACAGACATATATGTCGATATTTTGTGTTAATACATAAATATATAAGCTTGAATAAAAAAAAACGTTCGTTAATTTCGGTCCTGATGTTGAGTGCCCATCTTTGATATAAGAACTACTTGAATGATTTGACTAAAATCAGTTTGAGCACGCTGACTTGCAACCCAACAAATAAGCACAAGTAAACAGACTGGAAGCAGAGTTTACCGCAGTCGAGAAATTTGGACTGTAGCGTTCTTACTTGTTATGCCCTCGCAGATGGTATAATAAAACTGTCACAAAATGTGTATTGCATTGAAGGAAACGTATCTGACCCCAAAAATGAAGACATTTTCTTGATCAGCATCAATAGTCGAGTTGAACTAGCGATGTTCTTCTGTAAGTCCATCTGCCGCCTGCCTGTTTCTATGCAAACTAGTCTCTCAGTTTTTACACTATCTTGATAAAACTTGACCCTTATTCTTTATTTCGGTTCGGACAGTATAAAATGACCGAATCAGACACTATATTGCTGTCATATGAACGATTGGTTAACAATTGAGTTGATGTATAAAAAACTTATACACAGGCTGCCCGGTGGCGTATTTAGATTACAATTAATTATGTTGAGTTTCCTACTTACGCCACCCTATTAAATGATTAACAAAATAAATTTAATACAGATACATTTTACAAATGCGGTGTGTGGCCTCGGGGTAAAACTTTGAAAATCAGTTTAAAGTTTGCATGCTTCAAATTAAAAATGTCGAAAACCAGAAAAAATATCGCAGAATGAAAAATTTTTTCAAGATCGATGACACAGCTTTCAATTTATTTAGTGTAAACAGTTGTGAAAACAAGTTAGAACACTAAATTTAAAATAAAACAAGTAAAAACGTTGTAGTCGGACGTAGCCGACAGCAGAATACTCCGATAAAATTTGGTTATTTGCGGAGTGGGAAAAGACTTGATAGTTAATTGATAAAATCGCTAAGTGACATTTCACAAACCATCAATAACCAGTAAAAAGTAAAGTTAAACCCAGTACATATAACTAGACATGGGCGGGGTTCCTGTCTATACAGGAACCTACATTCCAAACTTCGTGTAGTTTGCGATATCCATGCGTTCATACTGTCAGACAGTCATACGGACAAGGCTAAATCGACTCGGCTGTTGATGCTGATCAAGAATATATATACTTTATAGTTTTGGTGATGCCACCTTCTGGTTGTTACATAAATTAAACTTGCACAGTTTTAGTACTCTCTAACTCAGTTAACAAATCAATGCGTTATTAACTTTAAAGACTGCATTTTCAAATTAAGTGGCTTAAAAAAGCTGCTGGACCCGTCACGTAGTTTTCCTGACCAAACCCACTAAAACGGAGATTTATTATTTTTTATACAAGATGCCCAAGCTTGGTCAAAATCTAACTACTATATCAAAAAGCCATAGTTGAGTTTTATTTGAAAAACACTTCTGCGAGTTTATATAGCCTCGGTTCGCCAAAAAATAGCAGTTCAGTCTTGTACAACAAAATAAAATACGTCTGCTCTTCACAAGCAGTGTTGGGCAACTCCACCACTGAAAGTGGTTTTATTGTTATGAAAGGCATTGTGTTTATGCGTGTATTGACAACAGATATTTAAAACAGGATTCTATAAGTTTATATTATTACGTATATTTATACATAAGCAGTTACAGACAAAATTTGGGGAATCTTCAAATACTTTTGATTATA
>JBAMCL010000780.1:0-39606 GCA_037075165.1 Hirtodrosophila histrioides
ATATCCATCTTTATCGATCTATAGCCATCTATATCCATATATATCCATCTATATCCATCTATATCCATCTATATCTATCTATATCCACTTCTTTATCCATCTATATCCATCTATATCCATCTATATCGATCTATATCCATCTATATCTATATGTATCCATCTATATCCATCTATATCCCTCTATATCCATCTATATCCATCTATATCTATCTATATCCATCTATATTCATCTATATCCATCTATATCCATATATATCCATATATATCCGTATATATCCATATATATCCATATATATCCATCTATAACCATCTATAACCATCTATATCCATCTATATCCATCTATATCCATCTATATCCATCTATATCCATCTATATCCATCTATATCCATCTATATCCATCTATATCCATCTAAATCCATATATATCCATCTATATCCAACTATATCCATTTATGTCCATCTATATCCATCTATATCCATCTACATCTATCTATATCCATCTATATCCATCTATATCCATCTATATCCATCTATATCCATCTATATCCATATGTATCCACCTATATCCATCTATATACAACTATATCCATCTATATCCATCTATATCCATCTATATCCATCTATATCCATATTTATCCATCTATATTCATCTATATCCATCTATATCCATCTATATCCATCTATATCCATCTATATCCATCTATATCCATCTATATCCATCTATATCCATCTATATCCATCTATATCCATCTATATCCATCTATATCAATCTATATCCATCTATATCCATCTATATCCATCTATATCCATCTATATCCATCTATATCCATCTATATCCATCTATATCCATCTATATCCATCTATATCCATCTATATCCATCTATATCCATCTATATCCATGTATATCCATCTATATCTATCTATATCCATCTATATCCATCTATATCCATCTATATCTATATCCCTCATATTCCATCTATATCCATCTATATCCATCTATATCCATCTATATCCATCTATATCCATCTATATCCATCTATATCCATCTATATCCATCTATATCCATCTATATCCATCTATATCCATCTATATCCATCTATATCCATCTATATCCATCTATATCCATCTATATCCATCTATATCCATCTATATCCATCTATATCCATCTATATCCATCTATACCTCTCCTATATCTATATCCATCTATATCCATCTATATCCATCAATATCCATCTATATCCATCTATATCCATCTATATCCATCTATATCCATCTATATCCATCTATATCCATCTATATCCATCTATATCCATCTATATCCATCTATATCCATCTATATCCATCTATATCCATCTATATCCATCTAAATCCATCTATATCCATCTATATCTATCTATATCCATCTATATCCATCTATATCCATCTATATCCATCTATATCCATCTATATCCATCTATATCCATCTATATCCATCTATATCCATCCATATCCATCTATATCCATCTATATCCATCTATATCCATCCATATCCATCTATATCCATCTATATTCATCTATATCCATCTATATCCATCTATATCCATCCATACCCATCTATATCCGTCTATGTCCATTTAAATCCATCTATATCCATCTATATCCATTTTTATCCACCTATATCCATCTATATCCATCTATATCCATCTATATCTATCTATATCCATCTATATCCATCTATATCCATCTTTATCCATCTATATCCATCTATATCCATCTATATCCATCTATATCCATCTATATCCATCTATATCCATCTATATCCATCTATATCCATCTATATCCATCTATATCCATCTATATCCATCTATATCCATCTATATCCATCTATATCCATCTATATCCATCTATATCCATCTATATCCATCTATATCCATCTATATCCATCTATATCCATCTATATCCATATATATCCATCTATATACATCTATATCCATATATATCCATATAAATCCATATATATCCATCTATATCCATCTATATCCATCTATAACCATCGATATCCAACTATATCCATCTATATCCATCTATATCCATCTATATCCATTTATATACATCTTTATCCATCTATATTCATCTATATCCATCTATATCCATCTATATCCATCTATATCCATCTATATCCATTTTTATCCATCTATATCCCTATATATCCATCTATATCCATCTATATCCATATATGTCCATCTATATCCATCTATATCCATCTATATCCATCTATATCCATCTATATATATCTATATCCATCTTTATCCATCTATATCCATCTATATCCATCTATATCCATCTATATCCATCTATATCCATCTATATCCATCTATATCCATCTATATCTATCTATATCCCTCTATATCCATCTATATCCATCTATATCCATCTATATCCATCTATATCCATCTATATCCATCTATATCCATCTATATCCATCTATATATATCTATATCCATCTATATCCATCTATATCCATCTATATCTATCTATATCCATCTATATCCATCTATATCCATCTATATCCATCTATATCCATCTATATCTATCTATATCCCTCTATATCCATCTATATCCATCTATATCCATCTATGTCCATCTATATCCATCTATATCCATCTATATCCATCTATATCCATCTATATCCATCTATATCTATCTATATCCATCTATATCCATCTATATCCATCTATATCCATCTATATCCATCTATATCCATCTATATCCATCTATATCCATCTATATCCATCTATATCCATCTATAACCATCTATATCCATCTATATCCATCTATATCCATCTATATCCATCTATATCCATCTATATCCATCTATATCCATCTATATCCATATATATCCATCTATATCCATCTATATCCATCTATATCCATCTATATCCATATATATCCATCTATATCCATCTATATCCATCTACATCCATCTATATCCATCTATATCCATCTATATCCATATATATCCATCTATTTCCATGTATATCCATATAAATCCATATATATCCATCTATATCCATCTATATCCATATATTTCCATCTATATCCATCTATATCCATCTATATCCATCTATATCCATCTTTATCCATCTATATCCATCTATATCCATCTATATCCATCTATTTCCATCTATATTCATCTATATCCATCTATATACATCTTTATCCATCTATATCCATCTATATAAATCTATATCCATCTATATCCATCTATATCCATCTATATCCATCTATATCCATCTATATCCATCTATATCCATCTATATCCATCTATATCCATCTATATCCATCTATATCCATCTATATCCATCTATATCCATCTATATCCATCTATATCCATCTATATCCATCTATATCCATCTATATCCATCTATATCCATATATATCCATCTATATCCATCTATATCCATCTATATCCATCTATATCCATCTATAACCATCTATATCCATCTATATCCATCTATATCCATCTATATCCATCTATATCCATCTATATCCATCTATATCCATCTATATCCATCTATATCCATCTATATCCATCTATATCCATCTAAATCCATCTATAACCATCGAAATCCATCTATATCCATCTATATCCATCTATATCCATCTATATCCATCTATATACATATATATCCATCTATATCCATATATATCCATCTATATCCATCTATATCCATCTATATCCATCTATGTCCATCTATATCCATCTATATCCATCTATATCCATCTATATCCATCTATAATCCATCTATATCCATCTATATCCATCTATATCCATACTATATCCATCTATATCCATCTATATCCATCTATATCCATCTATATCCATCTATATCCATCTATATCCATCTATATCCATCTATATCCATCTATATCCATCTATATCCATCTATATCTATCTATATCCATCTTTATCCATCTATATCCATCTATATCCATCTATATCCATCTATATCCATCTATATCCATCTATATCCATCTATATCCATCTATATCCATCTATATCCCTCTATATCCATCTATATCCATGTATATCCATCTATATCCATCTATATCCATCTATATCCATCTATATCCATCTATATCCATCTATATCCATCTATATCCATCTATATCCATCTATATCCATCTATATCCATCTATATCCATCTATATCCATCTATATCCATCTATATCCATCTCTATCCATCTATATCCATCTATATCCATCTATATTCATCTATATCCATCTATATCCATCTATATCCATCTATATCCATCTATATCCATCTATATCCATCTATATCCATCTATATCCATCTATATCCATCTATATCCATCTATATCCATCTATATCCATCTATATCCATCTATATCCATCTATATCCATCTATATCCATCTATAACCATCTATATCCATCTATATCCATCTATATCCATCTATATCCATCTATATCCATCTATATCCATCTATATCCATCTATATCCATCTATATCCATCTATATCCATCTATATCCATCTATATCCATCTATATCCATCTATATCCATCTATATTCATCTATATCCATCTATATCCATCTATATCCATGTATATCCATATATGTCCATCTACATCCATCTATATCCATCTATATCCATCTATTTCCATCTATATCCATCTATATCCATCTATATCCATCTATATCCATCTATATCCATCTATATCCATCTATATCCATCTATATCCATCTATATCCATCTCTATCCATCTATATCCATCTATATCCATCTATATCCATCTATATCCATCTATATCCATCTATATCCATCTATATCCATCTATATCCATCTATATCCATCTATATCCATCTATATCCATCTATATCCATCTATATCCATCTATATCCATCTATATCCATCTATATCCATCTATATCCATCTAAATCCATCTATATCCATCTATATCCATCTATATCCAATATATCCATCTATATCCATCTATATCCATATATATCCATCTATATCCATCTATATCCATCTATATCCATCTATATCCATCTATATCCATCTATATCCATCTATATCCATCTATATCCATCTATATCCATCTATATCCATCTATATCCATCTATATCTATCTATATCCATCTATATCCATCTATATCTATCTATATCCATCTATATCCATCTATAACCATCGAAATCCATCTATATCCATCTATATCCATATATATCCATCTATATCCATCTTTATCCATCTATATCCATCTATATCCATCTATATCCATCTATATCCATCTATATCCATCTATATCCATCTATATCCATCTATATCCATCTATATCCATCTATATCCATCTATATCCATCTATATCCATCTATATCCATCTATATCCATCTATATCCATCTATATCCATCTATATCCATCTATATCCATCTATATCCATCTATATCCATCTATATCCATCTATATCCATCTATATCCATCTATATCCATCTATATCCATCTATATCCATCTATATCCATCTATATCCATCTATATCCATCTATATCCCTATATATCCATCTATATCCATCTATATCCATCTATATCCATCTATATCCATCTATATCCATCTATATCCATCTATATCCATCTATATCCATCTATATCCATCTATATCCATCTATATCCATCTATATCCATCTATATCCATCTATATCCATCTATATCCATCTATATCCATCTATATCCATCTATATCCATCTATATCCATCTATATCCATCTATATCCATCTATATCCATCTATATATCCATCTATATCCATCTATATCCATCTATATCCATCTATATCCATCTATATCCATCTATATCCATCTATATCCATCTATATCCATCTATATCCATCTATATCCATCTATATCCATCTATATCCATCTATATCCATCTATATCCATCTATATCCATCTATATCCATCTATATCCATCAATATCCATCTATATCCATCTATATCCATCTATATCCATCTATATCCATCTATATCCATCTATATCCATCTATATCCATCTATATCCATCTATATCCATCTATATCCATCTATATCCATCTATATCCATCTATATCCATCTATATCCATCTATATCCATCTATATCCATCTATATCCATCTATATCCATCTATATCCATCTATATCCATCTATATCCATCTATATCCATCTATATCCATCTATATCCATCTATATCCGTCTATATCCATCTATATCCATCTATATCCATCTATATCCATCTATATCCATCTATATCCATCTATATCCATCTATATCCATCTATATCCATCTATATCCATCTATATCCATCTATATCCATCTATATCCATCTATATCCATCTATATCCATCTATATCCATCTATATCCATCTATATCCATCTATATCCATCTATATCCATCTATATCCATCTATATCCATCTATATCCATCTATATCCATCATATATCCATCTATATCCATCTATATCCATCTATATCCATCTATATCCATCTATATCCATCTATATCCATCTATATCCATCTATATCCATCTATATCCATCTATATCCATCTATATCCATCTATATCCATCTATATCCATCTATATCCGTCTATATCCATCTATATCCATCTATATCCATCTATATCCATCTATATCCATCTATATCCATCTATATCCATCTATATCCATCTATATCCATCTATATCCATCTATATCCATCTATATCCATCTATATCCATCTATATCCATCTATATCCATCTATATCCATCTATATCCATCTATATCCATCTATATCCATCTATATCCATCTATATCCATCTATATCCATCTATATCCATCTATATCCATCTATATCCATCTATATCCATCTATATCCATCTATATCCATCTATATCCATCTATAGTCCATCTATATCCATCTATATCCATCTATATCCATCTATATCCATCTATATCCATCTATATCCATCTATATCCATCTATATCCATCTATATCCATCTATATCCATCTATATCCATCTATATCCATCTATATCCATCTATATCCATCTATATCCATCTATATCCATCTATATCCATCTATATCCATCTATATCCATCTATATCCATCTATATCCATCTATATCCATCTATATCCATCTATATCCATCTATATCCATCTATATCCATCTATATCCATCTATATCCATCTATATCCATCTATATCCATCTATATCCATCTATATCCATCTATATCCATCTATATCCATCTATATCCATCTATATCCATCTATATCCATCTATATCCATCTATATCCATCTATATCCATCTATATCCATCTATATCCATCTATATCCATCTATATCCATCTATATCCATCTATATCCATCTATATCCATCTATATCCATCTATATCCATCTATATCCATCTATATCCATCTATATCCATCTATATCCATCTATATCCATCTATATCCATCTATATCCATCTATATCCATCTATATCCATCTATATCCATCTATATCCATCTATATCCATCTATATCCATCTATATCCATCTATATCCATCTATATCCATCTATATCCATCTATATCCATCTATATCCATCTATATCCATCTATATCCATCTATATCCATCTATATCCATCTATATCCATCTATATCCATCTATATCCATCTATATCCATCTATATCCATCTATATCCATCTATATCCATCTATATCCATCTATATCCATCTATATCCATCTATATCCATCTATATCCATCTATATCCATCTATATCCATCTATATCCATCTATATCCATCTATATCCATCTATATCCATCTATATCCATCTAAATCCATCTATATCCATCTATATCCATCTATATCCATCTATATCCATCTATATCCATCTATATCCATCTATATCCATCTATATCCATCTATATCCATCTATATCCATCTATATCCATCTATATCCATCTATATCCATCTATATCCATCTATATCCATCTATATCCATCTATATCCATCTATATCCATCTATATCCATCTATATCCATCTATATCCATCTATATCCATCTATATCCATCTAAATCCATCAATATCCATCTATATCCATCTATATCCATCTATATCCATCTATATCCATCTATATCCATCTATATCCATCTATATCCATCTATATCCATCTATATCCATCTATATCCATCTATATCCATCTATATCCATCTATATCCATCTATATCCATCTATATCCATCTATATCCATCTATATCCATCTATATCCATCTATATCCATCTATATCCATCTATATCCATCTATATCCATCTATATCCATCTATATCCATCTATATCCATCTATATCCATCTATATCCATCTATATCCATCAATATCCATCTATATCCATCTATATCCATCTATATCCATCTATATCCATCTATATCCATCTATATCCATCTATATCCATCTATATCCATCTATATCCATCTATATCCATCTATATCCATCTATATCCATCTATATCCATCTATATCCATCTATATCCATCTATATCCATCTATATCCATCTATATCCATCTATATCCATCTATATCCATCTATATCCATCTATATCCATCTATATCCATCTATATCCATCTATATCCATCTATATCCATCTATATCCATCTATATCCATCTATATCCATCTATATCCATCAATATCCATCTATATCCATCTATATCCATCTATATCCATCTATATCCATCTATATCCATATATGTCCATCTATATCCATCTATATCCATCTATATCCATCTATATCCATCTATATCCATCTATATCCATCTATATCCATCTATATCCATCTATATCCATCTATATCCATCTATATCCATCTATATCCATCTATATCCATCTATATCCATCTATATCCATCTATATCCATCTATATCCATCTATATCCATCTATGTCCATCTATATCCATCTATATCCATCTATATCCATCTATATCCATCTATATCCATCTATATCCCTCTATATCCATCTATATCCATCTATATCCATCTATATCCATCTATATCCATCTATATCCATCTATATCCATCTATATCCATCTATATCCATCTATATCCATCTATAACCATCTATATCCATCTATATCCATCTATATCCATCTATATCCATCTATATCCATCTATATCCATCTATATCCATCTATATCCATCTATATCCATCTATATCCATCTATATCCATCTATATCCATCTATATCCATCTATATCCATCTATATCCATCTATATCCATCTATATCCATCTATATCCATCTATATCCATCTATATCCATCTATATCCATCTATATCCATCTATATCCATCTATATCCATCTATATCCATCTATATCCATCTATATCCATCTATATCCATCTATATCCATCTATATCCATCTATATCCATCTATATCCATCTATATCCATCATATATCCATCTATATCCATCTATATCCATCTATATCCATCTATATCCATCTATATCCATCTATATCCATCTATATCCATCTATATCCATCTATATCCATCTATATCCATCTATATCCATCTATATCCATCTATATCCATCTATATCCATCTATATCCATCTATATCCATCTATATCCATCTATATCCATCTATATCCATCTATATCCATCTATATCCATCTATATCCATCTATATCCATCTATATCCATCTATATCCATCTATATCCATCTATATCCATCTATATCCATCTATATCCATCTATATCCATCTATATCCATCTATATCCATCTATATCCATCTATATCCATCTATATCCATCTATATCCATCTATATCCATCTATATCCATCTATATCCATCTATATCCATCTATATCCATCTATATCCATCTATATCCATCTATATCCATCTATATCCATCTATATCCATCTATATCCATCTATATCCATCTATATCCATCTATATCCATCTATATCCATCTATATCCATCTATATCCATCTATATCCATCTATATCCATCTATATCCATCTATATCCATCTATATCCATCTATATCCGTCTATATCCATCTATATCCATCTATATCCATCTATATCCATCTATATCCATCTATATCCATCTATATCCATCTATATCCATCTATATCCATCTATATCCATCTATATCCATCTATATCCATCTATATCCATCTATATCCATCTATATCCATCTATATCCATCTATATCCATATATATCCATCTATATCCATCTATATCCATCTATATCCATCTATATCCATCTATATCCGTCTATATCCGTCTATATCCATCTATATCCATCTATATCCATCTATATCCATCTATATCCATCTATAACCATCTATATCCATCTATATCTATCTATATCCATCTATATCCATCTTTATCCATCTATATCCATCTATATCCATCTATATCCATCTATATCCATCTATATCCATCTATATCCATCTATATCCATCTATATCCATCTATATCCATCTATATCCATCTATATCCATCTATATCCATCTATATCCATCTATATCCATCTATATCCATCTATATCCATCTATATCCATCTATATCCATCTATATCCATCTATATCCATCTATATCCATCTATATCCATCTATATCCATCTATATCCATCTATATCCATCTATATCCATCTATATCCATCTATATCCATCTATATCCATCTATATCCATCTATATCCATCTATATCCATCTATATCCATCTATATCCATCTATATCCATCTATATCCATCTATATCCATCTATATCCATCTATATCCATCTATATCCATCTATATCCATCTATATCCATATATATCCATCTATATCCATCTATATCCATCTATATCCATCTATATCCATCTATATCCATCTATATCCATCTATATCCATCTATATCCATCTATATCCATCTATATCCATCTATATCCATCTATATCCATCTATATCCATCTATATCCATCTATATCCATCTATATCCATCTATATCCATCTATATCCATCTATATCCATCTATATCCATCTATATCCATCAATATCCATCTATATCCATCTATATCCATCTATATCCATCTATATCCATCTATATCCATCTATATCCATCTATATCCATCTATATCCATCTATATCCATCTATATCCGTCTATATCCATCTATATCCATCTATATCCATCTATATCCATCTATATCCATCTATATCCATCTATATCCATCTATATCCATCTATATTCATCTATATCCATCTATATCCATCTATATCCATCTATATCCATCTATATCCATCTATATCCATCTATATCCATCTATATCCATCTATATCCATCTATATCCATCTATATCCATCTATATCCATCTATATCCATCTATCTCCATCTATATCCATCTATATCCATCTATATCCATCTATATCCATCTATATCCATCTATATCCATCTATATCCATCTATATCCATCTATATCCATCTATATCCATCTATATCCATCTATATCCATCTAAATCCATCTATATCCATCTATATCCATCTATATCCATCTATATCCATCTATATCCATCTATATCCATCTATATCCATCAATATCCATCTATATCCATCTATATCCATCTATATCCATCTATATCCATCTATATCCATCTATATCCATCTATATCCATCTATATCCATCTATATCCATCTATATCCATCTATATCCATCTATATCCATATATATCCATCTATATCCATCTATATCCATCTATATCCATCTATATCCATCTATATCCATCTATATCCATCTATATCCATCTATATCCATCTATATCCATCTATATCCATCTATATCCATCTATATCCATCTATATCCATCTATATCCATCTATATCCATCAATATCCATCTATATCCATCTATATCCATCTATATCCATCTATATCCATCTATATCCATCTATATCCATCTATATCCATCTATATCCATCTATATCCATCTATATCCATCTATATCCATATATATCCATCTATATCCATCTATATCCATCTATATCCATCTATGTCCATCTATATCCATCTATATCCATCTATATCCATCTATATCCATCTATATCCATCTATATCCATCTATATCCATCTATGTCCATCTATATCCATCTATATCCATCTATATCCATCTATATACATCTATATCCATCTATATCCATCAATATCCATCTATATCCATCTATATCCATCTATATCCATCTGTATCCATCTATATCCATCTATATCCATCTATATCCATCTATATCCATCTATATCCATCTATATCCATCTATATCCATCTATATCCATCTCTATCCATCTATATCCACCTATATCCATCTATATCCATCTATATCCATCTATATCCATCAATATCCATCTATATCCATCTATATCCATCTATATCCATCTATATCCATCTATATCCATCTATATCCATATATGTCCATCTATATCCATCTATATCCATCTATATCCATCTATATCCATCTATATCCATCTATATCCATCTATATCCATCTATATCCATATATGTCCATCTATATCCATCTATATCCATCTATAACCATCTTTATCCATCTATATCCATCAATATCCATCTATATCCATCTATATCCATCTATATCCATCTATATCCATCTATATCCATCTATATCCATCTATATCCATCTATATCCATCTAAATCCATCTATATCCATCTATATCCATCTATATCCATCTATATCCATCTATATCCATCTATATCCATCTCTAAACATCTATATCCATCTGTATCCATCTATATCCATCTATATCCATCTATGTCCATCTATATCCATCTGTATCCATCTATATCCATCTATATCCATCTCTATCCATCTATATCCATCTATATCCATCTATATCCATCTATATCCATCTATATCCATCTATATCCATCTATATCCATCTATATCCATCTATATCCATCTATATCCATCTATATCCATCTATATCCATCTATATCCATCTATATCCATCTATATCCATCTATATCCATCTATATCCATCTATATCCATCTATATCCATCTATATCCATCTATATCCATCTATATCCATCTATATCCATCTATATCCATCTATATCCATCTATATCCATCTATATCCATCTATATCCATCTATATCCATCTATATCCATCTATATCCATCTATATCCATCTATATCCATCTATATCCATCTATATCCATCTAAATCCATCTATATCCATCTCTATCCATCTATATCCATCTATATCCATCTATATCCATCTATATCCATTTATATCCATCTAAATCCATCTATATCCATCTATATCCATCTATATCCATCTATATCCATCTATATCCATCTATATCCATCTCTATCCATCTATATCCATCTATATCCATCTATATCCATCTATATCCATCTATATCCATCTATATCCATCTATATCCATCTATATCCATCTATATCCATCTATATCCATCTATATCCATCTATATCCATCTATATCCATCTATATCCATCTATATCCATCTATATCCATCTATATCCATCTATATCCATCTATATCCATCTATATCCATCTATATCCATCTATATCCATCTATATCCATCTATATCCATCTATATCCATCTATATCCATCTATATCCATCTATATCCGTCTATATCCATCTATATCCATCTATATCCATCTATATCCATCTATATCCATCTATATCCATCTATATCCATCTATATCCATCTATATCCATCTATATCCATCTATATCCATCTATATCCATCTATATCCATCTATATCCATCTATATCCATCTATATCCATCTATATCCATCTATATCCATCTATATCCATCTATATCCATCTATATCCATCTATATCCATCTATATCCATCTATATCCATCTATATCCATCTATATCCATCTATATCCATCTATATCCATCTATATCCATCTATATCCATCTATATCCATCTATATCCATCTATATCCATCTATATCCATCTATATCCATATATATCCATCTATATCCATCTAAATCCATCTAAATCCATCTATATCCCTCTATATCCATCTATATCCATCTATATCCATATATATCCATCTATATCCATCTATATCCATCTATATCCATCTATATCCATCTATATCCATCTATATCCATCTATATCCATCTATATCCATCTATATCCATCTATATCCATCTATATCCATCTATATCCATCTATATCCATCTATATCCATCTATATCCATCTATATCCCTATATATCCATCTATATCCATCTATATCCATCTATGTCCATCTATATCCATCTATATCCATCTATATCCATCTATATCCATCTATATATATCTATATCCATCTATATCCATCTATATCCATCTATATCCATCTATATCCATCTATATCCATCTATATCCATCTATATCCATCTATATCCATCTATATCCATCTATATCCATATATATCCATCTATATCCATCTATATCCATCTATGTCCATCTATATCCATCTATATCCATCTATATCCATCTATATATATCTATATCCATCTATATCCATCTATATCCATCTATATCCATCTATATCCATCTATATCCATCTATATCCATCTATATCCATCTATATCCATCTATATCCATCTATATCCATCTATATCCATCTATATCCATCTATATCCATCTATATCCATCTATATCCATCTATATCCATCTATATCCATCTATATCACATCTATATCCATCTATATCCATCTATATCCATCTATATCCATCTATATCCATCTATATCCATCTATATCCATCTATATCCATCTATATCCATCTATATCCATCTATATCCATCTATATCCATCTATATCCATCTATATCCATCTATATCCATCTATATCCATCTATATCCATCTATATCCATCTATATCCATCTATATCCATCTATATCCATCTATATCCATCTATATCCATCTATATCCATCTATATCCATCTATATCCATCTATATCCATCTATATCCATCTATATCCATCTATATCCATCTATATCCATCTATATCCATCTATATCCATCTATATCCATCTATATCCATATATATCCATCTATATCCATCTATATCCATCTATATCCATCTATATCCATCTATATCCATCTATATCCATCTATATCCATCTATATCCATCTATATCCATCTATATCCATCTATATCCATCTATATCCATATATATCCATCTATATCCATCTATATCCATCTATATCCATCTATATCCATCTATATCCATCTATATCCATCTATATCCATCTATATCTATCTATATCCATATATATCCATATATATCCATCTATATCCATCTATATTCATCTATATCCATCTATATCCATCTATATCCATCTATATCCATATATATCCATATATATCCATATATATCCATCTATATCCATCAATATCCATCTATATCCATCTATATCCAGCTATATCCATCTATATCCATCTATTTCCATATATATCCATCTATATCCATCTATATCCATCTATATCCATCTATATCCATCTATATCCATCTATATCCATCTATATCCATCTATATACATCTATATCCACCTACATTCATCTATATCCATCTATATTTATCTATATCCACCTATATCCATCTATATCCATCTATATCCATCTATATCCATCTATATCCATCTGTATCCAGCTATATCCGTCTATATCCACCTATATCCATCTATATCCATCTATATCCATCTATATCCATCTATATCCATCTATATACATCTATATCCATCTATATCCATCTATATCCATCTATATCAATCTATATCCATCTATATCCATCTATATCCATCTATATCCATCTATATCCATCTATATTATCATCTATATCTATCTATATCCATCTATATCTATCTATATTATCATCTATATCTATCTATATTATGATCTATATCTATCTATATTCATCTATATCCATCTATATCCATCTATATCCATCTATATCCATCTATATCCATCTATATCCATCTATATCCATCTATATCCATCTATATCCATCTATATCCATCTATATCCATCTATATCCATCTATATCCATCTATATCCATCTATATCCATCTATATCCATGTATATCCATCTATATCCATCTATATTATCATCTATATTATCATCTATATCCATGTATATCCATCTATATCCATATATATCTATCTATATACATCTATATCCATCTATATCCATCTATATCTATCTATATCCATCTATATCCATCTATATCCATCTATATCCATCTATATCCATCTATAGCCATCTATATCTATCAATATCAATCTATATCCATCTATATCCATATATATCCATCTATATCCATCTATATCTATCTATATCCATCTATATCCATCTATATCCATCTATATCCATCGTTCGTTACTTTTCGCTTTCGCAAACGGACGTGTTTTTTTCTTGCGCCTCGCAATTAATTTTGCTTTCCCCGTTTTAAGCAATTATTAAATTGCAAGTTTTTATATTTGTGACGTGTGTTTACATTCGGTTGTGTTAAACACTTGTGTTGGACTTTAGTTGTGATTATTTGTGCTTTATTTGTAAATTTAAAATTTTTTGTGCCTCTACACAACAACAAAATGCAGCCAAGCATTCTGTTTGATTTTGCAGTTGCATTGCTGTCTGCATATCTTTTGTTTTTGTGTGTACTCACTTCATTCTCTTTGTTTATCTCTCTCGCGCGCTTACATTAGTTGTGTTGTTGGTGTTGGTCGCGGGGTTTTCTGTTAGAATTCCGTTTGTGAGTTTCGGTCGTCGCGCCCGCGCTTTGTATTGTTATTGTTTTTGTAAGTACAAATCAGCGGTAGTTGTTTAACCTTAGGGTGCCTTTCCGTTCTTTTTACAATCTTTTTTGGTTCTTTTGCTTTATATTTTATTTTTTGATTATCTTTTTTATATTCTATTTTCTTATATTTAAATTCCTTTTTGCAAGAATGTTTGTCTGTTACAATAAAAATTGCCAGGTTAGAGCAAACTCTAAGATGGGCTTTGTTTGCTGCTGGCTGTGTGATAATGTGTCACACGAAAAATGTGCTGGCCTAAAGGGCAGAATTGTGGACCAGATTGAGTCAAAATCTGGCCTCAAGTGGACATGTGTATCCTGTAGGGATGTTGAACGGGACATCATGGGTTTCATGAGGCAGTCTAAAAAAGGCTTTGGTGACATATTCGGGCGGTTCAAAAAACTGTTCGATGGTTTTTCCGACTTGGAGAACGAATTCAAAAGTATGAAACTTTTGAATGAGTCTCCAAAACGGAAGAAGGCTAATTTTAGGCTGTCTATTGGCCCCAATGAACTGCAACTCCCCACACATGCTTCCACTACATCCGCAACTAATAAACAGTTAGAATTAATAAATTTATCGTCCCCCTCTCCTCATAATTCAATAATCAGAAGTGACGAGAATAGCATCGTACACATGGATGTTGTTCCTTCTGACCCCGTAGAGCATTCTGATTCGCTGGCTATTAACACTGTTGATCCGGATCAACAGCCTAGTGATAATATACCGGTCGAATCAACTGGTCTAGCAACCAATGCTGTGGCTCAAGTGGATGCAACTGCTTTGGTTACTAAGAAGACCCTTATAGGAATTCCACCACGGAAACAAATCTTTGTTTCCAGGCTTGCCCGTGATACTATATCTGATGATGTGAAGGCCTTTATACAGGCCAAATCTAAAGCCCACATTGCGGTGGAAAAATTCAAATTTACGTATTCTCGGGAAATTTCGTCATTTAAAATAAGTGTTCCGGCTGAATATTGCAACAATATTTGTTGCAAAGAATTCTGGCCCGACCACTTAGTTATTAAAGAATATACCGTAAAAAAGAAAAATCGGCCTCCGATTTCAGTTCCTTCTTCCGGTGGTAGTTCTAACCCACCTCTTGTAATATCTGATAGTTCAAAAAACTAACATCGTCCCTCTCACTTAGCTATCAGAATGTAAGAGGTCTTTGTAGTAAACTTAGTAATCTTTATCTAAATAGCCTAACTTTTCCTTTCCATGTCGTTGCCTATTCTGAAACATGGCTAAGGCCCGACATCCTTAATTCTGAAATCCTGTCAAACAAATTCTCCATTTATAGAAAAGATCGCACCCCTCGTCGTGGTGGTGGTGTTCTTATTGCTGTTGACGCTGATTTATCATCGGAGCTTGTAATAATCGATAATTGTATAGATATTGAATTTGTTGCTGTAAAATTGTGTATGTCCAGTATTTGCTTTTATATTACTTGTTCTTATATTCCACCTTCTTCCGATATTTCGATATATTCTTTGCATGCTTCTGCTATACAATCTGTCTCATCTATGGTTTCTGATCGTGATTTTCTTGTAGTTCTTGGTGACTTTAATATCGCCGGAACTACCTGGATTTCAAGTCCCGATTCTAGCGTGTTGACTCCCACATCTCAGCACGATTTTATTGAAAGTTTATTTGGGATGTCATTGTGTCAAATCAATGATATCCCAAATTCTTCACATAAAATGCTTGATCTTGTTTTGTCTTGGGTTCCTCATTCTATTCTGTCTCCCGTACTGAACCTATATCCACTCCTGAAGATCCTTATCACCCAACTTTGGAGGTGTTGATTGACTTACCAGCCAGTGTGCCAAGCCCTGGTAGAGAACCGGCTGAGCGAGTTCGTCAATTTCGGAAAACCGATTTTACTAAACTTGCTCAGCTCCTATCCCAGACTGACTGGTCCCAGCTGTATATGTGTAGAGACATGGATTGTGTAATCAATTACTTTTATTCTACCTTAAATTCATTATTTGATTCTTGTGTCCCGTTTCGTAACCCTCGTAGGTCTAACAAACCTGTGTGGTTTACACGTGAATTGATAAACTTAAAAAATAGAAAGTCGAGATTGTACAAAAAGCTCAAGGAATTTGGCGCTTCCTCGGATTTCTCTCGCTATTTGATTGCCCGATCTAACTTCTCTGCACTTAATTTACACTGTTATAACAACTACCTCAGGAGCTGTAGGTTACAGTTTCAGCGGGATCCTAGAAGGTTTTATAACTTCGTTAATGAGAAGCGTAGGTCATCAACATTTCCATCAACTGTATTTTTTGAAAAAAAGACAGCTGACTCAGATCAGGCTATCGCCGATCTTTTTGCCGAATTTTTTCAAACGACTTACAATTCACAACCTTATCAGTTGCTTTCTCCTTATCCTTATCAGGTAAATAACTCCAATTGCATTTTTGGGCCTTTAATCACTAAAAGCTCGCTTCTACGTGATTTGAAGTCTATTAACCCCGTATTTTCTCCGGGACCTAATGGAGTACCAGGCTGTGTGCTCAAGTACTGTGCTGAAGGTATTTTTAAGCCATTATTTGTTTTTTTTAAATTGTCCGTGGAGTTGTGCTCTTTCCCCAATATTTGGAAAGAATCATTTATTATTCCTCTCCATAAAAAAGGAAACAAGTCTAATGTTGAGAACTATAGAGGTATTTCTAAGTTGTCTGCTATTCCTAAGATTTTTGAGAAATTAATAACTTCTCAACTTCAACATTTATGTAGGTCTATAATTTCACCCTGCCAGCATGGGTTTGTGAAATATATATACCACTAACCTATTGGAATTCACTTCTCTTGTTATTAAGGGATTTCAATCTAAAATGCAAACAGATGTTATTTATACTGATTTCAGTAAGGCTTTTGATTCTGTTAATCATTCTCTTTTACTTCACAAGCTTCATCTTCTAGGATTTCCAAATAACTTAATTCTTTGGATTTCTAACTATTTAACTCTTAGAACCCAAAAGGTTTATTTCAAAGGCTTTGTCTCTAAGTCTGTTCAAGTTACTTCCGGAGTACCACAAGGAAGTCATCTTGGCCCCTTATTATTTACTCTGTTCATCAATGACCTTCCTTCTGTTGTAAATTACTCTCGGGTGCTGATGTATGCCGATGATGTAAAACTTTGTCTGTCATCTACTGATTTCTTATCTGGTCAAAGGTTGCAAACTGATCTTGACAGTTTTCAAGCCTGGTTTCGGGTAAATTTATTAAATCTTAATTGTGGTAAGTGTAAAGTAATGTCCTTTTACAGGCGAATGCCTTTTTTTAACAGTTATATTCTTAATGGTAAGCCGCTTGTTCGAATTGAGTCGGTTGATGATTTGGGTATCCTTTTAGATTCCAAGCTTAAGTTTGACAAACATATCTTTTCCACCGTTAATCGTGCCTTTGGTGTCCTGGGTTTCATTAAGCGTTGGTCTAAAGAATTTAACGATCCTTACATTACTAAAACTCTATCTACTTCGCTTGTTCGACCTATTCTTGAATATGGGTCTTGTATTTGGTGTCCCCAGTACAAGATTCATCAGGATAGAATAGAATCGGTTCAAAAACAATTTCTTCTCTTTGCACTCTGGGGTCTTAACTGGAATCCTAATACTCACTTGCCTTCTTATCGTAGTAGACTTTTACTAATAAATCTTCCTTCTCTTTCTGATCGTAGAACCATGCTTGGTGTAGTTTTTTTGCACAAACTAATTAAAGGAGAAATTGATTCTTCTGAATTAATTAGCCAGATTAGTTTGGCAGTTCCGATTAGAAATTCCAGAAACTTTCTTCCCCTTTGTCTTCAATTTTGTAACACTAACTATGCTATCCATAACCCTTTTCGTATCATATGTTCTAATTATAACAATCTTTATCATTTAATATGTAATGCTAGTTCTATTTCCTTAATTAGAACTTCCATTTTATGTTATCTGTGTAATCTATAGTTTTTTGTATATTGTTTAATTTATGTTGAACTTTTATTTAGTCTGTTCGTATTTATATGTTTCGCGATCTTCGTCACCGCACGTTATGCGGTGCGCCCCTCGGTCGGTTGGGCGGGAGGTGGGTTTGCATTTTGCCTGGGTCCGCGCGTTAACAAGCCCGTGCTTGATGTCGTTTGGGCCACTTGAATGTACTGCCCGTTTAGTACATCAACGTCCGAAATTAAAAAAAAAAAATATGCATCTATATCCATCTATATCCATCTATTTCCATCTATATTCATCTATATCCATCTATATCCTTCTATATCCATATATATCCACATATATCCATATATATCCATCTATATCCAGCTATATCTATCTATATCCATCTATATCCATCTATATCCATCTATATCCATCTATATCCATCTATATCCATCTATATCCATCTATATCCATCTATATCCATCTATATCCATCTATGTCCATCTATATCCATCTACATCCATCTTTAGCCATCTATATCCATCTATATCCATCTATATCCATCTATATAAATCTAAATCCATCTATATCCATCTATATCCATCTCTATCCATATATATCCATCTATATCCATCTATACCCATCTATATCCATCTAAATCCATATATATCCATCTATATCCATCTATATCCATCTATATCCATCTATATCCATCTATATCCATCTATATCCATCTATATCCATCTATATCCATCTATATCCATCTATATCCATCTATATGCATCTATATCCATCTATATCCATTTATATCCATCTATATCCATCTATATCCATCTATATCCCTCTATATCCATCTATATCCATCTATATCCATTTAAATCCATTGATATCCATTTAAATCCATTTATAATCATTTATATCCTTTTATATCGATTTATATCGATTTATATCCATTTATATCCATCAATATCCATCTATATCCATTTATATCCATCTATATCCATTTATATCTATATCCATCTATATCCATCTATATCCATCTATATCCATCTATATCCATCTATATCCATCTATATCCATCTATATCCATCTATATCCATCTATATCCACCTATATCCATCTATATCCATCTATATCTATCTATATCCATCTATATCCATCTATACCATCTATATTCATCTACATCCATATATATCCATCTATATCCATATATATTAATTTATACCCATCTATATCCATATATATCCATCTAAATCTATATATATTCATCTATATCCATCTATATCCATCTATATCTATCTATATCCATCTATATCCATCTATATCCATCTATATCCATCTATATCCATATATATCTATCTATATCCATCTATATCTATCTATATCCATCTATATCCATATATATCCATCTAAATCCATATAAATCCATCTATATCCATCTATATCCATCTATATCTATCTATATCCATCTATATCCATCTATATCCATCTATATCCGTCTATATCCATCTATATCCATTTATATCCATCTATATCCATTTATATCCATTTATATCCATTTAAATCCATTTATAACCATTTATATCCATTTATATCCTTTTATATAAATTTATATCGATTTATATCCATTTATATATATCAATATCCATCTATATCCATTTATATCCATTTATATCTATCTATATCCATCTATATCCATCTATATCCATATATATCCATCTATATCCATATATATCTATCTATACCCATCTATATGCATATATATCCATCTAAATCCATAAATATCCATCTATATCCATCTATATCCATCTATATCCATATATATCCATCTAAATATATCTATATCCATCTATACCCATCTAAATCCATCTATATCCATCTATATCCATCTATAAACATCTGTATCTATCTATACCCATCTATATCCATCTATATCCATCTATATCCATCTATATCCATCTATATCCATCTAAATCCATCTATATCCATCTATATCCATCTATATCCATCTATATCCATCTATATCCATCTATATCCATCTATATCCATCTATATCCATCTATATACATCTATATCCATCTTTATCCATCTATATCCATCTATATCCATCTATATCCATCTATATCCATCTATATCCATCAATATCCATCTATATCAGTCTATATCCATCTATATCCATCTATATCCATCTATATCCATCTATATCCATCTGTATCCATCAATATCCATCTATATCCATCTATATCCATCTATATCCATCTATATCCATCTATATCCATCTATATTCATCTATATCCATCTATATCCATCTATATCCATCTATATCCATCTATATCCATCTATATCCATCTATATCCATCTATATCCATCTATATCCATCTATATCCATCTATATCCATCTATATCCATCTATATACATCTATATTCATCTATATCCATCTATATCCATATATATCCATCTATATCCATCTATATCCATCTATATCCATCTATATCCATCTATATCCATCTATATCCGTCTATATCCATCTATATCCATCTATATCCATCTATATCCATCTATATCCATCTATATCTATCTATATCCATCTATATCCATCTATATCCATCTATATCCATCTATATCCATCTATATCCGTCTATATCCATCTATATCCATCTATATCCATCTATATCCATCTATATCCATCTATATCTATCTATATCCATTGTAACGTTACTCCGGCTGGGTGTGGGTTTCTACTATTGCTACAACTACAACTTTGCTATGATTCTGCTAGGCCGTTGGTCGCCTACAATGTAGCGCAGTCAGATTACCACCCTTCTCGGTTATTAGCTTACTGACGTATCAGCAGGTGACGTTTTTAGCTAACCGGTGTGCATAGGGATCGGGAGTGCGCACTTCTTGCTTATGCTCGGTCAATAGCTCGCCGGATTGGTCAGGGTTCTTCCTCACCCGTTTGCACTGTACCAGTGACACATTGTTTAAGTGCGCTGTTTGAAAGCGAAATACTCAACGTTGACCACAAAAAAAAAGGGATCAAAATAAACGAAAGAAATCTAACTGATATCTGTATATGTCCCGACCGGACAATCAAAATTCAAACTGGTCAGATTCACTTATTTGAGAGAACTAAGGTGTTGATAGTCTCTCGTCTCTACCCACCCTTCCTTGACAAGCAAATGGAAATATTGTTGCTCGTCCCTATATCAGGTTCGCAAAACCTCAAAAAACTGGTAAGCGCTTAACATGGGTACTTGACAGAACGAATTAGAAATTTACAGTATCATATTTGATAATAAAATATACTTCATTTATTTAAATAGCAAAAATTAAAAAGAAAACGCATGTTCGAATGCTGTTCATAGCCAATAATTGAGAAAATGGGGATATTCAAGGTTTTTACTCCCTGTACCCATAAAATGGGTAAAAAGGGGGTATTGGATTTGTGCAAAAGTATGTAACAGGCAGAAGGAGACATCTCCGACCCTATAAAGTATATATATTCTTGATCAGTATCAAAAGAGATTTCGATTTGGCCATGTCCGTCTGTCTGTCCGTCTGTCCGTCTGTCTGTCTGTCCGTATGAACGCGTCGATCTCAGCAACTATAAGAGCTAAAGACACCAAATTTGGAATGTAGGTTCCTGTATACCATACGCAGATCAAGTTTGTTTCTGATCTCAGATATCTCCCCCCGTTCCCCCGCAAATCGATCAAAACATTTTACAGCCACAGTTTTGAAGATATCGCTTTGGGATTTGGCATGTACACTACTTCGGTCACTCTTAATCTACTGTGCAAATTTCAAGTCAATCGGATAATAAACACGGAAGTTATTCAACGAACAATATTCAGCACTGTGGCGAGGGGGGAAGAAGAGGCACAGCCACGACTTAAAATGCCTTGCGTACGCTGTGGCTCGCGTCTGTGTGTGTATGCTTTGTGTATGTGTGCGTGCATATGTATGTAAGAGACGAACATATGATTGGAAGTTTTAGACTTGGGTACAGGGAGTTTCGTAGTCGGGTATACTCGACTAGAACATTCTTACTTGTTATACTTCAGTTATTCCTTATTATACAAAAAAATCATCTTATTTTGAAATCGAACTATATAGCGGAGCAAATTCCCAAATCTTCATAGTAAATTAACAAAATTTCAGCTGCATATAAATATACAAATAGTAATTACTCACTCTCAACTTTTTTCATTTCTTCACTCACTCAATTTCCTTCGCAGTAGACGTTGGGCCCAATGTGTACGACGAACAGGATCAATGTATCTAAATGTTAACAAAATATTATAAGTATATATATATATATATATATGCAGGCAGATATACTAAATGTGGGAACTCCCTCTTGCTCTTGCTTATGCTGGACGCATTTGTTTGCTTTTTCGTTGATTATGAATTTATCTTATTTACTTTACTTATATATATTTAGAAAGGAAAATATTTAATTAAATTTACATAGGAACAATTAAACGGTAGTGTGCATTGCACTTAGTTTGTCGTAACGAAAAAAAATGTGTCTCGCAATGCGCTTACAAAAATATCTATTCAAATTGTTTCAAGTTTTCAAGAAAAGAACTTCACATATGAGCGCGAGTGCATAAGCAAGCGAAAGGTAAACTCCCTCTAATACCACCGCAGCAGCTTCACTTGAGTCACTTGAGGTTAGAACATAACCTAGTCTTCCGACAGGCACGTGGCGATGCAAAGGTTGCTAGAAGTATCTACGCGTCATTACTGCGTTCGCTCAGGAAGATTCAATCCGAGGCGGAGCAGGTGGAGCTCCACAAATCTAAGGCTGATCGCAAGCGGGCCACAGAATTGCTGTTGCGTTAGTGTGCATGCTTCACTTGCGCTGCTGCGCCTCTAGCGCGGCGGCGTCTATTGCTCTGCTTAGCTGTTGGTGTGCGTGCGCGTCTGTTGCGCTGCTGTGTACCACGCAAACAACCAGGATCTGTGGATACCTTTATAAGTATCACGCATAACACCAATAAGAATAATTACCTTTAGCGGAACACTCTGCATACAAAGAATATGTAAGCGCTCAGGCGCTGCAATCGATTGGATTGTGCTGACACAGAACAATCCACGCTTATATTTTTTGTCTTCTTATATTAAATAAGTCGCGTTTTTCCACGCGTTAGGCAATTTAGTAGAATTCTCACTTTTTTTAACAATGCTCACTCGGCCACGCTTCAAATACAAGTGAAAGCTCCTAGGCTGTACTTGCCGTATTCGATTCTTCCAGGAGAGCTTTCAAAAGCTCTACACCATGCGTTTGGTGAATTCAAACGGGACAATGGCGTGATCTTGACCCAATTTGCTTCCCATTCTGTTCGTTGCGCATACATTTCGCTATGCATTGGAAATCTCATGCTTCCATTGTGTGCGAAACGAAGGAAAGCAAAGAACAGCTGATCAACTGAGCCAAGCAGTGCATTGCATGGGCAGTTGAGCATAAAGAAGTTGAGCGGCCGTTAATATTTAAAATTTTAACCTAACTGACAAACAAAATTAAATTATCGGTTTGTTCAGCAGCCACTACAGCACAGTTAATGCAGAGCTAGTTTAGTAGCAAGACATGAACTGAAAAAAAAGGCTACCTTTTGGTATTTACTTGAATGTCCTTAAGATGGAATGTACCTATGCTTTTGCCTTCTTCATTAGCTAGTTGGTAGTAAGCTGGACTGACTTTTCGAATGACCACAGCTGTGTTGAAAACTGGCGATAGTTTAGCACTAAACTTTTTAAGAGCGTTACTCTGGCAAAAATTACGAGCGAAGACCTTCTCGCCGACTTTAAGATTTATATTTCGACTGCGCAGGTTATATATTTTCGCGTTCTTTTCATGCGACTGCGATATATTGTTTTTAGCTATCTGACGGATTACTTGAAAAACAGTAGGCCTGTTTATAATTGTGTCATCAGACAACAATTGTAATCGTCTTAGCAAGTCATAGTCCTTCCCGTTCAATATCATATTTTTCCCAAAAGCTAAAAAATATGGAGAATAACCTGTGCTTTGGTGAACGCTTGCTCTCAAGGCAGCACCAATTGCATGCAGCTTGTTATCCCAACCAGTGTGATCCTTTCCGATATATGCTCGAATAGCCGATAGTACAGATCTATTGAGTCTTTCCCTGTCGTTGGCCTGTGGCGAGTAGATGGCCGTGCAGATATGAGTAATTCCATATCGCGTAAAGGAAAGCTTTAAATGTACCAGAAACAAACTGTGAGCCATTGTCTGTCAAGATGGTTTCTGGCACGCCGAACGTACAAAACAAGGTATTTTCCAAATAGTCGATAATTTTGTTAGAAGTGAACTTCTTGAGTGGCCACATAAAATGAAATTTTGTATGGTGGTCCACTATCATTAAGAGACCTATGTTTCCGTTTTTTGAACGGGGATATGGCCCTAGAAGGTTCATATAGAGTTTTTGAAATGGCCGTTCTGACGACATGGGTTTTCCCATAGGGGGTCTTAAGACAGTGTTGGGACTTTTTGTCTTACGACAAACGTCACAATTGAGTACATATTCTCAAATTTGCGCAGTCATTTGTGGCCAAAATAAATATCTCCGGATCTTCTCTAAAGTTTTAGCAATGCCGCAATGAGCTGCATTCGGAGGATCGTGGGCTCTCGCGATGATATTTCGCGCAAGAGGCGAGGGTATCCAAAGCTTCCACGATTGCTTCTCCTGAACATTATTTCCAGTCGCAGCCTCAGTCCTCTTGTAGAGCAAGTCGTCAATGATCTGTATATCCGGTAAATTAAGAAGATTCGCACGAATTTTATCTAAGAGATCTAAATACTCTTGACATTTAAATTCAGGTGCGGATAGGTCTACTATGGGTCCCTGAACGTCGAATTCTGCAATTTCCGTCTCGTTTTGTCGTGATAACGCATCAGCGACAACATTTTGTGCACCACTGCGGTGTGAGACTTTAAATGTAAAACCTTGTAATTTAATCACCCATCTACCCTGCCGTCCTCTGAGATCCTTCTGTCTCATTAGCCATTGCAAGGAAGCATGGTCTGTTATGACCTCGAAATTCTGTCCTTCAATATATGCCCTAAACTTAAAAATTCCTTTTAGTACGGCTAAACATTCAAGATCTGTCACACAATAGTTTCGTTGTGCTTTTGACAGCTTCTCTGACATATATGTTATTGGAGCCTCCTCCTCTTGGTCGTTCAGCTGAGCCAAAACACAGCCTATGCCGGTGGTACTAGCGTCACAAATTAACATAAAAGGTTTTGAGAAGTCTGGCGTAGCTAAGACAGGAGCAGAAGTTAATCGCGATTTCAAGTCATTAAAAGCAAAGTCTGCGTCAGGATTCCAATTCAGTAATTTATGTTTCTTTAAAAGTTCGGTGAGCGGAAAACTGACAGTTGCAAGTTATTAACAAAACGTCTGTACCATCCTGAGAGTCCAAGAAAACGTCTCAGCTGTTTTACGCTCTTTGGCACAGGAAATTCGTTAATGGCTTGTATCTTGGTGGGATCAGTTTTTAACTGGCCATAACCTATAATAAAACCCAGATATTTAATCTCACGCATGCAAAATTTTGACTTAGCGATATTGATTGTGAGGTTTGCTTTGCGCAAGTGTAACGCCACTTCTTGCAAAAGCAAAAGATGTGAATCAAAATCCTCCGAGAGTAACAACAAGTCGTCTAAGTAGACAAATACACGGGTCCGCAAATGTGCTGGTATCACGCGTTCCATCAGTCTACAAAGGGTTTGGGGAGCGTTGCAAAGTCCAAACGGCATTACTTTGTATTGAAATAATGGTCGATTTGGGACTGTGAAAGCTGTATACTGTCTCGACTTTTCGTCCAAGGGTATCTGCCAGAATGCGTGCTTCATATCGAGGCCGAATATATTTTGCCGGTGGCAATCGACTGAGTATGCCGTCGATATGATGTAACGGATATGCATCCTTGCGAGTGTGCTTATTTATAACACGCGAATCTAAACAAAGCCTATTTTTATCGCCTTTTCTCACTAGGACGCAGTTACTGCTCCATGGACTATGAGATTCTTCGATAATATCTAATGCGAGCATTTTCTCAAAGTCGTCAAACATTAGTTTTTCGATGGCCGGTGAAACAGGCCAATGTCTTTGTTTGACCGGGGTCGTCCCATTATTAACTTCAATTCGGTGTTCAATAAAATTAGTACGTCCTAATCCTTCTCTTTCATACGAAGGAAAATTAGAGACGACCGACTTTAAACGAAATTTTCTTCAACACTGAGCGGATGCATTTTCCAATTTTCTTGCAACTCGTCATGTCCAGTGTCTAATTCATTAACTGTCTGATTTGGATTTACTAAATTTTCTAAAAGTCCAAAATCTTTCCAAAAATTTATGCCTAAGTAGACATCCTGTTTCAAATCTGGTATGATGAAGAATTCAACCTTATGTGCTTGATCGCGAAACTGCACATCAAGTATTAGTTTGCCTACTACAGGGCAGGATGCGTTATTCGCTGTTCGAATCACGCCAGAGCACTTTCGCATTTTGGAATATCGCAACAACGAATTAGCAGCAGCACCTCCGAGACAACTAATAGTCGCTCCGGAGTCTAACAAGGCTATATACTGTTGTCCTTCAAGATGCAATTCAGTGTACAACCGGTTATCAGAACTCATGAACACTGATTGAACGAGTTTCTTGCGGATGTTCTTAATGTCTTTCCAAAATTTGCGAAGTCGAACTGTTGAGCGTTTTGGCCGGTAGATATATTCTAATGGCTCAACGCTACCAAAAATTCGCTTCCGTGAGTCAATATAGTGTTTTAATCGGATATGTAAAGGTGAAGTTATACTAACAAAATCTGTTTGCGTTTCAGCCTCAACCACTGAAAGTTTGTTCAGCTTGTTGTATGTTAAAGGAATCGGGTCAGTGGTCGAGTCTTGGCAATCATGCAACGGATAAGTTGATGAGGGATTTAGAATATTACGGGATGCGTCGAAATGGTGTTGGTCTGCGCATCCCGCTTCGTGTTTTCCGAAGGGTTACATTTGCTACATTTTGGCTTAAAAGTATTTTTAGCACCGCATCCGTAGCAGAAAATACGTCGTTCACCTAAGCATTCGTCGAATCGGTGACCCGGTTTCTCACAGTTCCAGCACACAATTCGCTTGCCTTGTATTGCATCGATACTCTCTTCTACTAAATCGGCGTCCGACATCTCACAGACATTATTACGGCCGAATTTAGTGCGAGATAGGAACGAGCTAGTTTCTTTACAAAAATTCTCATGCTTCTTTACCTCCTCTCTTAATTCCGATCTTGTATCTATCCTCAAATGTAACAGTTCATAACGAAGCGCCAGTTTTGCATTGCGCTTCAATATGTCGACTAGCTTAGACTCACTAACTACATTAGATAGTTGACTTACTAAGCTTTCAATGGCTGTTTGAAAATCATCAAAGCTCTCCTGTTCTTTCTGACGTCGTTTCCGAATTAGTTCCCATAAGTCAAAGTCATCCTTGACGTCTTCAAATCTACTTCGGAATTCAGTACAAAAAGTCTGCCAGGTATATTGGGGGTTTTTCCTATGGAAATTCCAAAACCAATCATTTGCTTTTCCGGAGAAAAGTAAATGCAAATTGTCACAAAGAAGTCGATATTCGTCATTAAGGTTTTGTAATGTTAATGAACGAAAACGATACAAATATTCTTCTATACTCATAGCATCTTTCGAACCATCATATTTGAGCCGCCAGGTTTGCATAATGCTAGCTGCTTTTTCTGAAGACAAACCAGAGTTCGATCGATTGCTGGCTCTAGGGCTGTTTGTTCCAAAGTCAAGTAAAACGTCAGAATTTTGATCCTGATGAGAAATATTACTGGCACCCAAAACAACTGGTGGAGGAATATTTCTAGTTTGTGTAGATTCCGCCCTCTCATGACCTATATGTAAACTGTGCTTGCAGTGCTTGTTCTATGGACGTCTTAATAAAAGTATTAAGCTCTGCCACTAAGATTCTTTGCTGACTTTGTAGTGCACAGTTAATATAGTTTACGGTTTCAACACTTGGACCATTGTCCATAGACTTATTTCCATTACTGTTAAGGGGCACACGGCTAACCGAATGTTCTGCAAGGTTACGATTCATGTTCCTAGTCTGCACACCTCTCTTCGGCGTTGCACCTCGGCTTCTGCCGGACCTATGACCTCTTCGGCCGCCTGATGGAGCTGGTACCGCTCGTGTGAGTAAAACATTTTGAGATTGCGTTTCCTCTGCCGCAACATTGTCAGCAGATTGCAACTCTGCTGCAAGTGTATTATTCGCAAATAACAGATTGCCTGGACTGCAGTCTGCTTTACACACTGGACAAGATGTTGATGTTTTTAATGCATCACTAATGCAAAAATTATGAAAACGATGTTGACAGGGTGTAGTTGCAGCTAGGTGTTCTGCTTGCATTGGTTCATGGCAAATGCCACAAAATGGATCCTCTGCATTTATCGCAGCCACTATGCTATCCGTACTACGTCTCACTGCCATAGCGAATGGTTACGGAAGCTAGTTTGCTCAAGTACAATATAAATAGGTTGATAATAAAATTTTTGATTTATAAATGTATAAGCTGTCTGTCATTTTCCCACATGCTAACGCTTACAATTTATAAAGTGAAACTGAGACGTTTGAATTTTGAACTATTTTAATTTAATGGAATCTATTGCCGATTTGGTTTCAAATACTCATGCACTTCTGGACACCATCCGAAATATTTTCAGTATGTTGTGATTCCAAGCAACTGTGGTCGACTAATCCGGAATATTCCAAATTACAATCGCTATTCCTACAATTGACTACAACCTCAACACCACGTATTTCCCAAAAAGTAGATAATAATGTGTATTTTAAAGATAGTGAATGAGTAGTATGGAATAATATAAGAGCTGATATTGGGGACTATATGCACTAATGTTATTTTGTGCTAAAATAAACCAAAGTTTATAAATCGTGTGCCCCACGTGTTGGGCGCCAAATGTGTAACGTTACTCCGGCTGGGTGTGGGTTTCTACTATTGCTACAACTACAACTTTGCTATGATTCTGCTAGGCCGTTGGTCGCCTACAATGTAGCGCAGTCAGATTACCACCCTTCTCGGTTATTAGCTTACTGACGTATCAGCAGGTGACGTTTTTAGCTAACCGGTGTGCATAGGGATCGGGAGTGCGCACTTCTTGCTTATGCTCGGTCAATAGCTCGCCGGATTGGTCGGGGGTTCTTCCTCACCCGTTTGCACTGTACCAGTGACACATTGTTTAAGTGCGCTGTTTGAAAGCGAAATACTCAACGTTGACCACAAAAAAAAGGGATCAAAATAAACGAAAGAAAACTAACTGATATCTGTATATGTCCCGACCGGACAATCAAAATTCAAACTGGTCAGATTCACTTATTTGAGAGAACTAAGGTGTTGATAGTCTCTCGTCTCTACCCTCCCTTCCTTGACAAGCAAATGGAAATATTGTTGCTCGTCCCTATATCAGGTTCGCAAAACCTCAAAAAACTGGTAAGCGCTTAACATGGGTACTTGACAGAACGAATTAGAAATTTACAGTATCATATTTGATAACAAAATATACTTCATTTATTTAAATAGCAAAAATTAAAAAGAAAACGCATGTTCGAATGCTATTCATAGCCAATAATTGAGAAAATGGGGATATTCAAGGTTTTTATACTTCAGTTATTCCTTATTATACAAAAAAATCATCTTAATTTGAAATCGAACTATATAGCGGAGCAAATTCCCAAATCTTCATAGTAAATTAACAAAATTTCAGCTGCATATAAATATACAAATAGTAATTATTCACTCTCAACTTTTTTCATTTCTTCACTCACTCAATTTCCTTCGCAGTAGACGTTGGGCCCAATGTGTACGACGAACAGGATCAATGTATCTAAATGTTAACAAAATATTATAAGATATATATATATATATATATATGCAGGCAGATATACTAAATGTGGGAACTCCCTCTTGCTCTTGCTTATGCTGGACGCATTTGTTTGCTTTTTCGTTGATTATGAATTTATCTTATTTACTTTACTTATATATATTTAGAAAGGAAAATATTTAATTAAATTTACATAGGAACAATTAAACGGTAGTGTGCATTGCACTTAGTTTGTCGTAACGAAAAAAAATGTGTCTCGCAATGCGCTTACAAAAATATCTATTCAAATTGTTTCAAGTTTTCAAGAAAAGAACTTCACATATGAGCGCGAGTGCATAAGCAAGCGAAAGGTAAACTCCCTCTAATACCACCGCAGCAGCTTCACTTGAGTCACTTGAGGTTAGAACATAACCTAGTCTTCCGACAGGCACGTGGCGATGCAAAGGTTGCTAGAAGTATCTACGCGTCATTACTGCGTTCGCTCAGGAAGATTCAATCCGAGGCGGAGCAGGTGGAGCTCCACAAATCTAAGGCTGATCGCAAGCGGGCCACAGAATTGCTGTTGCGTTAGTGTGCATGCTTCACTTGCGCTGCTGCGCCTCTAGCGCGGCGGCGTCTATTGCTCTGCTTCGCTGTTGGTGTGCGTGCGCGTCTGTTGCGCTGCTTCGTTGTTGGTGTGCGTGCGCTGCTGTGTACCACGCAAACAACCAGGTCGGTGGATACCTTTATAAGTATCACGCATAACACCAATAAGAATAATTACCTTTAGCGGAACACTCTGCATACAAAGAATATGTAAGCGCTCAGGCGCTGCAATCGATTGGATTGTGCTGTTTTTCGCTATGCATTGGAAATCTCATGCTTCCATTGTGTCCGAAACGAAGGAAAGCAAAGAACAGCTGATCAACTGAGCCAAGCAGTGCATTGCATGGGCAGTTGAGCATAAAGAAGTTGAGCGGCCGTTAATATTTAAAATTTTAACCTAACTGACAAACAAAATTAAATTATCGGTTTGTTCAGCAGCCACTACACCATCTATATCCATCTATATCCATCTTTATCCATCTATATCTATCTATTTCCATCTATATCCATCTTTATCCATCTATATCCATCTATATCCATCTATATCCATCTATATCCATCTAAATCCATCTATATCCATCTATATCTATCTATATCCATCTATATCCATCTATATCCATCTATATCCATCTATATCTATCTATACCCATCTATATCCATCTATATCCATCTATATCCATCTATATCCATCTATATCCATCTATATCCATCTATATCTATCTATATCCATCTATATCCATCTATATCCATCTATATCCATCTATATCCATCTAAATCCATCTATATCCATCTATATCCATCTATATCCATCTATATCCATCTATATCCATCTATATCCATCTATATCCATCTATATCCATCTATATCGATTTATATCCATCTATATCCATCTATATCCATCTATATCCATCTTTATCTATCCATCTATATCCATCTATATCCATCTATATCCATCTATATCCATCTATATCCATCTATATCCATCTATATCCATCTATATGTATCTATATCCATCTATATCCATCTATATCCATCTATATCCATCTATATCCATCTATATCCATCTATATCCATCTATATCCATCTATATCCATCTATATCCATCTATATCCATCTATATCCATCTTTATCCATCTATATCCATCTATATCCATCTATATCCATCTATATCCATCTTTATCCATCTATATCCATCTATATCCATCTATATCCATCTATATCCATCTATATCCATCTATATCCATCTATATCCATCTATATCCATCTATATCCATCTATATCCATCTATATCCATCTATATCCATCTATATCCATCTATATCCATCTATATCCATCTATATCCATCTATATCCATCTATATCCATCTATATCCATCTATATCCATCTATATCCATCTATATCCATCTATATCCATCTATATCCATCTATATCCATCTATATCCATCTATATCCATCTATATCCATCTATATCCATCTATATCCATCTATATCCATCTATATCCATCTATATCCATCTATATCCATCTATATCCATCTAATATATCCATCTATATCCATCTATATCCATCTATATGTATCTATATCCATCTATATCCATCTATATCCATCTATATCCATCTATATCCATCTATATCCATCTATATCCATCTATATCCATCTATATCCATCTATATCCATCTATATCCATCTATATCCATCTATATCCATCTATATCCATCTATATCCATCTATATCCATCTATATCCATCTTTATCCATCTATATCCATCTATATCCATCTATATCCATCTATATCCATCTATATCCATCTATATCCATCTATATCCATCTATATCCATCTATATCCATCTATATCCATCTATATCCATCTATATCCATCTATATCCATCTATATCCATCTATATCCATCTATATCCATCTATATCCATCTATATCCATCTATATCCATCTATATCCATCTATATCCATCTATATCCATCTATATCCATCTATATCCATCTATATCCATCTATATCCATCTATATCCATCTATATCCATCTATATCCATCTATATCCATCTATATCCATCTATATCCATCTATATCCATCTATATCCATCTATATCCATCTATATCCATCTATATCCATCTATATCCATCTATATCCATCTATATCCATCTATATCCATCTATATCCATCTATATCCATCTATATCCATCTATATCCATCTATATCCATCTATATCCATCTATATCCATCTATATCCATCTATATCCATCTATATCAATCTATATCCATCTATATCCATCTTTATCCATCTATATCCATCTATATCCATCTAAATCCATCTAAATCCATCTATATCCATCTATATCCATCTATATCCATCTATATCCATCTATATCCATCTATATCCATCTATATCCATCTATATCCATCTATATCCATCTATATCCATCTATATCCATCTATATCCATCTATATCCATCTATATCCATCTATATCCATCTATATCCATCTATATCCATCTATATCCATCTATATCCATCTATATCCATCTATATCCATCTATATCCATCTATATCCATCTATATCCATCTATATCCATCTATATCCATCTATATCCATCTATATCCATCTATATCCATCTATATCCATCTATATCCATCTATATCCATCTATATCCATCTATATCCATCTATATCCATCTATATCCATCTATATCCATCTATATCCATCTATATCCATCTATATCCATCTATATCCATCTATATCCATCTATATCCATCTATATCCATCTATATCCATCTATATCCATCTATATCCATCTATATCCATCTATATCCATCTATATCCATCTATATCCATCTATATCCATCTATATCCATCTATATCCATCTATATCCATCTATATCCATCTATATCCATCTATATCCATCTATATCCATCTATATCCATCTATATCCATCTATATCCATCTATATCCATCTATATCCATCTATATCCATCTATATCCATCTATATCCATCTATATCCATCTATATCCATCTATATCCATCTATATCCATCTATATCCATCTATATCCATCTATATCCATCTATATGTATCTATATCCATCTATATCCATCTATATCCATCTATATCCATCTATATACATCTATATCCATCTATATCCATATATATCCATCTATATCCATCTATATCCATCTATATCCATCTATATCCATCTATATCCATCTATATCCATCTATATCCATCTATATCCATCTATATCCATCTATATCCATCTATATCCATCTATATCCATCTATATCCATCTATATCCATCTATATCCATCTATATCCATCTATATCCATCTATATCCATCTATATCCAACTATATCCATCTATATCTATCTATGTATATCCATCTATATCCATCTATATCCATCTATATCCATCTATATCCATCTATATCTATCTATATCCATCTATATCCATCTATATCCATCTAAATCCATCTATATCCATCTATATCCATCTATATCCATCTATATCCATCTATATCCATCTATATCCATCTATATCCATCTATATCCATCTATATCCATCTATATCCATCTATATCCATCTATATCCATCTATATCCATCTATATCCATCTATATCCATCTATATCCATCTATATCCATCTATATCCATCTATATCCATCTATATCCATCTATATCCATCTATATCCATCTATATCCATCTATATCCATCTATATCCATCTATATCCATCTATATCCATCTATATCCATCTATATCCATCTATATCCATCTATATCCATCTATATCCATCTATATCCATCTATATCCATCTATATCCATCTATATCCATCTATATCCATCTATATCCATCTATATCCATCTATATCCATCTATATCCATCTATATCCATCTATATCCATCTATATCCATCTATATCCATCTATATCCATCTATATCCATCTATATCCATCTATATCCATCTATATCCATCTATATCCATCTATATCCATCTATATCCATCTATATCCATCTATATCCATCTATATCCATCTATATCCATCTATATCCATCTATATCCATCTATATCCATCTATATCCATCTATATCCATCTATATCCATCTATATCCATCTATATCCATCTATATCCATCTATATCCATCTATATCCATCTATATCCATCTATATCCATCTATATCCATCTATATCCATCTATATCCATCTATATCCATCTATATCCATCTATATCCATCTATATCCATCTATATCCATCTATATCCATCTATATCCATCTATATCCATCTATATCCATCTATATCCATCTATATCCATCTATATCCATCTATATCCATCTATATCCATCTATATCCATCTATATCCATCTATATCCATCTATATCCATCTATATCCATCTATATCCATCTATATCCATCTATATCCATCTATATCCATCTATATCCATCTATATCCATCTATATCCATCTATATCCATCTATATCCATCTATATCCATCTATATCCATCTATATCCATCTATATCCATCTATATCCATCTATATCCATCTATATCCATCTATATCCATCTATATCCATCTATATCCATCTATATCCATCTATATCCATCTATATCCATCTATATCCATCTATATCCATCTATATCCATCTATATCCATCTATATCCATCTATATCCATCTATATCCATCTATATCCATCTATATCCATCTATATCCATCTATATCCATCTATATCCATCTATATCCATCTATATCCATCTATATCCATCTATATCCATCTATATCCATCTATATCCATCTATATCCATCTATATCCATCTATATCCATCTATATCCATCTATATCCATCTATATCCATCTATATCCATCTATATCCATCTATATCCATCTATATCCATCTATATCCATCTATATCCATCTATATCCATCTATATCCATCTATATCCATCTATATCCATCTATATCCATCTATATCCATCTATATCCATCTATATCCATCTATATCCATCTATATCCATCTATATCCATCTATATCCATCTATATCCATCTATATCCATCTATATCCATCTATATCCATCTATATCCATCTATATCCATCTATATCCATCTATATCCATCTATATCCATCTATATCCATCTATATCCATCTATATCCATCTATATCCATCTATATCCATCTATATCCATCTATATCCATCTATATCCATCTATATCCATCTATATCCATCTATATCCATCTATATCCATCTATATCCATCTATATCCATCTATATCCATCTATATCCATCTATATCCATCTATATCCATCTATATCCATCTATATCCATCTATATCCATCTATATCCATCTATATCCATCTATATCCATCTATATCCATCTATATCCATCTATATCCATCTATATCCATCTATATCCATCTATATCCATCTATATCCATCTATATCCATCTATATCCATCTATATCCATCTATATCCATCTATATCCATCTATATCCATCTATATCCATCTATATCCATCTATATCCATCTATATCCATCTATATCCATCTATATCCATCTATATCCATCTATATCCATCTATATCCATCTATATCCATCTATATCCATCTATATCCATCTATATCCATCTATATCCATCTATATCCATCTATATCCATCTATATCCATCTATATCCATCTATATCCATCTATATCCATCTATATCCATCTATATCCATCTATATCCATCTATATCCATCTATATCCATCTATATCCATCTATATCCATCTATATCCATCTATATCCATCTATATCCATCTATATCCATCTATATCCATCTATATCCATCTATATCCATCTATATCCATCTATATCCATCTATATCCATCTATATCCATCTATATCCATCTATATCCATCTATATCCATCTATATCCATCTATATCCATCTATATCCATCTATATCCATCTATATCCATCTATATCCATCTATATCCATCTATATCCATCTATATCCATCTATATCCATCTATATCCATCTATATCCATCTATATCCATCTATATCCATCTATATCCATCTATATCCATCTATATCCATCTATATCCATCTATATCCATCTATATCCATCTATATCCATCTATATCCATCTATATCCATCTATATCCATCTATATCCATCTATATCCATCTATATCCATCTATATCCATCTATATCCATCTATATCCATCTATATCTATCTATATCCATCTATATCCATCTATATCCATATATATCCATCTATATCCATCTATATCTATCTATAAACATCTATATCCATCTATATCCATCTAAATCCATATATATCCA
>JBAMCL010000782.1:0-197500 GCA_037075165.1 Hirtodrosophila histrioides
GGGGTCTTAACTGGAATCCTAATACTCGCTTACCTTCTTATCGTAGTAGACTCTTACTAATAAATCTGCCTTCTCTTTCTGATCGTAGAACCATGCTTGGTGTAATTTTCTTACATAAACTAATTCATGGGGAAATTGATTCTTCTGAATTAATCAGCCAAATTAGTTTTGCAGTTCCGATCAGAAGTTCTAGAAATTTTCTTCCTCTTTCTCTTCAAACTTGTAGTTCTAATTATACTATTCATAACCCACTTCGAATCTTATGTTCTAACTATAACAATCTTTTCCATTTAGTAAGTAATGCTACTTCAATTTCTACACTTAGAACTTTACTCTTACGCTACTTATGTAATCCTTAGAGTCTTTTTGTATAATGGTATTTTTGTATTTAGTTTGTATTTTTATTGTCCGCGATCTTCCGCTACCGTACGTTATGCGGTGCGCCTCTCGGTCGGTTGGGCGGGAGGTGGGTTGCATTTATGCTTGGGTCCGCGCGTTAACAAGCCCGTGCTTGGTGTCGTTGGGCCACTTGTATGTACTGTTCGTTAGTACATCAACGTCCGAAAGAATATAGATGGATATAGATGGATATAGATGGATATAGATGGATATAGATGGATATAGATGGATATAGATGGATATAGATGGATATAGATGGATATAGATGGATATAATTGGATATAGGTGAATATAGATGGATATAGATGGATATAGATGGATATAGATGGATATAGATGGATATAGATGGATATAGATGGATATAGATTGGATATAGATGGATATAGATGGATATAGATGGATATAGATGGATATAGATGGATATAGATGGATATATATGGATATAGATGGATATAGATGGATATAGATGGATATAGATGGATATAGATGGATATATGTGGATATATTTGGATATATATGGATATAGATGGATATAGATGGATATAGATGGATATAGATGGATATAGATGGATATAGATGGATATAGATGGATATAGTTGGATATAGATGGATATAGATGGATATAATTGGATATAGGTGGATATAGATGGATATAGATGGATATAGATGGATATAGATGGATATAGATGGATTAAGATGGATATAGATGGATATAGATGGATATAGATGGATATAGATGGATATAGATGGATATAGATGGATATAGATGGATATAGATGGATATAGATGGATATAGATGGATATAGATGGATATAGATGGATATAGATGGATATAGATGGATATAGATGGATATAGATGGATATAGATGGATATAGATGGATATAGATGGATATAGATGGATATAGATGGATATAGATGGATATAGATGGATATAGATGGATATAGATGGATATAGATGGATATAGATGGATATAGATGGATATAGATGGATATAGATGGATATATATGGATATAGATGGATATAGATGGATATAGATGGATATAGATGGATATAGATGGATATAGATGGATATAGATGGATATAGATGGATATAGATGGATATAGATGGATATAGATGGATATAGATGGATATAGATGGATATAGATTGGATATAGATGGATATAGATGGATATAGATGGATATAGATGGATATAGATGGATATAGATGGATATAGATGGATAAAGATGGATATAGATGGATATAGATGGATATAGATGGATATAGATGGATATATATGGATATAGATGGATATAGATGGATATAGATGGATATAGATGGATATAGATGGATATAGATGGATATAGATGGATAAAGATGGATATAGATGGATATAGATGGATATAGATGGATATAGATGTATATAGATGGATATAGATGGATATAGATGGATATAGATCGATATAGATGGACATATATGGATATAGATGGATATAGATGGATATAGATGGATATAGATGGATATAGATAGATATAGATGGATATAGATGGATATATATGGATATAGATGGATATAGATGGATATAGATGGATATAGATGGATATAGATGGATATAGATGGACATATATAGATATATATGGATATAGATGGATATAGATGGATATAGATGGATATAGATGGATATAGATAGATATAGATGAATATTGATCTATATAGATGGATATATATGGATATAGATGGATATAGATGGATATAGATGGATATAGAAGGATATAGATGGATATAGATGGATATAATTGGATATAGGTGGATATAGATGGATATAGATGGATATAGATGGATATAGAAGGATATAGATGGATATAGATAGATATAGATGAATATAGATCTATATAGATGGATATATATGGATATATATGGATATATATGGATATAGATGGATATAGATGGATATAGATAGATATAGATGAATATAGATCTATATAGATGGATATATATGGATATAGATGGATATAGATGGATATAGATGGATATAGAAGGATATAGATAGATAAAGATGAATATAGATCTATATAGATGGATATATATGGATATAGATGGATATAGATGGATATAGATGGATATAGAAGGATATAGATGGACATAGATGGATATAGATGGATATAGATGGATATAGAAGGATATAGTTGGATATAGATGGATATAGATGGATATAGATGGATATAGATTGATATAGATGGATAAAGATGGATATAGATGGATATAGATGGATATAGATGGATATATATGGATATAGATGGATATAGATGGATATATATGGATACAGATAGATATAGATGGATATAGATGGATATAGATGGATATAGATGGATATAGATGGATATAGATGGATATAGATGGATATAGATGGATATAGATGGATATATATGGATATATATGGAGACATATGGATATAGATGGATATAGATGGATATAGATGGATATAGATGGATATAGATGGATATAGATGGATATAGATGGATATGGATGGATATAGATGGATATAGATGGATATAGATGGATATAGATGTATATAGATGTATATAGATGGATATAGATGGAAATAGATGGATATAGATGGATATATATGGATATAGATGGATATAGATGGATATAGATGGATATAGATGGATATAGATGGATATAGATGGATATAGATGGATATAGATGGATATAGATGGATATAGATGGATATAGATGGATATAGATGGATATAGATGGATATAGATGGATATAGATGGATATAGATGGATATAGATGGATATAGATGTATATAGATGGACATAGATGGATATAGATGGATATAGATGCTTATAGATGCATATAGATGGATATAATTGGATATAGGTGGATATAGATGGATATAGATGGACATAGATGGATATTGATGGATATAGATGGATATAGATGGATATAGATGGATATAGATGGATATAGATGGATATAGATGGATATAGATGGATATAGATGGATATAGATGGATATAGATGGATATAGATGGATATAGATGGATATAGATGGATATAGATGGATATAGATGGATATAGATGGATATATATGGATATAGATGGATATAGATGGATATAGATGGATATAGATGGATATAGATGGATATAGATGGATATAGATGGATATAGATGGATATAGATGGATATAGATGGATATAGATGGATATAGATGGATATATATGGATATAGATGGATATAGATGGATATAGATGGATATAGATGGATATAGATGGATATAGATGGATATAGATGGATATAGATGGATATAGATGGATATAGATGGATATAGATGGATATAGATGGATATAGATGGATATAGATGGATATAGATGGATATAGATGGATATAGATGGATATAGATGGATATAGATGGATATAGATGGATATAGATGGATATAGATGGATATAGATGGATATAGATGGATATAGATGGATATAGATGGATATAGATGGATATAGATGGATATAGATGCTTATAGATGCATATAGATGGATATAATTGGATATAGGTGGATATAGATGGATATAGATGGACATAGATGGATATTGATGGATATAGATGGATATAAGATGGATATAGATGGATATAGATGGATATAGATGGATATAGATGGATATAGATGGATATAGATGGATATATGATGGATATAGATGGATATAGATGGATATAGATGGATATAGATGGATATAGATGGATATAGATGGATATATATGGATATAGATGGATATAGATGGATATAGTTGGATATAGATGGATATAGATGGATATAGATGGATATAGATGGATATAGATGGATATAGATGGATATAGATGGATATAGATGGATATAGATGGATATAGATGGATATAGATGGATATAGATGGATATAGATGGATATAGATGGATATAGATGGATATAGATGGATATAGATGGATATAGATGGATATAGATGGATATAGATGGATATAGATGGATATAGTTGGATATAGATGGATATAGTTTGATATAGATGCTTATAGATGGATATAGATGGATATAATTGGATATAGGTGGATATAGATGGATATAGATGGATATAGATGGATATAGATGGATATAGATGGATATAGATGGATTTAGATGTATAAAGATGGATATAGATGGATATAGATGCATATAGATGCATATAGATGGATATAGATGGATATAGATGGATATAGATGGATATAGATGGATATAGATGGATATAGATGGATATAGATGAATAATAGATGGATATAGATGGATATAGATGGATATAGATGGATATAGATGCATATAGATGCATATAGATGGATATAGATGGATATAGATGGATATAGATGGATATAGATGGATATAGATGGATATAGATGGATATAGATGGATATAGATGGATATAGATGGATATAGATGGATATAGATGGATATAGATGGATATAGATGGATATAGATGGATATAGATGGATATAGATGGATATAGATGGATATAGATGGATATAGATGGATATAGATGGATATAGATGGATATAGATGGATATAGATGGATATAGATGGATATAGATGGATATAGATGGATATAGATGGATATAGATGGATATAGATGGATATAGATGGATATAGATGGATATAGATGGATATAGATGGATATAGATGGATATAGATGGATATAGATGGATATAGATGGATATAGATGGATATAGATGGATATAGATGGATATAGATGGATATAGATGGATATAGATGGATATAGATGGATATAGATGGATATAGATGGATATAGATGGATATAGATGGATATAGATGGATATAGATGGATATAGATGGATATAGATGGATATAGATGGATATAGATGGATATAGATGGATATAGATGGATATAGATGGATATAGATGGATATAGATGGATATAGATGGATATAGATGGATATAGATGGATATAGATGGATATAGATGGATATAGATGGATATAGATGGATATAGATGGATATAGATGGATATAGATGGATATAGATGGATATAGATGGATATAGATGGATATAGATGGATATAGATGGATTTAGATGGATGTAGATGGATATAGATGGATAAAGATGGATATAGATGGTTATAGATGGATATAGATGGATATAATTGGATATAGGTGGATATAGATGGATATAGATGGATATAGATGGATATAGATGGATATAGATGGATATAGATGGATATAGATGGATATAGATGGATATAGATGGATATAGATGGATATAGATGGATATAGATGGATATAGATGGATATAGATGGATATAGATGGATATAGATGGATATAGATGGATATAGATGGATATAGATGGATATAGATGGATATAGATGGATATAGATGGATATAGATGGATATAGATGGATATAGATGGATATAGATGGATATAGATGGATATAGATGGATATAGATGGATATAGATGGATATAGATGGATATAGATGGATATAGATGGATATAGATGGATATAGATGGATATAGATGGATATAGATGGATATAGATGGATATAGATGGATATAGATGGATATAGATGGATATAGATGGATATAGATGGATATAGATGGATATAGATGGATATAGATGGATATAGATGGATATAGATGGATATAGATGGATATAGATGGATATAGATGGATATAGATGGATATAGATGGATATAGATGGATATAGATGGATATAGATGGATATAGATGGATATAGATGGATATAGATGGATATAGATGGATATAGATGGATATAGATGGATATAGATGGATATAGATGGATATAGATGGATATAGATGGATATAGATGGATATAGATGGATATAGATGGATATAGATGGATATAGATGGATATAGATGGATATAGATGGATATAGATGGATATAGATGGATATAGATGGATATAGATGGATATAGATGGATATAGATGGATATAGATGGATATAGATGGATATAGATGGATATAGATGGATATAGATGGATATAGATGGTTATAGATGGATATAGATGGATATAGATGGATATAGATGGATATAGATGGATATAGATGGATATAGATGGATATAGATGGATATAGATGGATATAGATGGATATAGATGGATATAGATGGATATAGATGGATATAGATGGATATAGATGGATATAGATGGATATAGATGGATATAGATGGATATAGATGGATATAGATGGATATAGATGGATATAGATGGATATAGATGGATATAGATGGATATAGATGGATATAGATGGATATAGATGGATATAGATGGATATAGATGGATATAGATGGATATAGATGGATATAGATGGATATAGATGGATATAGATGGATATAGATGGATATAGATGGATATAGATGGATATAGATGGATATAGATGGATATAGATGGATATAGATGGATATAGATGGATATAGATGGATATAGATGGATATAGATGGATATAGATGGATATAGATGGATATAGATGGATATAGATGGATATAGATGGATATAGATGGATATAGATGGATATAGATGGATATAGATGGATATAGATGGATATAGATGGATATAGATGGATATAGATGGATATAGATGGATATAGATGGATATAGATGGATATAGATGGATATAGATGGATATAGATGGATATAGATGGATATAGATGGATATAGATGGATATAGATGGATATAGATGGATATAGATGGATATAGATGGATATAGATGGATATAGATGGATATAGATGGATATAGATGGATATAGATGGATATAGATGGATATAGATGGATATAGATGGATATAGATGGATATAGATGGATATAGATGGATATAGATGGATATAGATGGATATAGATGGATATAGATGGATATAGATGGATATAGATGGATATAGATGGATATAGATGGATATAGATGGATATAGATGGATATAGATGGATATAGATGGATATAGATGGATATAGATGGATATAGATGGATATAGATGGATATAGATGGATATAGATGGATATAGATGGATATAGATGGATATAGATGGATATAGATGGATATAGATGGATATAGATGGATATAGATGGATATAGATGGATATAGATGGATATAGATGGATATAGATGGATATAGATGGATATAGATGGATATAGATGGATATAGATGGATATAGATGGATATAGATGGATATAGATGGATATAGATGGATATAGATGGATATAGATGGATATAGATGGATATAGATGGATATAGATGGATATAGATGGATATAGATGGATATAGATGGATATAGATGGATATAGATGGATATAGATGGATATAGATGGATATAGATGGATATAGATGGATATAGATGGATATAGATGGATATAGATGGATATAGATGGATATAGATGGATATAGATGGATATAGATGGATATAGATGGATATAGATGGATATAGATGGATATAGATGGATATAGATGGATATAGATGGATATAGATGGATATAGATGGATATAGATGGATATAGATGGATATAGATGGATATAGATGGATATAGATGGATATAGATGGATATAGATGGATATAGATGGATATAGATGGATATAGATGGATATAGATGGATATAGATGGATATAGATGGATATAGATGGATATAGATGGATATAGATGGATATAGATGGATATAGATGGATATAGATGGATATAGATGGATATAGATGGATATAGATGGATATAGATGGATATAGATGGATATAGATGGATATAGATGGATATAGATGGATATAGATGGATATAGATGGATATAGATGGATATAGATGGATATAGATGGATATAGATGGATATAGATGGATATAGATGGATATAGATGGATATAGATGGATATAGATGGATATAGATGGATATAGATGGATATAGATGGATATAGATGGATATAGATGGATATAGATGGATATAGATGGATATAGATGGATATAGATGGATATAGATGGATATAGATGGATATAGATGGATATAGATGGATATAGATGGATATAGATGGATATAGATGGATATAGATGGATATAGATGGATATAGATGGATATAGATGGATATAGATGGATATAGATGGATATAGATGGATATAGATGGATATAGATGGATATAGATGGATATAGATGGATATAGATGGATATAGATGGATATAGATGGATATAGATGGATATAGATGGATATAGATGGATATAGATGGATATAGATGGATATAGATGGATATAGATGGATATAGATGGATATAGATGGATATAGATGGATATAGATGGATATAGATGGATATAGATGGATATAGATGGATATAGATGGATATAGATGGATATAGATGGATATAGATGGATATAGATGGATATAGATGGATATAGATGGATATAGATGGATATAGATGGATATAGATGGATATAGATGGATATAGATGGATATAGATGGATATAGATGGATATAGATGGATATAGATGGATATAGATGGATATAGATGGATATAGATGGATATAGATGGATATAGATGGATATAGATGGATATAGATGGATATAGATGGATATAGATGGATATAGATGGATATAGATGGATATAGATGGATATAGATGGATATAGATGGATATAGATGGATATAGATGGATATAGATGGATATAGATGGATATAGATGGATATAGATGGATATAGATGGATATAGATGGATATAGATGGATATAGATGGATATAGATGGATATAGATGGATATAGATGGATATAGATGGATATAGATGGATATAGATGGATATAGATGGATATAGATGGATATAGATGGATATAGATGGATATAGATGGATATAGATGGATATAGATGGATATAGATGGATATAGATGGATATAGATGGATATAGATGGATATAGATGGATATAGATGGATATAGATGGATATAGATGGATATAGATGGATATAGATGGATATAGAGGGATATAGATGGATATAGATGGATATAGATGGATATAGATGGACATAGACGAATATAGTTGGATATAGATGGATATAGATGGATATAGATAGATATAGATGGATATAGATGGATATAGATGGATATAGATGGATATAGATGGATATAGATGGATATAGATGGATATAGATGGATATAGATGGATATAGATGGATATAGATGGATATAGATGGATATAGATGGATATAGATGGATATAGATGGATATAGATGGATATAGATGGACATAGATGGATATAGATGGATATAGATGGATATAGATGGATATAGATGGATATAGATGGATATAGATGGATATAGATGGATATAGATGGATATAGATGGATATAGATGGATATAGATGGATATAGATGGATATAGATGGATATAGATGGATATAGATGCATATAGATGGATATAGATGGATATAGATGGATATAGATGGATATAGATGGATATAGATGGATATAGATGGATATAGATGGATATAGATGGATATAGATGGATATAGATGGATATAGATGGATATAGATGGATATAGATGGATATAGATGGATATAGATGGATATAGATGGATATAGATGGATATAGATGGATATAGATGGATATAGATGGATATAGATGAATATAGATGGAAATAGATGGATATAGATGGATATAGATGGATATAGATGGATATAGATGGATATAGATGGATATAGATGGATATAGATGGATATAGATGGATATAGATGGATATAGATGGATATAGATGGATATAGATGGATATAGATGGATATAGATGGATATAGATGGATATAGATGGATATAGATGGATATAGATGGATATAATTGGATATAGGTTAATATAGATGGATATAGATGGATATAGATGGATATAGATGGATATAGATGGATATAGATGGATATAGATGGATATAATTGGATATAGGTGGATATAGATGGATATAGATGGATATAGATGGATATAGATGGATATATATGGATATAGATGGATATAGATGGATATAGATGGATATAGACGCATATAGATGGATATAGATGGATATAGATGGATATAGATAGATATAGATGGATATATGTGGATATATTTGGATATATATGGATATAGATGGATATAGATGGATATAGATGGATATAGATGGATATAGATGGATATAGATGGATATAGATGGATATAGATGGATATAGATGGATATAGATGGATATAGATGGATATAGATGGATATAATTGAATATAGGTGGATATAGATGGATATAGATGGATATAGATGGATATAGATGGATATAGATGGATATAGATGGATATAGATGGATATAGATGGATATAGATGGATATAGATGGATATAGATGGATATAGATGGATATAGATGGATATAGATGGATATAGATGGATATAGATGGATATAGATGGATATAGATGGATATAGATGGATATAGATGGATATAGATGAATATAGATGGATATAGATGGATATAGATGGATATAGATGAATATAGATGGATATAGATGGATATAATTGGATATAGGTGGATATAGATGGATTTAGATGGATATAGATGGATATAGATGGATATAGATGGATATAGATGGATATAGATGGATATAGATGGATATAGATGGATATAGATGGATATAGATGGATATAGATGGATATAGATGGATATAGATGGATATAGATGGATATAGATGGATATAGATGGATATAGATGGATATAGATGGATATAGATGGATATAGATGGATATAGATGGATATAGATGGATATAGATGGATATAGATGGATATAGATGGATATAGATGGATATAGATGGATATAGACGGATATAGATGGATATAGATGGATATAGATGGATATAGATGGATATAGATGGATATAGATGGATATAGATGGATATAGATGGATATAGATGGATATAGATGGATATAGATGGATATAGATGGATATAGATGGATATAGATGGATATAGATGGATATAGATGGATATAGATGGATATAGATGGATATAGATGGATATAGATGGATATAGATGGATATAGATGGATATAGATGGATATAGATGGATATAGATGGATATAGATGGATATAGATGGATATAGATGGATATAGATGGATATAGATGGATATAGAGGATATAGATGGATATAGATGGATATAGATGGATATAGATGGATATAGATGGATATAGATGGATATAGATGGATATAGATGGATATAGATGGATATAGATGGATATAGATGGATATAGATGGATATAGATGGATATAGATGGATATAGATGGATATAGATGGATATAGATGGATATAGATGGATATAGATGGATATAGATGGATATAGATGGATATAGATGGATATAGATGGATATAGATGGATATAGATGGATATAGATGGATATAGATGGATATAGATTGGATATAGGTGGATATAGATGGATATAGATGGATATAGATGGATATAGATGGATATAGATGGATATAGATGGATATAGATGGATATAGATGGATATAGATGGATATAGATGGATATAGATGGATATAGATGGATATAGATGGATATAGATGGATATAGATGGATATAGATGGATATAGATGGATATAGATGGATATAGATGGATATAGATGGATATAGATGGATATAGATGGATATAGATGGATATAGATGGATATAGATGGATATAGATGGATATAGATGGATATAGATGGATATAGATGGATATAGATGGATATAGATGGATATAGATGGATATAGATGGATATAGATGGATATAGATGGATATAGATGGATATAGATGGATATAGATGGATATAGATGGATATAGATGGATATAGATGGATATAGACGATATAGATTGGATATAGATGGATATAGATGGATATAGATGGATATAGATGGATATAGATGGATATAGATGGATATAGATGGATATAGATGGATATAGATGGATATAGATTGGATATAGGTGGATATAGATGGATATAGATGGATATAGATGGATATAGATGGATATAGATGGATATAGATGGATATAGATGGATATAGATGGATATAGATGGATATAGATGGATATAGATGGATATAGATGGATATAGATGGATATAGATGGATATAGATGGATATAGATGGATATAGATGGATATAGATGGATATAGATGGATATAGATGGATATAGATGGATATAGATGGATATAGATGGATATAGATGGATATAGATGGATATAGATGGATATAGATGGATATAGATGGATATAGATGGATATAGATGGATATAGATGGATATAGATGGATATAGATGGATATAGATGGATATAGATGGATATAGATGGATATAGATGGATATAGATGGATATAGATGGATATAGATGGATATAGATGGATATAGATGGATATAGATGGATATAGATGGATATAGATGGATATAGATGGATATAGATGGATATAGATGGATATAGATGGATATAGATGGATATAGATGGATATAGATGGATATAGATGGATATAGATGGATATAGATGGATATAGATGGATATAGATGGATATAGATGGATATAGATGGATATAGATGGATATAGATGGATATAGATGGATATAGATGGATATAGATGGATATAGATGGATATAGATGGATATAGATGGATATAGATGGATATAGATGGATATAGATGGATATAGATGGATATAGATGGATATAGATGGATATAGATGGATATAGATGGATATAGATGGATATAGATGGATATAGATGGATATAGATGGATATAGATGGATATAGATGGATATAGATGGATATAGATGGATATAGATGGATATAGATGGATATAGATGGATATAGATGGATATAGATGGATATAGATGGATATAGATGGATATAGATGGATATAGATGGATATAGATGGATATAGATGGATATAGATGGATATAGATGGATATAGATGGATATAGATGGATATAGATGGATATAGATGGATATAGATGGATATAGATGGATATAGATGGATATAGATGGATATAGATGGATATAGATGGATATAGATGGATATAGATGGATATAGATGGATATAGATGGATATAGATGGATATAGATGGATATAGATGGATATAGATGGATATAGATGGATATAGATGGATATAGATGGATATAGATGGATATAGATGGATATAGATGGATATAGATGGATATAGATGGATATAGATGGATATAGATGGATATAGATGGATATAGATGGATATAGATGGATATAGATGGATATAGATGGATGTAGATGGATATAGATGGATATAGATGGATATAGATGGATATAGATGGATATAGATGGATATAGATGGATATAGATGGATATAGATGGATATAGATGGATGTAGATGGATATAGATGGATATAGATGGATATAGATGGATATAGATGGATATAGATGGATATAGATGGATATAGATGGATATAGATGGATATAGATGGATATAGATGGATATAGATGGATATAGATGGATATAGATGGATATAGATGGATATAGATGGATATAGTTGGATATAGATGGATATAGATGGATATAGATGGATATAGATGGATATAGATGGATATAGATGGATATAGATGGATATAGATGGATATAGTTGGATATAGATGGATATAGATGGATGTAGATGGATATAGATGGATATAGATGGATATAGGTGGATATAGATGGATATAGATGGATATAGATGGATATAGGTGGATATAGATGGACATAGATGGCTATAGATGGATATAGATGGATATAGATGGATATAGATGGATATAGATGGATATAGATGGATATAGATGGATATAGATGGATATAGATGGATGTAGATGGATATAGATGGATATAGATGGATATAGATGGATATAGATGGATATAGATGGATATAGATGGATATAGATGGATATAGATGGATATAGATGGATATAGATGGATATAGATGGATATAGATGGATATAGATGGATATAGATGGATATAGATGGATATAGATGGATATAGATGGATATAGATGGATATAGATGGATATAGATGGATATAGATGGATATAGATGGATATAGATGGATATAGATGGATATAGATGGATATAGATGGATATAGATGGATATAGATGGATATAGATGGATATAGATGGATATAGATGGATATAGATGGATATAGATGGATATAGATGGATATAGATGGATATAGATGGATATAGATGGATATAGATGGATATAGATGGATATAGATGGAATAGATGCATATAGATGGATATAGATGGATATAGATGGATATAGATGGATATAGATGGATATAGATGGATATAGATGGATATAGATGGATATAGATGGATATAGATGGATATAGATGGATATAGATGGATATAGATGGATATAGATGGATATAGATGGATATAGATGGATATAGATGGATATAGATGGATATAGATGGATATAGATGGATATAGATGGATATAGATGGATATAGATGGATATAGATGGATATAGATGGATATAGATGGATATAGATGGATATAGATGGATATAGTTGGATATAGATGGATATAGATGGATATAGATGGATATAGATGGATGTAGATGGATATAGATGGATATAGATGGATATAGATGGATATAGATGGATATAGATGGATATAGATGGATATAGATGGATATAGATGGATATAGATGGATATAGATGGATATAGATGGATATAGATGGATATAGATGCATATAGATGGATATAGATGGATATAGATGGATATAGATGGATATAGATGGATATAGATGGATATAGATGGATATAGATGGATATAGATGGATATAGATGGATATAGATGGATATATATGGATATAGATGGATATAGATGGATATAGATGGATATAGATGGATATAGATGGATATAGATGGATATAGGTGGATATAGATAGATATAGATGGATATATGTGGATATAGGTGGATATAGATGGATATAGATGGATATATATAGATATAGATGGATATAGATGGATATAGATGGATATAGATGGATATAGATGGATATAGATGGATATAGATGGATATAGATGAATATAGATGGATATAGATGGATATAGATGGATATAGATGGATATAGATGGATTAAGATGGATATAGATGGATATAGATAGATATAGATGTATATAGATGGATATAGATGGATATAGATGGATATATATGGATATAGATGGATATAGATGGATATAGATGGATATAGATGGATATAGATGGATATAGATGGATATAGTTGAATATAGATGGATATAGATGGATATAGATGGATATAGATGAATATAGATGGATATAAATGGATATAATTGGATATAGGTGGATATAGATGGATATAGATGCATATAGATGCATATAAATGGATATAGGTGGATATAGATGGATATAGATGGATATAGATGGATATAGAAGGATATAGATGGATATAGATGGATATAGATGGATAATAGATGGATATAGATGCATATAGATGGACATAGATGCATATAGATGGATATAGGTGGATATAGATGGATAATAGATAGATATAGGTGGATATAGATGGATATAGATGGATATAGATGGATATAGATGGATATAGATGGATATAGATGGATATAGGTGGATACAGATGCATATAGGTGGATATAGATGGATATAGATGGATAGAGATGGATATAGATGGATAAAGATGGATATAGATGGATATAGGTGGATATAGATGGATATAGATGGATATAGATGGATATAGATACATATAGATGCATATAGATGGATATAGATGGATATAGATGGATATAGATGGATATAGATGGATATAGATGGATATAGATGGATATAGATGGATATAGATGGATATATATGTTTATAGATGGATATAGATGGATATAGATGGATATATAGGGATATAGATGGATATAGATGGATATAGATGGATATAGATGGATATAGATGGATATAGATGGATATAGATGGATATAGATGGATTTAGATGGATATAGATGGATATAGATGGACATAGACGCATATAATTGGATATTGATGGATATAGATGGATATAGATGGATATAGATGGACATAGATGGATATAGACTCCATTTATCAGCGCAGCCCCGGTTCTGGGTACCGCATAAATTGCACGACTCAGGCCCCAAAAAAACACCAACAAAATGAACACAACAACGACACAAGGACTCGCAGGAGCATATATCTACAGCCGCATTGCAACTGCAGTTTTTTACTGGGTTTTTTTTCATAAAATTTCCAAATGTAAACCCTTTTTCAGACGCATAGAAGGTATTTTTAGAGTGTATTCCATTATGTTTTTAATCAAAATAAAATGAAATAATTAACAAAATTTGTAATTATGTATTTTAGACCATAAAAAAAGAGAACTAGAAACAATTTTTAATCGAAAGCGAAAACTAATAGTAAGGCATAGTATAAACTGGGGTTTTTAAGAGGGGTTTGTTTTGCAAAAACAACTTTTTTATATCCTTGCAGAGGATTATAATAATACTGTGTGAAATTCATTTGTATATATAAAACCAAATATTGAATAAATAAATAATTTCATTTGTGTGAATTCCCCTTTTCATCTGCTTGGAAACGCTACTAACCAGTTTTTCATGTTGTACTACAACCTTTTCGTTTTCTCTTGCCATTACAGCTACATTAAAAGTATTTTCAAGGGCTACAAAATGGCGGGGCTGCTAAGCTGAAATGGATTACATATGTATGTATATGGAAGTACCAAACAATGATTGAAGCCATGAAGAATGCCAACTCATCGATAAGATGTTGCCAATTGACAACCATTTTGACTTTTCGTTTCCATGAAGATGCTAAAATAAGCCTCAACTTATCTACCTGGAAACGAGCTTAAGAGGTTAGGTTGAAGTTGATTTCTACAGCAAGTTAAGGGAATATGAATGGGAAGAGGATAACCTCAAGGCCTAGAATGATTTTAAACATTTGTACATATGAATGTATATATGTACATATGTATGTACGTATGTGTATGTATGTATACATATGTATGTATTTACGACGGTCAACTACATTTGCATAATGAGGGCGATATGAAGTGCAGAGTTTTTTTCATTTTGTCGCTCGACGGAGCGGCGCCAACCGCAGAAATGGAAATGCACTTGCCGTGAAAGCATTTTTAATCGTATTGCGACACAATAACAACAACAACAACATATACACACACACACATACACACAAGCAAATCAGCAGCGCAAATGGCGCCCACTGTAGAGATGCAAATGTGGAGATTTTCTGCATAATCTGTTGAATTTATTGGACCGCCTGCAGCAGCAGCAGCAGCAACAACAACAGCAATAAAAACAAAGGCAATTGTGCACTGGATAAAATGGCAAACTGAAATGTGAAATGTGTTATTAATCGAAAATTTTCGCGCTTTATTTTTAAGTGTTGACATACAAATTAATATTATCGCTTAATTAACACGATGCAACGCAGACAAAGCAGCGCTCCATGCAAAAGAGAGAAAGAGCAAAGAGCAGTGCAAAAAGAGCTGCGAATGTAGAAGAGTAGCAGGCAGTTTGTGAAATGGAGAGCGAGACAAATAGACTGACAGGTGGTAACGGCGTGTGATGAATGCATTGTTGTTGCTTGCATGCGATAATATTCATTAGTGATGGGCAATATGGTGATTTTGGTGGGGCGTGACAACGGGGCATGTAAATGTGAATGTATATATTGAGAATTATTGTTATAAGTGTGAAGGAAAACTCAATATATAGAATAACAATACAGTAAATACACAGTTTCTTTGTCTCTAATATGCAATGGGACATTTAGTAAGAGTCACTTGTTGCAGTAGCAGTTACTTGGGCATAGGTGAATGTTATTCACATATATTGACAAGCATATTAACCAAATCTGACTATCTAGACTATCTATTCATTGGTACACTGGATATTCTATACAAAATACTACATTTCAATATAATTCTTAGCATTTTTCAATCAAAAATTGAACAAATCTGTTTACAAGCTTTGGTACAACAGTTACCGGCATGCCGAGTAACGGCTGTCAATTGCCCATCTCTAAGGCTGATGCAACATGGCGGCCTAACTGCAGTAACGGCTTTTTTGAGGCGATTCATTAGCTCAACTGGCCAAACAGGCTACACAATTTCGGGCTGTTCCCGCTGCTGAGTGTGCATACACACACACACACACACACAGTGAAAGGCCGCGCTTATCGCGCTGCATTAATCGCCGCTCTATCGTCTATCGGCAATCGCCCTTTGCTTTTTGGTTTAGAATTTCGCTGCGCTTTTTTGGCCGGCCGCATAATGCGTGTAAATCGCGATATGAGCCGGGGGTCGGGGGCGTAGGCAGCCAAAGGATTTTGGCCAGTTGTCGCCAGTGGTTGCCAAGCGCTTTTGTTTTATATTTATGCTGGGGCCAGGCCAGACCAGGACGCGAACGCGAACGCGCCATGAAATATGAGCGCAAATGAAGCGAACGCGGCAGCGATTGAGTCGTCCTGCTGCTGGTCCTGCTGCGGCTCGTTAGCTCAAATTGCAATTGCGATGGGTAACTGCGAACGGGGAAGGGAAGGGAGTGCGAACGGAGCTGGGCTGGTTACGTTCTATCGCCAGTTATCCAGTTATCTGATCGAGTGTAATTATGATTATGACGATGATTTGCTACATTTGCCAGCCTCGCAGGAGTGAGGACTTTCCGATAAAATCGCAAGGGTTCGCTTCTCGACTGCGGCACGTGACAATTGTGCTGCATTTTCATTGCTTTCACATCAATGCCTAAGACAATGTCTCACAGCACTCACACACACACACACACACATACACACTTAATCGCATTGCTGCTACAGTTTCCAGTTTCAAGTTTAACCGCTCCCCCTGCCCAGCCCACGACCGCCCTCCTGTTTACCTGTTACGCACTGTTTGTGCTTCAGATAAAGAAATGTGCCCGACGCCCGCCACGCGTATGCAAAAAATGAAACAAGGGACGACCTTCCGACCAGTTCCAGCTCCAGCTCCAGCTTAGAGTTGGGCGCGTGTCGTGACACTAGCACGAAGGCTGAGGAACACGAAGACTGACGAACACGTAGGCTCATGACCAGTGTTGCAAAATTAACTATTTTCATGTCAGATATTGCTTTTGCGAAAAGATAAAAGGCAATCCAATTTGAGAAAATCTTTTAAAAAATTTATTTTTTTTGCTAGGGTATATAGCTTTGGCACTCTGAAGGTAGCCGTTCTTTCTTTACGTTTAATTCTTGAGAATCGCAGAGAATGGCGATCTGTCTCTTTCCTCTCTCTCTCTCTCCCTCTCTCTCCTCTCTCTCTCTCTCTCTCTCTCGCTCTCTCCTCTCTCTCTCGCTCTCTCTCTCGCTCTCTCTCTCGCTCTCTCACTCTCTCTCTCTCTCTCTCTCTCTCACACACACACACTCACACACTAAAGTGAACCTCCAAAATAAGCTATTACTATTCACAAAATATACCTCCAAAATGATAAATTGTAGTGGGGTCCCTTGAATTCTTGAGAATCGCAGAGGAGGGCGATGAAAATTAAAAAACTGTTTTGTATGCAAAACTTTGTTGTTTATAAAGATATCCTCACCAAACTCACCCAAACCGATTCTCTAAAGAGTTTATACAATCTGACCAAATTTGATCAAAATCGGGTCACTATATCATATAGCTGCCATAGGAACGATCGGGTGAAAAATGCATTTTGACCAAATTTGGTCAAAATCGAACCACTAATTCGCTATTTCGAACTTTTTGTTTATACAAATATTTCATGCAAAGTAAATTAATTCCTGCTAGGGTTTATAGCTTCGGCAATCTGCAGATAGTCATCCTTTCATATTTTTTGTTCACATAATGTGTTTAGCTGTAGGAAATTGATTCTAAAGAGTAAGTACTGAGTATAAATTTACCGAGTAAATTTAAGCGCTAAAACTAACATCTGAAGTGTAAAGGCTTAAATTTTCTACTCTTACTGAACTCAACCAACATGATATCTAATAAAATACATATATCTATTGTTGATATATATAATAGTTAATATTGTGTATTGCTTATGGTACCACTGTTTTAAATTGTAACATGAAATCAATGTCATTAAAAACAATCGAAATATCAACATTGGAACATATGTTTTCAAAAATAAGTCCATCTCTAGTCTTGTAGTTTACAGAGGTCCTTCCCATGGATACACTGTCAGCCTTCAGCTGAGGGCTAAAACCCAACTAATCCGATCAAATGATTGTTCTTTTTGACGGCCCTTTGCTCTCTGACTTTGCGACACATTTGAAACTCGCTTGACAAACTGACAGACATTTTAAAATGTAGCGCGGTTTCTTTATTTTTGGGGTGGCTCAATATTCCCGCTCATATGAACTCCTGGAAAAGCTTGGGATTGCATTTCAAATGTTATGCTAAGAAGTTTGAAAATTGCTTAAAGTTTTGTATATTTATAATGAATTTATATGATTGTATTCTTTACATCAGACAGAACATTCGAATTTTGTTCATAAGAGTATATATTGAACTCCAGAAACTATAATCAAGTAATTTTTAAAATCTTTGCTGCCACATTTATAAAGTAAATCAAAAAATTAACAACTTTTAAGTACAGAAGTACATTCAGATGCCATAAAAATACTCTATATTATAAACAAATATGTTATTTTGTTAATGTTTGAGCATTTGTGTTATCTGAAAGTTCGATTTTTAACAAACTTTATAAGAAATGTATTTTTCTTATGCATATGTTTTACATCGATCGATAGGTTTCTATAAAAACCACATTCCTAGTTGTTAAATTGTTTTGTATTATTGATTTTTATAGATTTAATAAAGGGTTTAAAAGGTAAGCAAGGGTATTTGAAATGTTGAAATGAAATGTCTCAAATGTTTCTCCTTATCGCGAAACATAACTTGTTTGGGTTGTTTTTTGTTTATTTAGTTTGCTTGTTATTGATTTCTATTTATATGTTTAATGGCATTAAAATTCTTGTTAATGCATTATTATCAAAATGTTGGCAGTCGTTCCAAAGAAATTACACTTTCATCGCTTCATCAATGGAAATGCTTTTCCGTAATGTGACTGATTTTCAAAGGGCTCGCTAAATATTTTGTGATTAAATTTCATGTACGCTGAAAATGCTCACATAATGGATTCCCGACATTGGTGACCAGCGCCGGGTCAGGGGGAGGTATCGATAATTTGTGGACAAATTTATTGCGATCGGGTGAAAAAAGCAACGCCCACAATGGGCAAAAAAATAATGGAATACGAAGACAGCAGGAAGGCAAAGGACAGGCGAACAAACGTCTATAAAAATTTGTCACTCGAGAAATTAATTGCCCTTGAAAAAGGGGCCAGGAGGCAGAAGGCAGAAGGCAGGACACACGCATTAGGCCCACACAAAGCAGACATATGGTGCACTGGTAGTGCCTGCAGCAAGGATAACGCACATCCACCAAGGCACCCACAACAAAGCGCATTAACCATGTTCAATTGGATTGGGCCCTGGGCCCTGGGTCAGAGTCCTGGTCTCAGTCTCAGTTACACCCCTTTCCTTTCTCTTCGATGCCCTTCCATTCCTTTAGGAGGCGCGTCGCGTTGTGTGAATGAATTGCTCGTTTGACTGGCCAGCAGCAGGCAGGCAGGCAGAGAGGCAGCAGGACCATTTGACGACTCAATTTATTGGCACTGCGCACAGGACTTGCAGGACACACTTAATTAGCCGTGACAATCAATTTCGAATGCAACTTATGCTCGAATCAGCAAAACCCAAAGCGACACTCCGACGACTTCCACATTGCATTGTAAAAGGATAACCAGCCAAGTGGAAGGAATTAGTTTTCGATTGCGTGGCACAAAACATTCCACTAAAAAATGAGCAGCAGGAGGGAGCTGGGCGAGTTAACCTTTAAGTGTATTGAAATTAATCTCTATTGTAGTCAGCGAACCACTCAAATGTAAATAGTTGTCTATCTGCGAGGAACCATCCAGTTCATTTGTATGGCAACGTTAGATCTCAGTAACTAGAAAGGCTATAGCGCTCAAACTTGGTATATAGTTAAGGTTTGAACAGCGAGATATAAAAATCATACATTTACACAGATTTAATACCTCCTTTTTACCCATTTTACGGCTACAGGGAGTACAAATTAAAATAAATGGGTCCCATACACGGTTAACTTGATTGTGATCGTTGCTTGCGCGAGTAAACTTTTATCTATTAAATTTTACTCATAAAATGTGGAAAAGAAATATAAAATTGTTCAAATAAGTGGGCCCCATACACGATGATCTTGACTGTAATCTTTGCTCTCACGGAATAAACTTTAGTCAATTAAATTTTACTCATAAAATGTGGATAGAGCAATACTTTGATGTATAATATGTAGAGTTCTTAAGGTTTTACATCAGATAATCTTTGGGACGGAACTATTCCCTTATACAACGTGCTATGTAAGTATGAACACCGAGAAATATAAGATGTTTTAAATAAGTGGGCCCCATACACGATGATCTTGACTGTAATCTATGCTCTCACGGAATAAACTTTTGTCTATTAAAGTTTACTCATAAAATGTGGATAGAGCAAAACTTTGATGTATAATAAATGGAGTTCTTAAGGCTTTAGATCAGAAAATCTTTAGGACGGAATTACTCCTTCAGATTCAGCCCTTTTCTTAATTCCGTTTCTAAACAAATCTTTATGGAAATTGTCAAATTCTGTTCCAAATTCCGAAAGACTATTAATAATTCGGCTTAGGAATTTGGAATGTATTGACAACTATTCAAATATAACCTTAACAAGGAATCTCGATTCCTATTTGATTCGAAAACGAAGCCTGATTGTTGTAGAAACATTTTCTAAATGGCTTACAAGTAACTTGAATGAATTTTAAAAACTTACCGCTTTGGTTACCGAATCGATGAGTCTCACAAATATGTCCTGCTCCTGCCGGGCGCCTAAAAGCGAGAATATAACCCGTTAGTGGTCAATCTATAGAATTGGCCCTCAACGAGTGCCACTTACCATTCGCATAGAGCAACTGCAGGCGATACTGGATGCCATTGTTGGTCTTGGTCGCATCCGACTCCGAGTCCTTCTCGATGAACCCAATGAACGCGGTACGCTCGATCTCAATGGGCTGTCCGGCGCGATCGTAGAGCGCAATCACGAAGTGAAAGAAGTTCGACTTGCGCAAATTGCTGGGCGGCTGCTTCTCAAAGTGGGCACGCCCGATGCCCAGGCTGTAATTAGAGTAAAAAATAACAGAAATGTTTGTTTAGAACAGGTCTACATGGTATCCGTCTAATTATGATATTAGCTGTGTAAATAGAGGGCCTACTAAGGCAATTAGCCGTGCTCTGGGCCAGCTAATATGCCTCATTGTTTTGGGACAACTCAATTACTTGACAGTGACATTTAACCAGCAGCCGCTGGCCAGTAGTCAGTGTCCTGTGTCCTGTGTCCAGTGACAGTGTACAGTGACAGCTATCATTAAAAGCGCATAAGCAACTTCAACGTGACACAATAATCCTGATGAATAAAGGAATTAACACACACACAACAGCTTCTGGGGGATGGACTACTCGTCAGTCTGCAAACAGCAACAAAAATATTTATGTTATGTGGGCCAAGCAAACACTGTAATTATAAGGCCACAGCCAGGACAAGGACATGGGCCAAAGGCTTGTCCACTTCATATGCCAAATGTCAGCACTGTGACTACTTGGACTCCTGCTGCTGTTCCTGCGGCTGCTCACCTTATGGCTGACTCGTGTCCTATCCCTGCCCCCATCCCTGTCGCTGTCTGGGCCTGTCAGCGCAATTACAGGACAATGCTAACTATCGCAGGAGCTGCGACCCTCCGTATTCGCTTTCGTTTCGTTTCGTTTCGTATGCATAACGAACAATTTAATTTAGAAAATGCTGATTTTATCAGATTTCTATTATTTATTCAGGTAATGTCAAGAAGTGCCGCATATGTTCCCCTCACCGCTGACCACTGACCACTGACCACTGTCCAGGGTCCTGCGCCTTGTCGCACTTTGCGGCGCCTGCAATTATATACACATTTGCCAAAGGATAATGCCAGTGGACTTGCCCGAACTGGGACCAGCTAATGATAGTCCCAATGATAAATCGCCTCAAATTTAACTCTACTCCCGCACCCAGAAATCGAGATATATATGCGATATATAGCAGAGCTGCAGCTCAATTTCAGTTATGTAAACCAAACACGGTTTTATATTAAAATATTTTTCTGAGAGTGAGCAAGTCGCTAATATTATCACTATAATGAAGCCCAAAGGATTTTGCGCGACTGTTGGCTTTTAGAGTTTTAAAAAAGGTTAAAATCAGTAAGAGATTTGAATCAGTTGGCATTTATTGCAACTCCATACAAGAAAACGAATATGTGGATAGAACTAAAGCTTACTAGGAATTTGTTAACAAAACTAGATCATATTTTCATAATTTCAATTCATTTATATATTCTTCTTTGTATTATTAAAATGTTTCTTTGATTATATTAATATAGGATTAATATATTATGAAAGAAAGCTGTAAGCCCTTATAAAGTAGCTGTAGATTATGTTTTTCAATTTATCAGACTTTGTTTTTTTGTTGGGAAAAGAATTTAAAAGGTTTTTCAAATCAAAAGCCAGTGAAACTTAATATTCTTAGCCTGAAGGCCTTTGTTGCTCTGGCTTTACGCGTTGTAATTTAGAATTAATTCTCATTGTAAAAGTTATATAAATAAATAAATAAATAATATTCCTAGATCTTACAGTAAATACAATGAGTTTTTTTATGAACTTGTGGTCTATATACTTCAAAATTTCTGATTGGTATGGTTATGCCTAAGAAACACCCTCTTAAAGGTGTTAAAGGATATAAAAGGCTCTCGTGCCGGAAATTTATACTAAATATTTCTTTAACTAGAGTTTTCTAAAATATTTACGCTAAACTAACGCTTAATTCCTTGCTTGTTCTTACTAAATTTGCAGCTCCCTTTTGAAATGTCCTTACAATTAGGTAGTACTCGTGTGCAGTACCGTGGTACATAAATGCAATTTCAATTTAGCAATTTGCAAAAACAAATGAAATTAGACAATTTGTGGCTGGCTGCAACAGGGATATGCCTGGATATGCACAGGCCAAAAGACCAGATACAGGATGAGCCAGGACATGGGCCCGATTCAAAGGGCAGGGCCCCCGCAACCTGCTCAAAAATGTTCGAGCTCGGGAAATACGACACATAAATGCCAGACATGTTAGATTCAACATTCTGGGCAAAGGTTATTGTTATTGGCGCCGATGCCAAAGTGAACAGCAAAATAATACAATGAGTGTAAGCTGGCAAATAAAAAACTGCGACTCTCTGCCGCGTCCTGCCGCGTCCTGCCGCGTCCTGGCCTTCCAACACCCACTCGAATGTGGGGCAGGCTGGGGGAGGGAAGGCACGGTTGGGGTTTCCAACTGGGGAGCTAAGCAGCGGCACTCGATTGTTGACTTTTCCGACTGTCGAGTTTTTCATTCTATGGCTTGTTTGCACTTGCCGCCAATTTGCGAAAAACGTTTTGTGGCCGTTTTGCTGTTGATTTTATTATGCCAACATTTAATTGTCGGAAATCGATGCCCAGGTGACCATCGGGAGGCGTGAGAGGAACGGAAATGCGACGGATACCAGCGCCAGGATCACAAAACAGGACCAGGACCAGGACTCGGACTCGTGGTCACGTTTTGCCTATGCCGCGCGCACGTGAATTTTTATTATATTCTATCTAGATTTTGTTCCTTCTTTTGCCGGTATATTGCACTCTCATCGAATGCTGAAAGTGTCCTTTAAAAGGGACACTTTATTTACACTGTATTTGCTGTGCTATTGAGCGGTTTTTATGGCCATTGTTGCATTGTTACCAGAGCTACCATTCCCCCTCTCAGCCCGCTTGCACTTGCCGGCAATCTTTGTTGAAATAAATTTCAAATATTTCTGATTTATGCTCGAAATTGTTGTACTCGCCTGCATTGTACTAGTACTCACAATATGTGACAATAGATAAATAGATAAATACGTAAATGGTCAAAGTGTAACTGCAAAATATTGACTCAACCGATAATTGTGTAATTTATTCCTTGGCCAAAGTTTTGCGCCGCATTGTTTAAAACTTGGTTGATTGTAAATCAACAATAAATTGCACTTTAAGTGGCATTTGTTTGTTTACGGCATGCAAAATGCAATAAAATATGCAAATAAAGACACAGTTTACTTCTGAGTAGATTGAGAATTAAATGTGATAACTATTTTAATCGCATAACAATAATTTACAGTTTCAACTGTAATCACTGGAAGTCAATATTACTTTAGAGTTAATGATAAGTTCTTATACTGTGAATTCTTTTGTTGTTTCTGAATATTATTAACACTTTAATGACAATTTTTAAATGCAAATATTGTAGGATTTTCTAGTTAGATTTATTTTCTTTTGATTTTTGTCACATTTATTGTTTTAACACTTAATTAATTTTTAGCTTTTTTGTGATATTATCTATACAAATTAAAATTGTAATAGCCCTTTCAGCCATGGCTAAGAATTTAATGTTAACTCATAGTTTTAACTAGAAGTTATCATTATATAAATAAATAAATAAAATTGTAAATTCGAACTGCAAAATTATACACATTAAAATACTTCTTAAGAATGCTTTTCATCAAATTTCCATCCTTAAAAATACTTATGTATATATGAATTATGTTTATCTCTTGCATAAATGAAAATACTGACTAAATTTATTTCAAGTATTTATTTATTTATTTATTTATTAACGAAGGCAAAACAGTGCTGCCTCGAACCAAAAAATATAATATAATACATAGATATACGGAAAAAAATTTAAAAAGCCTACACGAAATTACAATTGAAAACTAATAAATAAACTAATTAATTTAGGGAATCAAACAATAGTATTTTAAGCACACAGACTAAACTCCTTTAAAAACATAGACCCCATAACACTTATCACCGACCCTACCCAACACCATATATCTAGAATTATTAATTTCCTTAAATTAAGCAACATTTATCATTTGGTGTAAGGACTCTAACTTAAATTAATTTTAAGTAGCACTTTTTATAATATCACCTCTAAATATTCTTAAGACATGTACATAGCCGAAGCCAGTGTAATTTATTCCTAGGTAGGCCATAGTTTTAACTAAGCTAACTTACTATTAAATAAAAAAATATAAAAATAAGGTAATATTTCTGAAAAATAACATATTTTGAAGCAAAAAAAACTATTAAACTTTGTAATAACTTTTAAAATATATTGCCAGCAAGAATCTCTACTTTCTTATACTCTTAAAACCATCCACATAATCTGTTTAAATTCACTTTTGCAGTTAAAAACTGACAGTTTGGAAATACGAGGCATAAAAAGATATATACGAGTATATTTGCACGATTCTTGTGTCGTTTATTTGTTTATCTGATATGCATACTGTTTGCTTAAATATCAAAGAATTATATATCTTGTTGGATTCTTTAAATAAAAAGCAAAAATTTACTTTGCTTAATAAAAGTTGATTATATGCGTTTTATATATTTTTGAATAGACCGAATAGTTTTTGATTGTTATAAAAGTTTAACTCAGATTCTTACAGCACTGTATTTATATATTTATTTTTTATTTATTTATTTATATATTTGTTTAATTATTATTATTATTATTATTATTTATTTATCAAAGCAAAAATCTTATTTATTTGCTTTTACTCTCACAAATAAAAATTATAAATGTTTACTTAAATGTTGACTTAAGTCTGTAAGTTTTATTAGTGTCCTTCAAGCATTGTTACACATGATTTAATTGGGGATTTGTAGCTGGAAAACTATATATATACATAACTCTATAATTTCTGCTTTGCACTTTATTTGATCTGGTGAAAACCGTAGTGAATAAATCGAAGAATTTGATCAACTCAACGAATGCATTTCAATTATATTCTGTGTTTGAACTCAAAACTCCGCGATTTTCTTATAGAAAGCAATCACGTTAGGTATTAAACTAATCAGATGTGTTTTAAAGTAGCGATATGGCTGATTTTTAAGTATTTTTAAGAATATAACACAAATAACATATCCAATATTGTAATATCCTTTAGAGGGTTTCTTCACAGCCTTTACCTCACATCACAGCGCATTATCTTATTGTTAGTGTTGCTCAGTGTTTGATCCTGATGCCGATTATCCTGCTGTGCCAAGTGCTGCTGATGGCCAAGCGGCTGCAGGTGCGAGGGTGTGTGTGTGTTTGGGTGCGTGTGTGTGTGTGAGAGCTGCTGCTGATTTGCCGTCGCTGAATGAACGGAATGAAAGCCCGCTGTCATTTTCACCAATGTGGCACTGAGACACGCACTTTCGATATCTGCCACACGCGCACTTCTTCTCGGCGCGAACATCTCACGCTAGAAACATCTCAGACACAACTAAACAAACACTGGCCGCAAACTGGAGCTTTTTGGGAGATGTTCTAGCTGGTGGAGCGGCCCCCTTTGGCCGCGGGGCGCTCTGCTTGTAATTCAATTGAAATGAACGCCAAGGCGAAAGTGAAAGTCAAAGTGAAAGTGAAGCGCCAACAAAAACATCCCTTTGAGCGTACAAAGCCCAAAAAAAAGTAAAAATATAAGAAAAACACGCAACTCCCTGCCGCACAGCCTGCCCCCCTCCCCTCCGGAGCGTGTTCCGGCATCAGAAGTCAACCCCCGGAAAGTGCGTGAAGACGTCTAGCCAGGCTCCGGATTTGAGTGAAACTTTGAGTGATTTTCTTGTTTTGTTTTTGCCACACAGACTGTGGACGCTTGCGGGGGCGCGGCGGGCGAGGGTTGCCCATAAAAAGCCCCTCGCCCGACTGACTACGTTTTTGCGTACTGCCTGCCCGCTGCCCGCGCGGGGGGTACATTTATATTGGACTTGCCGGCTTTGGTAAAAGTAAACAAACGCTTTTTTGTAGACTTTTTATTTGTACAAACTTTTTGTTGCCGCAACATGCCAAATGTTGCCAAAGGACTGCCCAAATGTTGCCAAGACAGCGACTTTAACTGTTAAGTGATAATGCGCATGGAATTGGAATTGGAATTTGAAATGGAAAATATATTTAAATATTATCAGAACTAGAAGTTTATAAACACCCTATGAACTATATGTATATCAAATATATGAGCTAATTATTAATTATTAATTGCTAGTCTAATTAGATTGCAAATTATTCTTAAATATTCTTTATAAGATGCGCATTTTAAAGTTTCAAATTTAAAACTGGAATTCTCAACTTCCATCAAACTATATCCATTTTAACTGAATACTTATACGAATAGACATTAAGTAAAAGGAAAGAAAATATGGAAGAACTATAATTAAGGGCTTTCTAGAAACGAATCTTTAGTTCCCATGAAAATACAAATGAGAAGTCGCATTACAAGAAGTTAAAAGATCGCTCAATTGATCATATTATTATAGAATCCATTTGAGAATAGGATACTTCGAAAAGAGAAGAGAATTAGAAGGAACTTTGAGCTTAATAAAATATAGAATTAGGAATTAAAGGAACACTCTGAAAGTTAAAATTATGAGGAACTTCGAGCTTAATAAAATATAGAACTAGGAATTAAAGGAACACTTTGATATGTATAATAGAAACTGTTTTTAGAACAGAATAATGACAGTTTTTAATGTAATTTTGAGCCAAATATGCTGAAGAATCTGTTCTACAAATATGCACAGTTTCCAGGTATACCAAACGTCCAAACAAGTTTTATATTCACATGATTAATGTATTTAATGTTTCTGATAAATATCAAATATAAATATCAATAAAGTGAATAATTGATTGAAATATATGAAGCGATTACTTTCCTATAAATCTTCCCGAGGCGATTTTGAGTATACACATTAGGATTTACCATCAGAGCCCAAGTTTAAGGCGAAATTTGGAATGTTTAAGGTATTAAATGTGTTAAGATATGACTTCAAAAAGCAGACAAGCTCATATCTGCCACAATTGAAGGTCCAGAGTCAGCAAATTTGATATGTGAACTACCGATGGTGTCCTTTAAAAGTGGATACAAAAATATTTATGCCACATTCACTATAGCGCCCGCAAATGAGGAAAAACACAGGCATAAGACAGTTTATAATCGATCTATACAACTGGGACACACATAGTACACTAAGTATGTAACGGCACAATATAGTTATAGATCATTTTGTTGATTTAAGGATCTTGACTTACTTGCTCTGATCGACGACCGGCTGCATGGCCCAGCGACCGCCGAGGGGCTCCTCCTTGAGGGACGTCATCGGGCCGCGCGGCTGGTTCATGTCCGCCGCGGAGGGCGGCAGGCTGAACATTAGGCCGCCGGCGGATCGGGGTCCGGCGGTGGGGTATAGCTTCCGGCCCCATTCCATGCCCAGCTCAAGGGTGGGCCAGGGCGAGGCCGAGCTAAAGCCCGGCACGGGCTCCTCGGAGCGCAGCTTGAAGCTATCACCGCTGGTCAGGGGCGCTGCACTAGCGAAGTGATGATGCTGGTGAAGATCAGCGTACGGATAGTCGCTCACTTTAGAGTAGTTGCTCGCGGCGGGCGTTGTGGCAATTGTGGCAGCCGTTTTGTATATTGTTGTTGTTGCTGCTGTTGCAATTGTTGTTGCTGTTGTTATTGTTGCTGTTGCAACAATTGGACACTCAACACAAGGTGTAACGGCTTGTCTGGCTTGCTTTGCACTGGCAGCTCCCCGAGGGGCTTGAAACACGGCAATCGATAAGGCGCGGATGCGAATGCGAATGCGGATGCGGATGTGGGCACAATTGTAATTGGGAATTTAGGCTAGTATTATGTATGTGTATATATGTATATGTATATGTGTGAGTATGCGTGTGTGGGTGTGTCAATGCACCGCAGAGAATTTGGGATTTATCGGAAAATTGGTCTCGCAACAAGTTTAAGCGGCGCGCGCTACCGTCCCGAGTGGCTGTTAAACCCCAACTGAATCCCGAGTCCGCTGCGATGCTGCTGCAACCGAACCGAACAGAACAGGCCAAGGCAACTGCGCAGCTTCAAGCGGCAAACTGCGACGCCAACGGCGGCGCAAGCAGCGCAGGCAGCGCAACGACCAACGAGAGTTGAAATCGCTGTGGAAACGAAACGAGCGTGCGCCGCAGGAGCACAGCGGGGCGGCTGTCACTGTCTGGGCAGAGGAGTGGGGCGAGTTGTGGGAGAGGGTGCAAGCGAATGGAAAATCTAACCTATCGCTGGGAGTGGTGGTTTTTCCAGGTCCGTGGAGAGCCGAACTGTCAGCAAGCAGCCGACGAGGTGTGTGACAGAGCGAGAGACAGCACCAGCAGAGCGTGAGTGAGAGCGGGCAAGCAACAGAGAGTACGTGCTGGCTTCTGTGTGTGGTGTGTGTGTGTGTGTGTCTATGCAGGACGCCGATGCTGCAGCTGGGAACACTGCGAATTGGCACAGCGGCAACGTTGCCTACGTCTTTGCTGCAGCTGCGAGGCGACGCTCTGTTCAAGTTCAGGTTCCCTTGCTGCCTTGGCTTATCTATGGGCTATTCCCAGGCACACTGCTGCCAACATTTTTTTGGGGCCCTGGGAGCTAAGGCAGCCACAGCAGCAGCCAATGTGTCAACGCCCCATTCCAGCTCCAAGCACATTTGGGAATTGAAACAAAATGTCATTGTCTGCCCAACGCTGATTGGTTGTTGTGTCTTCTATGGCACTCAATGCGCCGGCCAAAGAGCGCGCTACAATTGTGAGAGAGAGCGAGCGCGCCGCTCTTAACCCAGCGTCGGCAAAGCAGTACGAAACGATTGGAATTTTTGGAACTAAGCATTTACAGTTAGTTTCGCGGCGCAGCAAAGTTTGAATGTTCAAAATGCTTCTATTGCATGCATTGTTTATTATCCTTATACTCCTTACTATTCCAGTCAGTTTCTCACTAGCTACATTCTTTAAATTCCTCAATATTTGCCTTCTATTTTTTTATATTTAATTTTGCCTTTTTCCTATCCCTAATATTTACTATTGTATTACTCTCTCTCTTTTTTAATTAATCCTTTTGTGCTTCAGTTTTCTATTTTATAGTATTTTCTTTCAGTTATGTTTCCTTATTTCTTTTCACAAATTTTCTTAGTACTCAAATCAATTTTCAATTTATATATTTTTTTCACCTATTCTTATATTAATGTTAATAATTTCCGTGCTATTTGGTATATCTGGGAAAAAGAGAAAGATGATATTTTTCATAAACTTAAGCAAAAATAGTCAATCCAGTGTCTCCATGATGAGCTATTATTAATTATTATATTAATTATTATTATATTAATTTGGCTTACATTTCGATATTAATATAATTATATTTTGTATTAAATATTCAAAATTATATCTAAGATTATATATGCTATACGTAAGATCAATAAATATCTCATATTTTAACACCTTTACTCCAAACCTCCATACTCCAATATTATTATTGCAGACTAGAATAAGATGAATTCCTTTGGACTTAGAACTTTCATCATAACATTAACTAATCTGCTTAGTACCAATAAATTAATTAAAATTAAATAGATAAATTTATTTATTTGAGTAATTAAATTTCCCTCAAACTACGAAATGTATATAAAATGTTTAAATATAATACTATATTATAAGTTAGCTTTATAAGTAACAGCAAAATGTCAAAATTTAGTCTTAAAGGTTGCTGAATTCTAAACTGTAAAATAAATATTGTATAGAAATTTAAAAAAAAAGTAATTAAATTTATTTATTAATTAAAAAATGTTGCAAAAATGTGTGTACTGCAGCTTTTGACCCAAGTTAAAAAATTGAACGTAAAAATCGCCTTCATAAAGTTAAGGCGGCAAAAGGGGTTTCCCCTATTATCAATTATAATATCAATTACTAAAATAAGCCAAAATTTCTTCAAATATATATAAAATTATTAAAATTAGGGACCAAAACATGAAATGCACTTTTTCTAATTCATTTCCCTTTATAAAAGTTAACAAACATTGAAGTTATGCTTAAATATTTTCTGTTTTGTTAAGGTCTATGAATTATTAAAAAAATAAACTTGACCTGATTGGTTTTGTTAAATGTACATTTAATTAGAAGAATATATACTTCTTTTCATGAAGTATATCCAGTAAACATATACTATAATATACTTATTTTATATGTTAAATCTAAAAAACTAAATGTAAAATTTATGTTATAAAATATGTTTAATTATAGTGACTAGTGCCCTAACTTATAAGCTTTAGCTTGTAGTACTAGAAGAATGATAAACTTCTTTTATGAAGTATACCCAGTAAACATATACTATAATATATCATTTAAAGAACCGTCTTGTAGCCTTTTTGATCTACATTTTAATCAATGAATTTCTACTCTTAATTATTCTTTTACACTTCCAACAACAATATGATAGAAAAGGTAATCATTTTTAGACTTTTTGTCAAGCATTTCTTACACATAAATAACATTTAAAATTTCCATGTGAGTATACCTCAGTACTTTGAATTTGTTTACAATTTTAAAATAAAAGTAATAACTCGTGACATTAAACAGGTTTTAGTGATTTTAGAAAACAGCATAATGAACCCTTAGTATTTCTTGGATTTCCAAGTTCTCGCCCCTCAACGTTCTCTGAGCAAGTTGTCAAACATCTCGAGTACCTACTCGTTATTCACACTGTTGTTCAGTCCCGGATTAGCATCGGGCCGTGTCATGTGGAAACTACAAACATAAGCGAAGCCGCCCACAAATTTTCACGCCTCGTCAGGAAAACAACGGGCAGGGGCAGGCGAGCGAGGCAGGCAGGCAAACCATTTTCATTTTCCGCATTTGCGGTTTCTCACTATGCGGTCGGAGGCTCATTTTCATTCAGAGATGACAGAGATAGCGAGAGAGGGAGAGAGAGAGAGAGAGAGAAGAGGTAGTTTGTTTGCGCTTCTGTGAATTAATTTGAGGGGTGTTTTAATCTCATTCGATTGTCATGCTTTTGCCTATGAGAATCCACAAATAATCAAGTCAAAACTCACCAATTCAATCGTATTTCCATTTCACATCCTAACATAACCCTCTAGGTAGAGGTGGAAATCCAGCGATAACTCTATCAGCAGTAGCGATGGGTCTATCGATTATATCGACGTTACTATCGATAACATCGCTAGATATATTGATAGGACTTACAAATACACATAAACTCGTTCAAAAACTTGTTATAAATGCTTTAACATTTGTGAATTTTTTGCCCCTTCCTATTTATTCCTAAAAATCACCAAAATATCAAATTAAAAATCAGAAATCGTAGCAAGGCTCAGCAAATAGGTAGTGCCTCTATTGGGAGTCGTTTAGTTTTAGGGAGAGTTATCTAAAAAGGACACCCACAGCCAAGGAAGCTGTTCGTTGTGGGAAATAGTTCGAAGGAAAGGATAACACGAGCGACCCTTGACTGTCTTTGTCAACAATTATTAAAGCATGAACATAATATTCAAAATTGAAATATATCGCTGAATTTCCATGTCATTGCCAGTTGCTGGCTATTTTGGAAAACTTAGTGACAGTCGAAATGTTTCCCAATAGACTAACACAAGTCAATAAGGCGCGGAATTTTCAAGTACATACATATTTAATGCCCAAATCAAAAGGGCAACAAAAGATGTCCCCAGGCGTCACTAATTAACCAAAAGTTTTCCAAGACAAACTCGACCCCAGCCAGACCAAATATTCTTCTGTTTTTCGGCCAAAGTCGGGAGGAATTTTGAATTTTCCGAAAGCAGGGCCCGACCCGAAAGTATGCGCCACTCATTAGCACCAGGGCGACCACAAAATCCGTGCCGGAGACTGCGACTTGGCTGCTCCCGAGCGAATAGTCCTAGCGGTCTCCGGTCCAACTCCGGCGGACGTTCGATTAACCCCTTTTATTACGCGCTATTCTCCACGGGACGGACAGAGTTTTATTCCACGCCTGCCAGCTGTCATAGAATACCGCACAGCACCGCACCTCGCCTACCCTTCCCTTCCCTTCCCTCCATTTCTGCCCTCTGTTTGTTTTTGTCCATTGAAAATCATTTGGAACTCGAATTTGAATTGTTTTCAATTGGATTACATGGCAGGCTTACTAACCAATTGCTAAATAATTTGCCAGCAACACAATCCCCGCTACCCGCTACCCGCTACCCGCTCCCCGTCTGCGTGGCATGCAACTGCTGCCCATGCCTGACAATTAAATTCTCACTGTGACTGTAACTGGCTGCGACTTAAGGGATTACCAAAGTTGTACATCCGGAACACCCGAACACCCGAAAGAGGCTCTCATCATTACAATTGCTGACTTTGAATGTGCGGATTGACTTTTAACCCAAAACAAACATGGCATACAAAACAAACAGGAGACAACAGATATCCTGGAAGTGCCAAGGATTAAATACCTTTGACAACATGCTAATTAAAGCTATGCGGTATGGTACTCTGATTACAACTGTTTGGAATCCATATTCTATCATACATTCAAGTGCAAAGTATTACTTAATCTTAGAAACAAATAGACTAACAGACATAACTATACACGGAGAAAATTTGTTGAGCACCATTTGTGATTTACTCAGTCACAAGTGAATAAATGTATACATCTTCAATGAAATTTTGTTGATTTCTTATCGATGATTATTAAAGAACAAATTAAACCCTGATAATGCACAGTCGGTGATAATTAAAGCAGAAATTGAACATTGATAATGCACAATTTGTGATTAGTAATGTACAATCTGTGATTTACTCGGGAGACAAATTGTCCCTAAGCAATATTATTGTCCCTAAGGCAAAGATCTGTGATTAGTTAATCTTAGCTCTATTTTGTGTCTAACTTTTGTACAAGCTGTCCCTAAAATGCACGAGTTGTGCGTTAATATGACTACAATTCTCTCCGTGTATCAATTCAGTCCGATCAACATGCATTCTTTCACTGCCTTATGATAATACCCTCTGATAGAATTGATAACTGGTGAGGAATACAAGTAAGGATGAGATCAGTTGACAGGCAACTCACTGCCAAATTGAGACAGAAGAAAGCCAAGTCAAGACTAAACTAATAAGATCAGGAAGGACATTGAAGAACATGCTGTCTAGTCAAACGGGACGGGAGAAAAATTATTATAAGACTGACCAGGAGGCGTCCTCATCAGATAGGAGTCTGTGGAGAAAATAAATAAAGTGATTAGTTCTACGACTTATAAGAGAAGAAAGCTAAATCAACCCAAAAAAAACGCGTCGCGACGGAAGATGTCGAATGAAATCCCAGTGCGAGGATGCGTCCTCATCAGATAGGAGTCTGTGGAGAAAAAGAATAAATTAGTTAGTTCTTCGACTAATAAGAAAAGAAAGCTAAACAAACCTAAACAACTATGAAACGACGCGTCGCGAAGGAAGATGTCAAATGAAATCCTAGTGTGAGGATGGAAAACCATTTCTGCACCGATTCAAGGCGATTTAAGTTGATTAAAGTTTAAAAACTAAACTTTCGTTAATGCCTTTTCATCTTTTACGAAGTGAACTCACTGAGTTTGACTTTAGGAATATGTTTTCCAAGTTTCCCAGCCTTAAATATCCATCATAATCGGACATTTATGAGGTTCCACTTGAATTACTCAAACGCCATCTTCCAATCGCAGCCATGAATAATTCTAATGTACATAATGACAAAACAAGACTCGCATGTAAATGACCCATTTGTCAACCATAAAGAATAGAAAAGAACAATAATTTTAACTTTTCCATATGCAAGACATTCACAGAGTCGGGCCATAAATAAGCCAGCGGGGAAAGGAGGAAATTTGAGGCGCGAACATTTTAATTAGTTTCCTTTTATGCATTTCTTAAGTGTGCCGCCTGGTCTGGTCCTAGTCCTACTGGAGTCCTGCTGGAGCTGTGCCCGCTCCTGGGACTGACTGCAGACCAATATGCAAATTAGTTGTGAGTAATGCTAAGGGTGAGATGCGGTACCAACACACCGTGTACATAAATCATCTTTAGTTTCAGTTTCTTTGATTCAGTTGCGTTTTATACTCTTAGCAGACTCGAAGAATCTGTACACAGCGAAAAAAGTTAAGTTCCTATCCATAAATAAGAAGAAATACCCAATCATAATATTGAACAAATGATCAAATACTTTGCAATATCAAATCTGTAATAAATGTTTAAGTTTTTATTGGATCGATTGGTAAAACCGTTTAATACATTTAATCAAATCTGAATTTATAAGATTTTGATTGATTATGTTTGAGGTTCATTGATCTTATTATTAAAATTAATGGATATACGAAGGATTTTTTTGGTTTCTTACAGTTTGAGTGCATACTTATTTATAACTTTGGGAATATTTGTCAAGAATAATCAATATGACATAGTTTATATATAATTTAAACAATAGTTTAATTTTTGTGGTGATTGTCGCAGTTTATTTTTGTAACTATAAACTTTGATAAGTGTGAATAAATGATGAACTGTGATCATCGTGATCATTTTTTCTCTGTGTAGAGAAAGGCAGCTCTGTGGAAGTTCTTCAAGTCATCATCGTCTATTCATGGAATTTGTTTAAAACTCAGTGTTCTCTCAGCGGATTTGAGATGTATACGAGTATTGTCAAAAGGCCAGATGCTGTTGGTGGGTTAAACAATAAAAGTATCTTTGGAAATGACAACATATGACAGTTGCTTTGTCTGCTAGGCCAACAAAGCGAGGACCACCAAAGTTTCGATGAGCGTAGATAGTTGAAAGTTGCCAGACCTGGGATCATCAAAGTTAAGAACTGAGGAATAACCAATAGGGTTTATCAATGTTTGAAGGAACAGCCCTTGGTAGTGCGAATTGCACTTGCCACACAATTGAGAAATTACCCCGCTGCCCAAGCAAGGCACCGAGTGCTGAAGTGTTTGCCACTTGTGTGAAGTTTTGGGCTGAAGTGCAACTTGTTGTGGCACAAACGAGGGGCAGGTCGAAGGTTACTAAGCCGGGGCTGGTCGAGCGGCACGTGGCAGCCTTTGGCAGTGGGTTTGGCGGCAGTTTAGACAGCTCTAAAAAACACAAAGCCAAGTAAATTTAATTAAATTATCTCGAACACGTGTTTGACCAAATGCAACGATTTTGCGAAACAATTGAGAACAGTTTAAATATTTACCAAGCGCTTGCTAAACGTCGTCAGGGGGGTTTGGGTTCGGTTTCAGGGCTGTCCCAAAAAAAAAGAAAAGGTTTCGTTTACATAAGAAATATATTCTTATGCTTTTTGCTCAGATTTATTATGCTGCGTACTGGTCCTGTGCTATGTCTGGGACTGGGACTGGGGTCTGTGTGTTCTCAAAACATTCTCACAGCCCGTCAAGGTGTTTGAACTTTTTCGCACATCTCAATGGATGCACTTCACTGGCCAGCCGATCCTGAGACCTGTTTCGCAGTGCCAACAGCCAACAGCCAACAACTTGGCAAAAAGCAACAAAAATGATGCACATTTCATAAATATTTACCAGTTAGTCGGACTCTCAGCGATCTCGGAGGCCGATAAGTTCAAGAAGGGAAAACAACTTTAGAGCATGCCATAAATACGCACTTTTTTATGCAGTACGCCAAATAAGCGACTGCATCCGAAATCAAATGAAAAATCTTTTCAAAAATGCGTTATTGAAAATGCTTGAAATTTGGGTATAAAATACGAGTACATTAGTTTCAAAGCGAAGCTCTCCAAACTTGGCAAAGATTGATTTGTTTGGTGTTTGATTTGTGCAGTTTCAAATGCTCCAACTGCAAGATTCAAGTTAGCCAAAAATACATAAAGCTTAAATTGTTCGGCTCAAATGAAATATAATTATATCTCGATGCAGGACCTGTGTTTTGGACTACCATAGATAACTTCTTCCTTTTGCGGCTGTAGCTCATTAAAATGGGGGAAAAAAACACTCAAATTGTGTTGGAATTTAAGTCTGTCTAAGATATACAATTTGCACATTTTATAATAGTAAATGTTATTAAATTCATGATTTCTTGATTTTGCTAACTAAAATATTTCCTTATTTATAAGTTTGAGATAGAGATTTGCCTGGAAAATCAGTTTTTTATGGCATTTTTTGTCAATATCGGAAAAAATTGCAAAACTTTTGTTTTTGAATATTAATAAAGTTGATATACCAAGTCAATTTAGCAGCACCAAACATGATCAAAGACATATTCTATATGGAAATCGGTTACGTTTTGGCAAAGTTATGGGAGTTTGTAATCTGAAGGTATAGTTATTATGGTTTTTACTCCCTGCACCCAAAAAAGGGGTTAAAAATGGGGTATTAAATCCGTGCAAATGTATGTAACAAGCAGAAGGAGACATCTCCGACCCTATAAATTTCTTAAATTGAAAATTTGAATCTAATAACGACGTCAGTTCGGCTATTCTATTGTCCCAATTCTCAGCTAAGAAGTGTCGGTGGTGTTATTAGATATAGCCTCTCCGCTAGATAATAATGAGTTAGTTATAAGGGGTCATCCGCATATTACGTAATCACGTAATTGCCGTTTTTTTAAAACCCTCCCATCCATACTCTCCATGTCCCCTCTAAGCGTAATTATTTGGATGACCTTCTCCCCTATGATTACGTAATCATTTAAAATTAATTTTTTCCGAAATTTGAAAACAAGATTGGTGAAAGAAGGCTCTTAGATAGATTATGTATTCCGTGTATTCCAAGGATCCTTCCCTCCATGTAATGAAGAGGAATCTTTTGGCTGACCCAACCCCCACCCCCATGATGATTACGTAATATGTAGACAAAAAAACTTATAGAATTTAAGGATCACTTAAAGCATGAAAGCTATAGAAAAGGAATGGGAATGATATCTCCATCCCAATGGGTCAAGTTTAATGAAAAAACTTATAGAATTTAAGGATCACTTAAAGCATGAAAGCTATAGAAAAGGAATGGAAATGATATCTCCAACCCAAAGGGTCAAGTTTAATGAAAAAACTTATAGAATTTAAGGATAACTTAAAGCATAAAAGCTAAAGTAAACCAATGGAAATGATATATCCAACCCGATGGGTCAAGTTTTAGTAACCGGTCCCAGCTCATAGCTCCATAATACTTTTCTTTTTCAATTGAGGAAACTCTATTGGAGCTCTTATCACTTATTTATTATTCTTATGCACTTTTAAGGCCTTACTTGGCCATACGACTGTAAATAGACGGGTGGAAGAGTTGAAATTTAAAATTGTATTTAAAATGATTGGTAAATTATTTAGAGCACATTCGGGTGAGTTTACGATGTGCCTCGTGCATCTCATTTGGGTTTAGTGGCTCCCGCTGGGAGCATCGAATGCAGTCCAAAGCGGAGGAGCGAAATGTTGCACGAGTGGAGTGGGATGGGAGATGGGGGTGTAAACATGCGTGTGCCGTGTGTGTGTGGATCCTCTGGAGAACCACAAAAAAACGCGAAGTGCTCGCATCATGCAATGTGGCATGAGAATGTGGCATGATAACTAGATGGTGTTTGGGGATGGGGATGGGTATGGGGGGCAGCTGCCGTCGGACGGCTGGGGATACATTTCTCTAGTCGCACGACACATTTACTAGATTAATTAGCTCATTTACGGTTAACAATGTTCGTGTTAATTTCAACGAATTAAATGATAACATCGCTGCGCAGACTGGACAATGTCCTCGCACCCACACCCACACCCGCCCCCCCCCTGCCGCTTGCCCCGTGTGGCATGTCACACTTCTAGCCATGAAACGGATGGCAGTCCAAATGCTTGTTGACGCTAATGCCACTTTTTACGGCCTGTTGCACAATGTGGGGTTGAGGCTAGAACTATTGATGCCACCTTTATCGGAGACGGCGCCGAAATCGAGCCCCGATTGTTGCCGCCCGCGATTTGCATAATTTGAGGCAAGGACAAGGACTCGGGGTGTGTCCTGTGCTAACGCCCAGCTCGTTTGTGCCCCTTGCAACACAATTTGACTTCATTATGCGAACAGTTGTGCCTTTAGTTTTGGTAATTTATTTCAATTTTTTTCTGTTTTGTTTCTCGAGTGGCACGGCAATAGATTACCACGAGTCCTGCGTCCTGTCATCCCCTGCAATAAAGGGGTTAATGTGCGCTCGGCTGCCCGAAGTACGTGTAAAAGTTAATATGCTAAAAATTTGGTCATATGCGTTGTTTGTAACTGTAATTTGTGTTTATTGTCTCTCTGGCTGGCAACTTTCTCGACACCCGAAGGTCCTGCCACAGCTGAGCCAGAGCCAGAGCCTGTGACTGAGGCTGAGGCTGGGTCTGAGGCTGTGCCAGGAAGATGGTAGCCAAGCATAATTAAATAAAAAATGTTTGTCAAAATAACATAAACAACATCCAGCTGTGTGCTGGATTTCTATGGCATATCCTTACGGTATTCATAATTAATTTTTGTGTAAATTTCAAGACTCATCATTACACTGCAGTGAGCCAAAGTGCAGGATATATTGGCGACTCCCAGGAGAGCAACCTTTTGGCCATTTAGTGCGTCCAGCACAAACACAAACACACACACACACACATAACACCACAATAACGGTACGTGTGGGCGTGGTCAAAGGCCGCTCTGACCTTCGCAGAAGCCATCAGCTGCCCGAACCCTGCCGCACCTCGTCTGGCTGTCTCAAGACCCGGGGCCAGTCCTTAATTCTAAGGACTCATTTGTACTGCGATATTGACACTTTTCATTTTGTAAACCTCTTTTCCAGTCTCTGTCTCAGACTCCGCTACAATCCCACACTGGCAGAAATAGTCTACTGTTTACCCAGGCAACAAAAGTCATTGCTTGATTTTTCGACTCAATTTTGGAATTTGAAAAACCATCTAACTTGAACTTCTCTGAATTATCTTATTTAAGTAATTATATATTTATATATATACCTAATATTCAATACTAAACTTACGGATAGTTTATCGAGCAGTATTTATATATTTTATGCTGGAACAATTTTAAATAGAGTTTGTCTCCCGAAAATCTAAAACTGGTAGTAATTACTATCTAAGGGGTCGTCCACATATTACGTAATCATCAAGGTGGTGGGGGGGGTGCTCAACTAAAAGATTACTCTTGATTACATGGGGGGGGATCCTTGACATATGATTACGTAATCTATCTAAGAGCCTTCTATCACCAATTTTGTTTTCAAATTTAGGAAGAAGTTAATATTGAATGATTACGTAATCATAGTGGGGAGGTCAGCCAAATGGACTTGAGGGGAATGTATCAAAAGAGGGCAAAATCGTGATTACGTAATATATGGACGAACCCTTAGAATTTAATTACTACCAGTTTCAGATGTTCGGGAGAAAAACTCTATTTAAAAATGTTCTAGCATAAATTTTATATATACTGCTGGATAAACAATCCGTAAGTTTAGTATTGAATATTAGGTATATATATATAATATAATTTTGCTACATTTTTAACAAAGTAATTAACAATGTTAAGCGTAGTTAAAAATTGGTAAGACGTTGCCAGCTATCGTCAAGCTTATAATGTAGGTTTTACCTATGTGGCAACTCTGAGCGGTTTGTTTTTGTGAATATGAATCAAAATGTATTTCTTACTGTGTTCGTTGGATCACTTAAAGCACATAACCATGCATATAAATTTGATTATTATTAAGTCAAGCACATTAGTGTGAATTTCTGATGATGCCCCTGGCAGGTCCTTTGTCCTTGGCCAAAGGGTCAGTCAGTTTGTGGGCATATGTGTGTACGATTATGTTTGAGTATCTAAGAGTTAATTCATAAATACTCAGGTTTATGGTTTTCACGTATTAAAATATTTAGCACACTTCTTGGCTGCCAACTTTCATAAAAGGCGGCTGGCTGTGTGAGGTTTTTATTAATAATTTATGCGTTCACACACATGTGGGTGTGTGTGTGCGTGTGTGTGTGTGTGTGTGCAACACTCGTTTACTTTAATAAGCTTAAATTCAAGCAGCTGTCGTTTAACAAAGGACTACTAAAAGCCACGTCGTTCTTAACTGCAATTCAAGTGGGATTTTTATAACCTTATACTTTTATAATAAGAACGTCGATTTAAGTAGGGAAATCTATCAGTTCAGACTGATCTAAATAAGTCTGATAATAATAATAAATAAAATAAACTAAAAAGAGTTGTATTTTGATGCAGTTACGCGATTTTAATGTTTAGGTTAGGTTAGGTTAGGTTAGGTTAGGTTAGGGTTAGGTACCGTGGCTGGAGCAGAAACCTACTCCACACTTGGGCCAGGAATTGGCCTCTTGTGTTACCACATGATGTCTTTAAAACATTTTGTTCCCCTTTAAACCAATTTGACGATTTTAAGAATTAGAGGATACTGTAAATCCCAACCTCGGATACGTCCGATAGGGTATCAAAACTGTATTGTCCCAGGTGCTTTTAATGTTTAATCAAGATCATTTTCTTTTATATTACTTGCATACTTTAAAGATACCCACTTGAAGTACTTATTGCTCTACATATCTTCTAAATATATATCTTTCTCACACATAAATGAGGATTGAGGGTTTTCAAAGGCTGGTAATCAATAGCACAAGTGAATTGAGAATACTATTCCTAACAGATTTTTCCAGAGTCTTTCACCAAATTTCTCACCATAAGGATGAATTTTCCCAGATCGGTGTGATATGTATCCTATTAATTGACGTGAAGAACCTTGAAAATAAGTCTTCTGTTGATCGGAAGAATATTATTACTTTTGCTCATACAATCGTGGGAAATAGGTGAAATATTTATTGAAGTATTTGTACTTGTATAGATCTTGGATGGGATGGTAATTAATAAAGTTGCATAATTGAAAATACTGTCAGTCAATTAATATATGGAATATTGGCTAAGACAATCAGCTAAGTGCTTATTAGCCTTCAGTGCGTATGCAATTATTGTTGGAGTACGAGACAGTGCCTCCGAAATGGCCAGTTAAATGAAGCCATTCCGATTCGATGCTGGGCTTAGCGATTTCAATTATCGGGCTTGTATCGGGGGTTGCAACATGTACATGCAACCGCCGATTAGCACGTGCCGCTCGTTCGAACTGCACCGCCCCGCAGTCAAGCTGGGGGCGCCACGTGACCTAAATGAGGCCGGGAGCTGTATCAAAAAAAATAAACATAATTACGGCCACTGGGCCGGGACGGTCTGGGGTCCAGGCCAGGGGCCAATCTGGATAAACGTCGCAAATCGGCAAACACGCAACTAGATTTGTCATCATCAAACAAAGTGGGCGTGAAAATTGCGGATGATACCGGAAGGAATGGCAACAAGGCTGTAAGGAAGGAAGCCTGTGCGGAAGCAAACTCATATACAGCTTCCTTGCCGGATGCAATCATGTCCAGGCGTGTGCCGGCTTCCAAAATGGCATTATTTGCCTTTCCCAGGCACAAAAGAATAATGCAGTCGCAGATAAAGCAACGATAAGGATACATGTAGCTCCCAGGCAACATTTATGGCATATGCTTTTCAACTGTAACCAAATCAATGAACATTATAGTACATAATCTTAAGATAATGTAATGTGCGCCTTAAATGAATGCGAACTTTGTTTGCAATTCAAAACATATGTGATTATAAATAAAAACAGAGGAATGCAATCCAGAAAATCTGCATCCCTTTATTTAAGAAAGTCCTACTCTTTTATACTTAAATCACATTTTGGCTTAATTTAAACAGATTCCAGATACACATGACTCTTTCTATTTTAAAGTAGCTCTCAATCAGAATAGTTTCTGATTTACATTTTTAAAGGCGTGCTCAAATAGTTTTCCTTCCACTGGCTTAAAGGCAATACTGAAATCAGAGAGCCTAGCAATTTCGATTTTGAATGATGGAATTGGGGGTTATAGTTATCGGATAATACAGATAATAAGTAATATCTTAGCTTAGCTCTTCGTTCTGGTACAGAATATAGTCTTACATATACTAAACCTTCTATAAATACCCTCTCATTCTATGTTCTTAGTACTTCTTGTCTTGAGGAGCAGAATTAGCAGAGGTGAAGGACTGTTGCTGGTTTTAGGATTCAGGCTGTCCTATGCCAATCCTTAATCTAGTAACAGTCCTTGTTCGTTGTCGGCTCTTCAAATCTCTGATTTTTATTCAATTCGCGTATTTCAGTTACCTCACAGTACTCCAGTTTGACCATCACGTAGCTGGCAGACTACTCGGCAATGTCCTGCATTCATTACACTTTAATTTGGAGAATTTCTTGATTTCGTGGCACTCCTGGCCACGTTACTTGGCCTGCAGTGTGACGAACTGGCTTGTCTGTTCGAGATCCTTGGCACTAGCACTTGCTATTCATATTGTGGCCAAGAAACTAATCATGTCCCAGTTGCCATGCATTATTTTGTGCACATTTTCTGATTGCAAAAATCACCGGAGAAATCAGCAAAGTGCGTGAGCATTCGCCCAACAACCCACAACTCCACAACTCATCCTCCCTCCCAACCAAAAATCGTGACCTTTGTAGTAGCAAGACAAATATTAAGATATTTTCTATTTTGGGTATATACTCTAGAAGAAGTCAAGTCTGTTCTTAGAAAAGCATTGAGTATAAATTTATACTCTTTTCTGCGTATTTTAAGCAGCAAATTATGCAAAGTCCGCTGAAATTTTTGAATAAACAAAATTATATAAATGTACTCGTAATTAATCAAAATTAGCTCAAAATGAGAAATAAATAAAGAAATTTAATTACTTCGAAAATACATTTACAATTATTTATTTATTTAGTATTTGTGACTTTTACACACTATAATAACCAAATCTTTAATCAATTCTTCACGTATTTGGTAACACTCTTATATAACATCTTATATAAAGAATCCATTATACGCTTATAATTAGCTTATATTCGCCACTAACCAATTTTCCACACCAGCACCCTCCAAGTATAAATAGCGGTACCTTGTTGGCACCTTTATCTCAAAGCTCCAAAATGCGTGTACTAGTACTCTTCATGTCAATGTTGGCAATAGCGGCGGCTGCAAGTAAGTATTGATTATAATTACAATGAACCCATTACTAATAATAACCCCTTTCTCAACTATACTTCGTCTAGAACCAGCCTGCTGTGCCAAGGGATGCAAACTTCCAGATTGCGCCAGATAAATATAAAAGTCTTTATAATCATGACGTGAATAAATTTGATCAGAATTTGTCTGCTTTTAACTGCTTGACTCGGCTGATAAAGAATATATATACCTATAGGGTTGTATATGTCTCCTCGGGCATGTTATATACAATTGCAACGATTTTTACCCATTTTACGGATAAAGGGTGTGAAAATAAGCAAAATAATTTCAATATCTCCCGCACTGAACCTAGAATATATCCATTCCTGAAGATCCTTATCATCCAACTTTGGAAGTGTTGATTGATCTACTTGCCAGGGTGCTAAGCCCAGAAAGTAAACCTTCAGAGCGAATTCGTCGATTTCAGAAAACCCATTTTTCTAAACTATCTCAGCTCATCAAATAGAAAGTCGAGTTTGTTGAAGAAATCCGGGTCTTTCTTTGATTTCTCTTGCTATTTGGTTGCCCGATCTAATTTCTCTGTAGTTAATATACATTATTATAATAATTACTTGACAGATTTGTAACAAACAATTCTTGCCACACGCTCCACCTCCCAAACTAAACGTGCAGACTACTGTATTTGCCACGCCCCTCCTCGCTCCACATATAAGCAAAACATAACAGACTGTAAATATATAACATCTTCTATAAGGAATCCATTATACGCTTATTATTAGCTTCTATTCGCTATTAGCCAATTTTTCACACCAGCACCCTCCAAGTATAAATAGCAGTACCTTGTTGGCACCTTTATCTCAAAGCTTCAAAATGCGTGTACTAGTACTCTTCATGTCAATGTTGGCAATAGCGGCAGCTCAAAGTAAGTATTGATTATAATTGCAATGAACTCATTATTAATAACCCCTTTTTAACTATACTTCGTCTAGAAGCCTGCTGTGCCACGGGATGCCGACACTCATCATGCCGGTAAAAGTCTTAATAATCATGACATGAATAAATTTGATCTTAAAATGTCTGCTATTAACTGTACGACTCGGCTAATAATACTGATAAAGAATATGTGTATATTCTTATAGGGTCGTAGATGTGTCCTCTTGTATATTACATACCCATTTTACGCGTACAGGGTGTGAAAATAAGGAAACAATTTTTAATATCTCCCGTACTGAACCTACAATATATCCATTCCTGAAGATCCTTATCATCCAACTTTGGAAGTGTTGATTGATCTACCTGCCGGGGTACTAAGCCCAGAAAGTAATCCTTCAGAACGAATTCGTCAATTTTAGAAAACCGATTTTTCTAAACTAACTCAGCTCATATCCCATACTGACTGGTCCCAGCCTTACATCTGTCGAGACATGAATTGTGCAATCAAACATTTTTAATCTACTTTAAATTCATTATTTGATTCCTGTGTCCCGTTTTGTAACCCACGTAGGCCTATCAAACCAGTGTGGCTTACGCAGGATTTAATAAACTTAAAAAAATAGAAAGTCTAGATTGTTCAAGAAATCTGGCTCTTTCTTTGATTTCTCTCGCTATTTGGTTGCCCGATCTATTTTCTCTGTAGTTAATAAACATTATTATAATAATTACTTAACAGATTTGTAACAAACAATTCTTGCCACACGCTCCACCTCCCAAATATTTGCCACTCCGCTCCCCGCTCCACATATAAACACCCCATAACAGACTATAAATATATAACAACTTCTAAAGAATTCATTATACGCTTATTATTAGCTTATATTCGCCATTAACCAATTTTCCACACCAGCACCCTCCAAGTATAAATAGCAGTACCTTGTTGGCACCTTTATCTCAAAGCTTCAAAATGCGTCTACTAGTACTTTTGATCTCAATGTTGGCAATAGCGGCGGCTACAAGTAAGAATTGATTATAATTGCAATGAACTCATTATTAATAACCCTGTTTATAACTATACTTCGTCTAGAACGGAACTGCTGTGGCAAGGGATGCAGGCCTAAAGTATGCAAATAGATTTAAAAGTCTTTATAAACATGACGTGAATAAATTTTATCAGTATTTGTCTGCTTTAACTGTACAACTCGGCTATTGATACTGATAAAGAATATATGTATATTCTTATAGGGTCTTAGATGTGTCCTCGTGTATATTACATACCTTTGCGAAGATTTTTACCCATTTTACGGGTAAATAAGGAACAAATTTTTAATATCTTCCGTACTGAACCTAGAATATATCCATTCCCGAAGATCCTTATCATCCAACTTAGGAAGTGTTGATTGATCTACCTGCCAGGGTGCTAAGCCTACCTCCCAAATATAAGCAAAATATAACAGACTGTAAATATATAACATCTTGTATAAAGAATTCATTATACGCTTATTATTAGCTTATATTCGCCATTAACCAATTTTCCACACCAGCACCCTCCAAGTATAAGTAGGGGTACCTTGTTGGCACCTTAATCTCAAAGCTTCAAAATGCGTCTACTAGTACTTTTGATTCCAATTTTGGCAATACTGTCGACTGAAAGTAAGAATTAATTATAATTGCAATGAACCCATTATTATTAACCCCGTTTTTAAACTGTACTTCGTCTAGAACCGGAGTGCTGTGCCAGGGGATGCAAACTCGCATCATGCGGCAAATAAATATAAAAGTCCTTATGATCATGACATGAATAAATTTGATCAGAATTTGTCTGCTATTAACTGTACGACTCGGCTATTGATACTGATAAAGAATATACATATGTATATTCTTATAGGGTCATAGATGTCTCCTCGTGCATGATAGGACATATGTTTGAGAATATTTTTAACTATTTCATGGATACAGGGAGTAAAAATACTCCAAATATTTCTCTTCTCAGTTATGTTAAGAAAATTGAAAGGCAAATCATTAGACAGTTGAAAATATATGTAAAATTGTATTTCATTTCAAGTATTTATGTACAATTAAAAAGTCTATGGATAGGCTGCAAGCAGGGCTGGCAAAACTGGTGAAGGCCAATAAATCACAAAACAGGGGCCAATTTCGACACTTCGAATTCGAGTTTAGCACTTAGTACCCATGTCCCGTATTTGTCCAGGCATTTGTCCCAGGTCGGCTGTCAAACATAATCACCTTGAGCCGCAAGTGCCCCCGAAAAGGACACGAGCAGGGAACACCCTCTCATCAGTGTCCAAGTTTTTTGTGCCGTCTGTCTCGAGGCAAACGAATCTATTCTCAAAGGAAATTTATGCCGTTTGTCTCTGTGTGAACGAAATATTTTATTTTGGTTCTTATGCTCTGTTTCAAAAATATTTTTTGGAAGATAAGGTATATTGAGTTTGTAAAAGGTTCGTCTGTTTGTTAGCCTGTTTTCATTAACGCAATTTTTCCACACATTTAAGGTCTTAAGATTTCAGCCCCACTGCCAAACATTGCCCTACGATTCGTCAGAAACCTATTCTACTATATATATTCTATGTATTCAACAGTTTTATAGTTAGAGTCACTTAATTTTATATACAGATTTGTAACAAACAATTCCTGCCACACGCTCCCCTTAGAAGAAACATCGAAGTTAACACGCAAACTACTGAATTTGCCACGCCCCTCCTCGCTCCACATATAAGCTAAATATAACAGACTGTATTTATATAATATCGTCTAAAGAATTCATTATACGCTTATTATATTAGGTTTTATTCGCCATTAACCAATTTTCCACACCAGCACCCTCCAAGTATAAATAGCAGTACCTTGTTGGCACCTTTATCTCAAAGCTTCAAAATGCGTCTACTAGTACTTTTGATCTCAATGTTGGCAATAGCGGCAGCTCAAAGTAAGTATTGATTATAATTGCAATGAACCCATTATTAATAACCCCTTTTAAACTGTACTTCGTCTAGAACCGGCCTGCTGTGCCAAGGGATGCAAACCTTCAGTATGCGGATAGATTTAAAAGTCTTTATAAACATGACGTGAATAAATTTGATCAGAATTTGTCTGCTATTAACTGTACGACTCGGCTATTGATACTGATAATGAATATATGTATATTCTTATAGGGTTGTTGATGTCTCCTCGTGTATATTACATACATTAACATAATAATTTCTTGACAGATTTGTAACAAACCATTCCTGCCACACGCTCCCCTTAGAAGAAACTTCAAATTGAACGCGTAGACTACTGCATTTGCCACGCTCCTCACCGCTCCACATAAAACAAACCATAACAGACTGTAAACAGAGTATACTGTGGCTGGGAACTTCCGACTCAACGTTCTTAGTTGCTCTTTTTTATTTTATTTATTATGGCTGCCCGCTCAGTTTTTAACACATCGTTGAGAATTTTTGTAATTTCGCCACGTTGCAAGAGCGAAGGGCTGTTGCGGTACATCGAAAAGTTTTGGCAAGCCCAAAATGTTGTCGAAATTTTCGCCAGTGTCCACATTTCGGACACAAATGATTAATGCTCTGGCACTCCTCAACTGCAAATAATAAATCGTTGTTTTTTGCGCCTTTTGCTCAGTTTTCCACTAAAAAAATACAAATAAGGGGGGTAGTTTTCTCGAGTGAGATGAAAACTGGCTTGTCACCATTTGCAGGAACGTTTTTATTTAATCTTTTGCCAAAATACGTGTTCAAAATTCAAACATTTGTATGTATGGAAGCTAAAATCATGCGAAAGTTGGGCAAATAAATATATTTCGTATATATATTTGACACCTAATCATTCAACAAGAGCATTGTGTACGAAGTTAAATGTAATAAGAAAATATAATCAAATTATAGGAAAATTATAAAAATATTCATAAGAATCCATTTTGACACGCTGTTCCAATAAAATGGCTTAAAATCAACTGGAGACCTCCAAAATGGTTATTTGTAGTGGACTCACTTTAATTCTTGAGAATCGCAGAGAAGGGCGATCTGTCTCTCTCTCTCTCTCTCTCTCTCTTCTCTCTCTCTCTCTCTCTCTCTCTCTCTCTCTCTCTCTCTCTCTCTCTCTCTCTCTCTCTCTCTCTCTCTCACTCTCTCTCTCTCTCTCTCACACACACACACACACACTAAAGTGGATCATCCAAAATAAGCTATTGCTATTCACAAAATATACCTCCACATTGATAAATTGTAGTGGGGTCCCTTGAATTCTTGAGAATCGCGGAGAAGGGCGATCAAAATTAAAAAGCTATGTTTTGTATGAAAAACTTTGTTGTTTATAAAGATATCCTCTCTCGCTCCCTCTCTCTCTCTCTCTTTCTCTTTCTCTCTCTCTCTCTCTCTCTCTCTCACTCTCTCTCTCACTCTCTCTTTCTCTCTTAACACACACACACACACACACTAAGGTGGATCTCCAAAATAAGCTATTGCTATTCACAAAATATACCTCCAAAATGATAAATTGTAGTGGGGTCCCTTGAATTCTTGAGAATCGCAGAGAAGGGCGATCAAAATTAAAAAGCTATGTTTTGTATGAAAAACTTTGTTGTTTATAAAGATATCCTCTCTCGCTCCCTCTCTCTCTCTTTCTCTCTCTCTCTCTCTCTCTCTCTCTCTCTCTCTCTCTCTCTCTCCACTCTCTCTCTCTCTCTCTCTCTCTCTCTCTCTCACTCTCTCTCTCTCTCTCTCACTCTCTCTTTCTCTCTTAAACACACACACACACACTAAGGTGGATCTCCAAAATAAGCTATTGCTATTCACAAAATATACCTCCAAAATGATAAATTGTAGTGGGGTCCCTTGAATTCTTGAGAATCGCAGAGAAGGGCGATTAAAATTCTACAATTCTGTTTTGTGTGAATAACTTTGTTGCTTATAAAGATATCCTCACCAAACTTACCCAAACTAAGTCTTTAGAGAGTTTATATAATCTGACCAAATTTGATCAAAATCGGGTCACTATATCATATAGCTGCCATAGGAACGATCGGGTGAAAAATGCAATCTGACCAAATTTTTTCAAAATGGGACCACTATATCCAAACTAAGTGAGAGTTTTATAATACTTCAAATTAGTTTTCTATAATTTCATCAAAATCGGACCACATGGCTCCCATAGGAGCAAGCAGACAAAGAAGATACCCATCTTTTCTTAATTTCATGTACTTTTACAAGTAGTACTAACCAATCTTAGCTCCAATCTTCCTCAAAATACATCCAATTTGTTTCGTATTGTTTTCATTCGAAGCTCCTTTAGCGTAGACTTAAATATCCCATGTATATTTAAGTAATGCGGATGAATGCAGTATTAGAAATGCAGTATTTAGTGAATAGATATAGTCAGTCTTAGCTATATAGAGACATAACTCCGATAAAAGTAAAGGAAAGTCAGGTAAAGGCAATATACTAATGTATATTATCTAAACACGCCTTGTTATTTAACGTTGTCTGAATATTTTTGATGACTGGTTTTCGATAATAATGTGACGCATTGGGAAACTTTGAGATGTTATTATTTTTGTTATAAGGAGAAGCTTTACCGTTGTATATATTTGTATATTCGGTATTGTATAATAAGCTCTAAATATTCAAATTATCAATTCATATAATATTATGTGGAAGTCGAATTCAGCAAACATGTAAATCGATTTATTAATTAGTATGTCGCACAACGTTAATCGAGTTTAATGAATTAATTACTGAAATTCAGCTGGTTTAGAGATTATTATATTGAAATTCAAGCACGAGAGCTCCATTAAACTATATAATTTAGTGAATAGTGGAAAATTTCAAAGCGTTTGTGGCTCTCTACATCATTAAGAAAATAATAAATAAAAACACAATTGTAGTGAACATTTGTATTCACCATTTAAGCAATTTAATTTCATCTGAACACAAAGAACGAGGTTGTTGCCCCAAACAGCAGAGAATCATTGGTAGAAAATCCAAAAATAGGGTCAGCGAAAATACTCGTATACTCAGCACTCAAGTCACAAGAGCAACACTTGGCCAAAATACAAAGAAGCTTTCAACCCGAATGCTCGGTACTCTGGGAGAGCCTCACGTGGATGAGGCATTGAAGTAGCCATGAGCGAGCTCAGTGTGGTATAAAAAAGAAAAAAAAACACAATAAAAAAACAAACAAAGACATAAAAAAGTAAAACCAAAAAACACACAAAAATCGAGTTTGATAAAATCCCCGAATAAACCAATTTAACAGGCGCCTATTTCTGATCTTGTTTTGCAAGTTTCCATTATTATTATTATGCGAATGTGTGTATGAGATTTCAGTTTGTCTATCATAAATAGGGCTGTTAATACTAATTTTGGAGACATGGAACTATTAACATGTGCATAAACAAATTGAATAGATTTTTCTAAAACATGTGTACATAAAATTACGTTGAATCAGAATTTCGAATTTAATTATTATTGTTTGCCAACTTTTTTGTTTTTTTCCTTAAGATTTCTGCTTCTTTTTTTATTTCTTACGTTCTGTTGTTTTTGTGTCTGCTGCGGGGCTTGGGCCTGGCTCTGTCTGGTTTGAGACTTGGCAGCGTCTGCTTCTTCTTCTTCCTCTTATTCGCACTACGTCAGCGCTAAAATTTCCATATAAAAGCGGCCAACAGCGACATTGCCAGTTTAGTCGTTTTTGAACTTCACCTGTAATCTGTCGCGCTGCGTTCGTTGCCTAAGTCTTTCGTTCTGTGAGTGTTCGCCTGCTCCCTGCTCCCTGCTCCCTACCCGCTGTAAACCTGCTCATCATATCGGTGCTGATTAATCCGTGTCTGTGCTTGTGAACTTGTAGATATTTGTGGATAGAGCCAACCAACATGAAGTACGCTGTGATCGCTCTTGCCCTCTTCGCCTTGGCCCATGCCGCTTCCGGTAAGTATAATGTTGATGCCAATCTGTGGGGCATGCGTCAGCAGCCAGCAGTCGGCAGTCAGTGGCATTAGCCATGAGATAATAGACATTATACTAAAGTTAGTGACTCAAATGCGCAATTACATCATCGTCCATAAGCAACGCGTGTTGGTTATTGAAAATCAAATACAATAAGTGCTATTATCATCTTCAGCTTTATTTTATTCGTCATTAGCGTCTTCGAAGACGTGTATGCTAATGATTGTATAAGTGATAAACAAAATACAAGCAACGCACAACACAAAATACCAATATGTATATAAATATATTGACAAGTTAACAGAAATACAGTCGAGAATATATGTTCCAATAGATATTATGTATATGTTCGATTGGGCACTTATTCTAAGTTTCAATACAGAGTTTTAATATTTCATTATATTCGATATTGATATTTGTAAATGCAGACTCCATAGGGCCATATTTAGCTAAGTAAACGCAACTCAATTAATTATATAAAATACCCAAGAAAAAATGCTAGGATCGTTAAAGTGCCCGGTAGAAACTGTATTATAATTAAAACAATAATACGTATTTGATTTGGATCGCAAATTATGTATCTTAAAAATTACCGGTATACTTAATTTGCATATGGTTTTTGGGAAGCTCATACCACATTTTGTGGCTCAATTTTATATAGCAAAGTTGTTAAGATCTATACGTTATATGCGAACGTTAAGCAATTTGGATTAGCTGATCAAGAAGTTAAAAGATATCTTCAACGAATAGTTTGGTACAGTTTTATCATTCTTTCAATACGCAGTTTTATTGACAGAGAGTATAAAAATCACAATAAAAGTCATTGCGTATTAATTGAATATTTCATCACCAAAAATAACAGTCGTATTTAACAGTTATTTCTTTATAACGACGTCTAATGACTGTCACTTGCTTATTTTAAAATGATTTCCAATTGATTTATATACCACATATTACTATTTGCACCACTTGTCATTTGCTAGATGATAGCATATCGGTATCCCAATGGTTTCGACCGCATTTGATGATGTGAAGTAATATACAACTTATTTCTGCACCTATATCGGGAAAGCAGAAAAAAAAAAATCGTTAATATTGCAATTATTCAAATACTTTTTCAATTACGTACAAGCGATTTATAATACAAAAATAAGAAAGAAAGTTCTTTTCAAGACAATAATTAATTACTTAATTTGTGTACCGAATATATAATGAAAACAATCAATTCTACGAATGCATACTTTGAATAAAATAAGTTGCATTTTTTCTGTATATATTAAATACTTATGAATGACTAGCTTTTTGTCATATTTTGTAAATCTTAGAAATGAATAATTAAGTATTGTAGAGATTCAAAGTCAAGATTAAGATATTTCTTATACCTTATGCATATAAAAATAAGCTAATTACTTAGTAGTGTAGTAAAACTGTGCAAATGTTTATAAAAAGCAAAAGAAACAAGTTCTCAGCAACGTTATAAATAATTCTATTGCTGTCAGTGGCTTTTGGTGGCTGTTTCACAGAAATGTTAATAACTTTTTATGAATACAAAAATCTTATAATCATTTCGGCGAGATATTAGACATTTTCGCAAAAATATCAAAATTGTGATCTTTACTATGTAGTATATGCCGCAGAATCTTTGATTAAACTATATTTTTGTATAGGTTTTCATATTAAAATTAAGGCATAAAACGTTTTTAATAAAAATAATATTTTAATTAATTATAAGAACGTCGAGGTCATCAGCTCTATTTTACAAACTTTTGTTTTGTAAATTTAGTCAATTAGATGGCAATTTTTTTTATCAAGTTATAGCTTCAATATACATATATTGAGGCATAATGGTGCATGATATGATGATGGAAAATAATTACTCTTCAGCTTAGGGCAGGTATCCAAAATATGTGAAGTGAATGGGTCTTGTCCATTAAGCCATGTATTTCTATAAAGATAAATATATTTCTATATAAATATATCGTTTAATCATAGCTTGAAGGAAACCTCCCTTAAAATGGAATGCGCAGTCCCGTTCATCCCAAAAGAATGTTAAAATTTCAACCAGAGTTTATACCTTTCAATATGTTTCAGATGCTGGCCAGTTTGTGCCGAGGTCAATCTTTACATTGGATGCCGAGGGCCACCAGTCGAATGTGCATCCCGTCAACGCTCGCCTGCTGAGACGTCTGCGTCGTCAGACATTCACCTCCTCATCGTCATCATCATCAACAACATCAGGAAACGGTGGCATTACGATTACTTCTACTAATCATCATCACCAAAACGCTGATGGGTCAGCTGTCAGCGGAGGAACTATTCAACAAATTATTCCGTAAGTAGATTTGATTGAACTTGCTAGGAATGCGTTGGTTAATGACTTTACTAAACATTCCCCCTTTTTAGTGGTTTTGATTTAAGCTCACGCTTTGGCGAGGATTCGGCAACGAGCTTCAGCAGACCTGCAAGTGCTGCCGATAAGCCGCAAGGAGTTTCAATTAGCTTCACCGATATTAAGGATGCACATGGCAATGTCCAACACAGTGAGACTAAGGGAACTCTCAGTAACGATGGCCGTTGGAAACATGAGAATACAAAAGTTGTCTACCCTAAAAATTAAAAACCACTAAATCCTGTATTAGAAATCCAAAATATCTATACTCGTAATTCGATAATTTTTATATATAACAAATAAATATTGAAATTATCGATGTCGGTATCGGAATGTGAATTAAAAATTAAACACATAAGAAATAACTTCTTTTCGAAGCTTTTTTCGTTGTGACCAAACTAAATGTTGTATGTATTTACATCGATATTATAAAATATAGGGATTTTTGAGACTTTAAAGGAGTCAAAGTACTTAATTAGGCATTGATTTTTGTTTAATGGGTTCCTACATATAATGCAGGATCTCCCAATCATTCGATCGGATTTGATTATTTCCTCTTTGGAATAGTTCTCGAATACTCCACTGGACAACGTAACTTCTGTTGAAATATAAATGGTATTTTGCAATCATTACTAACGATATCAACACTCCCAAATGACCATACTTGACAAAAATTTGAAATATCGATAGTATCGATTAAAAAATATCATCAGCATTTTGTATAAAACAAATAAATAAATGGCAATTCAATTAAGTTACTTTGACACGCTGACTACAAATATCAACACTTAAATAAAGTTAATATTACGATAATATATATTTATATATATGTTTAATATCCATATTTTCAAACTGTACCAAGTGCTGCCAACTATCGATAACCAAAAGAGAACAGATCAATCAAAAAATCAAAAATTGATATACTCTTGCAGAGGGTATTATAATTTATAATTGTAACTGCCATGGGAACAATCGGTAGAATATTGAGTTCTTGCATTACAATTTGCAAATATTTAAATATTATTGTTGCTGTTTTAAAAATGAACACGTCATGATTATAAGAACTTTTATATTCATCCGCATTCCAAGAGTTTGCATCCAAAGGCACAGCAGGCCGGTCCTAGACGAAGTACAGTTAAAAACAGGGTTATTAATAATGGGTTCATTGCAATTATAATCAATTCTTACTTTTAGTCTCCGCTATTGCCAAAATTGGAATCAAAAGTACTAGTAGACGCATTTTAAAGCTTTGAGATTAAGGTGCCAACAAGGTACTGCTATTTATACTTGGAGGGTGCTGGTGTGGAAAATTGGTTAATAGCGAATAAAACCTAATATAACCTAGTATAATGAATTCGTTAGACGATGTTATATATTTACAGTCTGTTATATTTTGCTTATATGTGGAGCGGGCAGGGCGTGGCAAATATTTGGGAGTGTGGGCGTGTGACAAGAAAAATTTGGAGGTGGGCTTAGCACCCTGGCAGGTAGATCAATCACACTTCCTAAGTTGGATGATAAGGATCTTCGGGAATGGATATATTCTAGGTTCAGTACGGAAGATATTAAAAATTTGTTCCTTATTTACCCGTAAAATGGGTAAAAATCTTTGCAAAGGTATGTAATATACACGAGGACACATCTTAGACCCTATAAAAATATACATATATTCTTTATCAGTATCAATAGCCGAGTCGTACAGTTAATAGCAGACAAATTCTGATCAAATTTATTCACGTCATGTTTATAAAGACTTTTAAATCTATCCGCATACTGAAGGCTTGCATCCCTTGGCACAGCAGGCCGGTTCTAGACGAGGTACAGTTAAAAAGGGGTTATTAATAATGGGTTCATTGCAATTATAATCAATACTTACTTTGAGCTGCCGCTATTGCCAACATTGAGATCAAAAGTACTAGTAGACGCATTTTGAAGCTTTGAGATAAAGGTGCCAACAAGGTATTGCTATTTATACTTGGAGGGTGCTGGTGTGGAAAATTGGTTAATGGCGAATAAAACCTAATATAATAAGCGTATAATGAATTCTTTAGACGATGTTATATAAATACAGTCTGTTATATTTAGCTTATATGTGGAGCGAGGAGGGGCGTGGCAAATTCAGTAGTTGGCGTGTTAACTTCAATGTTTCTTCTAAGGGGAGCGTGTGGCAAGAATTGTTTGTTACAAATCTGTCAAGTAATTATTATAATAATGTATATTAAGTACAGTGAAATTAGATCGGGCAAGAAAATGGCAAGAGAAATCTCTCTGAAGGATTACTTTCTGGGCTTAGTACCCTGGCAGGTAGACCATCAACACTTCCAAAGTTGGATAATAAGGATCTACAGGAATGGATATATTGTGGGTTCAGTACGGAAGATATTCAAAATTATTTTGTTTTTTCTTAACACCCTGTACCACTAAAATGTAAATGTAATATACACGGAGAGACATCTACGACCCTATAAGAATATACATATATTCTTTATCAGTATTTATAGCCGAGTCGTACAGTTAATAGCAGACATTTTAAGATCAAATTTATTCATGTCATGATTATTAAGACTTTTACCGGCATGATGAGTGTCGGCATCCCGTGGCACAGCAGGCTTCTAGACGAAGTATAGTTAAAAAGGGGTTATTAATAATGGGTTCATTGCAATTATAATTAATTCTTACTTTCAGTCGCCGCTATTGAGAAAATTGGAATCAAAAGTACTAGTAGACGCATTTTGAAGCTTTGAGATTAAGGTGCCAACAAGGTACCCCTATTTATACTTGGAGGGTGCAGTTGTGGAAAATTGGTTAATGGCGAATAGAAGCTAATATAATAAGCGTATAATGGATTCCTTATATAAGATGTTATATATTTACAGTCTGTTATGTTTTGCTATATGTGTTTAGTTTGGGAGGTGGAGCGTGTGGCAAGATTTGTTTGTTACAAATCTGTCAAGTAATTATTATAATAACGTATATCAAGTACAGAGAAATTAGATCGGGCAACCAAATAGCGAGAGAAATCAAAGAAAGACCCGGATTTCTTCAACAAACTCGACTTTCTATTTGATGAGCTGAGTTAGTTTAGAAAAATGGGTTTTCTGAAATCGACGAATTCGCTCTGAAGGTTTACTTTCTGGGCTTAGCACCCTGGCAAGTAGATCAATCAACACTTCCAAAGTTGGATGATAAGGATCTTCAAGAATGGATATATTCTAGGTTCAGTGCGGGAGATATTGAAATTATTTTGCTTATTTTCACACCCTTTATCCGTACAATGGGTAAAAATCGTTGCAATTATACATAACATGCACGAGGAGACATCAACAACCCTATAAGTATATATATTCTTTATGAGTATCAATAGCCGAGTCGAGCAGTTAAAAGCAGACAAATTCTGATCATATTTATTAACGTTATGTTTATAAAGACTTTTAAATCTATCCGCATACTGAAGGTTTGCATCCCTTGGCACAGCAGGCCGGTTCTAGACGAAGTATAGTTTAAAAGGGGTTATTAATAATGGGTTCATTGCAATTATAATCAATACTTACTTTGAGCTGCCGCTATTGCCAACATTGAGATTAGAAGTACTAGTACACGCATTTTGAAGCTTTGAGATAAAGGTGCCAACAAGGTACCGCTATTTATACTTGGAGGGTGCTCGTGTGAAAAATTGGTGAATGGCGAATAAAACCTAATATAATAAGCGTATAATGAATTCTTTAGACGATATTATATAAATACAGTCTGTTATATTTTGCTTATATGTGGAGCGAGGAGGGGCGTGGCAAATTCAGTAGTTTGCATGTTAAATTTGATGTTTTTTCTAAGGGGAGCGTGTGGCAAGAATTGTTTGTTACAAATCTGTCAAGTAATTATTATAATAATGTATATTAAGTACAGTGAAATTAGATCGGGCAACAAAATGGCGAGAGAAATCTCTCTGAAGGATTACTTTCTGGGCTTAGTACCCTGGCAGGTAGACCATCAACACTTCCAAAGTTGGATAATAAGGATCTACAGGAATGGATATATTGTGGGTTCAGTACGGAAGATATTCAAAATTATTTTGTTTTTTCTTAACACCCTGTACCACTAAAATGTATATGTAATATACACGGAGAGACATCTACGACCCTATAAGAATATACATATATTCTTTATCAGTATCAATAGCCGAGTCGTACAGTTAATAGCAGACAAATTCTGATCAAATTTATTCATGTCATGATTATAAAGACTTTTATTTTCGTCCGCAATCCCAGAGTTTGCATCCCCTGGCACAGCACTCCGGTTCTAGACGAAGTACAGTTAAAAACGGGGTTAATAATAATGGGTTCATTGCAATTATAATCAATTCTTACTTTCAGTCGCCGCTATTGCCAAAATTGGAATCAAAAGTACTAGTAGACGCATTTTGAAGCTTTGAGATTAAGGTGCCAACAAGGTACCCCTACTTATACTTGGAGGGTGCTGGTATGAAAAATTGTTTAATAGCGATATAGAAGTCAATTATAAGCGTGTAAGGCATTCTTTATATAATTTGTTATATGAGATTTTTTCTGAATACGCGTGAAGAATAGTTTAAAGATTTGCGTAATTATATAGTGTAAGACTCAAATATTTTGAGGCACGTGAAAGATGTTGTCCGGCTTCGCGCGGGTTAAATCACTTTAATACAATTGTTTTTTGTTATATTGAATTTTAACTTCTCATATTGTATCCTACTCCCAGTACAGTTATGCAGGAGTTCTTAAGGATTCCAAATACCGATAATAGAAACCAAATTTCACATATTTTATCTTGACCGTTGAGTAAATTGGTTAGAACGCTTATTAATTAGTTTTGCTCAGAGCTTTGTATAGTTAGAAGCCAATTTCATGAGAACCAGAGCTTTTTACCCATTAGGCCAATTTTCCAATAGTGGCGGGATATGTGTCGACTAATATTAGATTAAGAGGTTTTAAAAAGAAACGATCGGGCAAATATTAAACATTTGCACTCCACACTTCCATCTGTCTTGAAAAAAGCTAAAGTGGCAGCACTGGCTCCACTTGGCATGGGGCCTATTGAAGTGTGATAAGAAGTAAATTTCACAGGCACAGTCACAGTCACAGTCACATGTGTTCTCAGAAGGTCATTCAATTGGTTCAAGTGGGCGTCACAAGCCGCCCTCTGATATTGCCTACGGCTGCGGTTGTCCTGGCACACACTTTAGATGATTGCATCCTGGTGGTTACAGGCTGCTCCGCTGCTCCGGCTGCTGTTTAATCTAGCAAAAAGTGCACAGCCTGCTCCACTGGGCACAAACAATGACAAGTGGGCGTGAGCGTGTGGGCGTTGGCGTGTGCATTGCATGCGCCAGTGTTGGTAAATGCTTTCAACGAACTTGCTTAGCCAAGCGGAACTAATGGAGCTGCCTCCGAGGCTGTTAGCGTTGATTAAAACTACGTATAGTGCCGCGATGACAAACTATATGATATCAGGCTGCCTAATGGGTGCGGGGCATGTAAATCAAAAGATGCAGCAGCCAGGACAAGATATGAATATGTTATTTGCTTGGGGAATTGCCCAAATCTCAACAGGTACACGCACTTTGGCACCGGCTGGAGCTGCTTAGATGTTGGCTGCCTCTTCGAAAACGAGTTTAAATACTTAACGTGCAAGCTGCTCAGCTTTGAAATACCCTGCAATTTGTATGAGTTGACCAAATCAAGTGCACTAACAGTCGGGCATCTTTAGTCATATACAATAGTATATTATTTCTCCTTTTTCTTAAAGATCAAACTCAATTTCATTCTAAAATGTTCATAAAAGCTGACACTGTTTGGCAAAAGTGATATAAGTTATTCATTGACGGGTTCCTCAATAAATCTAATTATAATTATTAATTATGAAAGAAAACCTTAAAATATCGATGATTGCCGATGTTTACTAAAAGGTTTATCCTATATTCTCTGTATTTTATATATTCATCAGAAAACCTTAAAATAAATAAATATACAAATTTTTAAGCCAAAGAAAAGTAAAATAAGAAAAAAATATATAAATATTGTAAGATATATATAAATATCATACGAGTATACAATTGTAAATATTAGAATTAGTATTGAAATAAAGATATATGTACATTAAGTGTAAGCCAACAGAGGACTACCCATAATACAACGGGCAAGCTAACAGCCTGGCAACGCCAAAGGGAGAAGAAGAAGAGTAAGCGTCACTACGAGACCGATTGAAGACAAGAACAGATCACGAAATTACAAATAATACAAAATTGATAAAATAATAAAGTATAAAAACTTATTTGGACAAAACAAATGATCATCGTGCTTGTGTTTTATCCTTACAATATATGTATATTTATTGCAGTTTGATCCCATCTATCTTTATTCCCGATTCAGATTGGATTGAGCTTTCATGGTTATACTCCAACATAAGGAACGGATTTAAGACGTTTACTTAATATATATCCCTATATAAACATAAAAGCTGCTTGTGCTTTAACCAATTATAATATACCCTTTTGTGGAAATAGTGTAGGGTATAATAAGCCCACACGAGCGCACAACAGCTTTTCCAGCCCCCCTCCCACTTTCCGAGTGCTACATGCAAATGCGGAAAACTTTTCTCAACTTCGCTGGCTGTCGACTTGGCGCACGGCTTTTCAAAAGTTTTTAATTATTATAATTAATTACTTTGATCTCTGCTGCCGCAACTGTTTTGGGCCACGGCTGTTGTCTGTTGTCTGTTGGCGGAGCTATTAATTTACTTGATTATGTTGAGGTTTACGGCTAATTCGGTTAGATGCCTTCTGGTTCTCATCCTTGCGGGGGCGAGCGCATGTGTGCACCGTCTTTTATTATAATTTATTCCACGTAATTGTGAAAGTGTAATGAATTTACTAGCGTATGCATTAAATCAAACTCAGGAGATGCTCTTAGCCTGTGAAACTGATGGGCAGGGATAACCTAAATACATATTCACGAGTCTGTTTAAGAAACTTTGTGTTAGATCTAGAAGAACAGCAGTAGTGCCGTTAATCAGTATTCAGATGGTGACAACTTGAACAAACCACAAATAATATATAAGGTGTTTCCAAAAAGAATGTACCTGTCATAGCAATATTCGGATGAAAAATGAGTTTTGTGTTAACAACAAGTCAATTCAATTCAATTTATTGCCTTAACTATGACATTTTTGATTAAAATGGCGGATGATAATTACATTTTGGGAATAAAGCTTAACTAAAAGCCTTTAGATTTATGCATTTATTTATTTTGATGTTTCTTCGTATGATTGTGGTAAACATTAGACGTACTATGTGTTCTGGGAATAAAAAACCATGGAATAAGAAACTTAAGTAGTAAAGAACTTAAATAGCTTAACAGCCAATTCGGTTAATGTGGGAATATGCAAATATATGAAAATTCTGACGACCCAGTAGTACGGTTCACACGTGAGTAATGGGTGGATTCATGGGTGAATGGTAAGGACCACCCATTACCGGCTGGATTACCGGCAATGCAAATCAGGCATGAATTTAACATGGGCATGTCATTGGCGGTCACCTATAGCTACCCTCTGCATTACCATTCATAGGTGAATTCACCCATTACCATTCACTCATGAATTCATAGCTGAATGGTAATCTATGAGTTCAGGTGTCCGCGGTAATGCAGACACGTGAACGACTCGTGAATGGTATTCAATGAATTCATGGGTGATACTGTGCAAGCAACTTGGCTAGTTTCATAAAGGAATTCATGCATTACCATTCAGCTATGAATTCATAGGTGAATGGTAATGCAACGTCGCTTGTCGAAGTAATGCGTACGTGAATAGTAAGCCATGAATTCAGCTTGGAAAAATACGTATCCATACCAGCAGAACTAGAGGGGAGTTTGGTGACTCTGACTGTGATCATTTCAATTTAAGCTCTGCTATGGAGATTAACACTTTTGTTTTTCCAGATATTTTAGCCAAACTCAGCAACTGCTAGTTTTCTTATAGTACTTCATATAGCTTGGTAATTTTGATTAAATTCTGATTGCTATATAAATTATGTAAGCCTTGGAATTAGAAAGGATATCTCTTTCAGTTCCCACAAATTAGTGGCAATAGGCACACTTTATATGTAAATATATGTATCGAAAGCAGCAGTATAAACATATGTGCTGTTGGCTTTGTTGGTTCTGTTGGCTGCTGGGCAGCAAATGAAGCGCAATTTGATGGAACTGTCATGACCATAGTGGCCAAGTGGAGAAAACCCATCGAATACTCAAGCAATGGGGCATACGCAAAAACCACATAGCGTCAGTCGTGTTCTGAATTTTTATGAAACAAGATTGGCGGTGGGACAAAAAGCGGGCCACTCTCTGATTGATGGGGAGTCAAGCGGAGACAACTTGTAGCTGGGGCATGGAGCGCAACAAATTAAGCAACTTGTGTGGTCTGGCCACCGCAGAAGACGCCACCTGGCCAGCGACTGGCCACGATCCGAGCCGATCCACTCCATGCCGATCCATACCAACCCAGGCGATGCCAAATTCAGTTAACAGAACCCAACGCCGACTGCCGGCGCGCCGGACACGAGCGCCAATGCCGATGCCGATGTGCCGCTGCCGCTGCCAATGCCGACGCTGGCCAAGTGACATTTTATTGGCGGCCAAAGAGTAAGACGGCCACGTTTTTGCTATTTAGAGGCATGAAAGCAGCGGCAGGTCCTCACATGGATAATTGACAACAGTTAATTCCATTGAGCAGCGCCGATATGCCCGCAAATTTAATTATTGGCTCGCTAATGTCGCTGAGTCTGGGTGGGCGGCATAAGGAGTCGAAAAACTATCGATAGTATCGATAATACTTTTTGGCGAGTATCGATATTATTTAGAGAACATAATTGGGTAATAATTGTATACTCCATAATTGTACAATAGCTATTGTGGGAAGAAATAATATATCGTTACTATATAGAAGTAGTTTTTAATCTAACGACTTTGACACCTCTAAAAATATGCCAGATGCGATTAAAAATAATTGTAAAATTGTTGATGTTTATTTTAGATAATACCAATAAATTATCATAGGAGATATTGAGGTGGAAATTTAGGAAATAATTTGCTCTTCTTTCGTAGATTTTATCTTTAGATTTAAAAAGTCGAAACATGCAATTTCTTTACTAAAAAGATTACATCGTTTATGCACAATCCAAAATGATACAATTTCAAAAATACCATAAATATCGATATAGCGAATATCGTTGTTTTTCAGCTTAAATGCTTCAGTTTGAAGACTGTTACCATTGGCAGGGTGGACTGGGGACTGGAGTGTTCCCCCATCACGGAATTTGACCAGCAAGTAAAACAAACAGAGTGTCCAAAGGAGGAGCAGCGATAAAAAACGAAGCAAATCAACAAACTGTTGACAACAACGTTAACGAAAATCGCCTGACAAATTTTTGCCATTTCAGCGAAGCAGTTTGGGCTGGATGCAGATGCAGGAGCAAAAACTGTTTGCCTGGATCTGAGCACATAAAAAAGGGAACAAATAACAAAAATGTCTCCCGTCGTCATCATCGGAAGCGGAAGCTGTAGCAGAGCGCTCTGATTCTGCCTCCGTGATGAGCTGATGACAAGGACGACGGTGAGGTTGAGTGATGAGGATGTGGAGGGTGAGTGAATTGGCTGACTGGCCAGGAGGTATGGAAATGCAGTTCGCTTGGCTGTTGACTTAAATCGTTTAGGTAAAGTTAAACAACTTGTTCCCTTAATTGTTAAACAATGCTCCGGCTGGCCAGCAAACTGTGCAATAAATCCAGGAACTGTGATGAAGTCTGACTGTTGCTCGAATAATTGATGAATAGCTCAAACGGAGCAAGGGAGGCCAAAGGAGAACATCCTGTAAATGGATAAATGAGAGAAATGGAATAGGAAGTGATTTAGTCAGTAAAAATATCTTAGCTGCCGGCTAAAATCAAGCAGTTTTAGAATGAAAACTGAAACTAGTCCCGGTTTAAGCCCAGTTCTTATGTAATAGACTAATCTTAGCTCTTAATTTAAGCCATTCGTCCGAACTCTATATTACTATCAACTATTCCAACAATATATGGATAATATCGATAAAATCTTCTCGTAACTCTTCTGTCAGGATAATCTTGAAACGAAACATCTTCAAATTAGAAGTTCAACTCAGTAGATAGAAAAGGCTTGTATATTTTCTGTGTGACAATGATTTTGCCTTTAAATTATAGTACAAAATAATTATTTTGGGCTGTCAACTTTTAATTGATGTTGTTAATGAGCCTTTTTATACAATATGTGCACTTTCCTGACATTGGGTTATTTGTTATTTTTGGCAGTGAAACGCATCCATCCCCTTTGCCAATTCGAAAAGGGTGGAATCCGACCCAAAGTACGGCAACAGCATCCGTATCTACATATGCACATACTTCGACTACGTATACGGATTTTCGTTGACGTCCTGTGGGAATTCCTAGTCATCCACTTGCACGTACGTGGCTGAAAAGGTTGACAATGCAGGATATCAAATAGAAACATATGAAATCAACATAAAAACCAAATTTCAAGTTCATGACTCTGGACACATTTTGGAGACTTTGACGCGCTTGGCAACATGTTGCAACATTTTTAGAATCATCTTTGTTTCTAAATATATTATTTAAGTTGAATAAACATTAAAATGCGGCTTTAATGTTTAAATAGTTTCACAAGCAATAGAACCATATCCCCTAAACTGCGCTTTACCATTCCCACCATTTCGAGCTTAGATCAAGAAAAGCTTTGAACATTTGGCCCCGTCAAGAGCCATTCACAACTTTGGCAACAGAGCGCGCATCGATAAAGCAGTGCAATACAAGCCAGCAGTTCTCTTTTAGCGGCCGGCTCTCTTACCAAATAAAACTGGCTCTTAGCCAATGCCACAGTCCCTTCTTATTGGTGCTTGGATACTTGGCTGTCGCATAAGAAAAACTAATGGCCACAGCCCATTTTTTGATTGCTCGCACAGATTCAGCTTCTAATTATGTCCAAATATATCTAAAATGTGTAAAAAGGAATAATAAACTTGTGCAAATATATATATACGAGTATATATGTATATAGCATGCTGTCTCCCAGACAAGTAATAATTTTTTTTGTTTCATTTATTTAAATGCATCATTTCAAAATTTGCAAATTTAGCCGCGCACATTAAGAGTACTCATTAAAAGTATCGAGTTAAGTTGGCTGCGCCCAGAGCTGCATAACAATCGATTTCGCTATCGATAGTATCGAATCAGCTTACTTGAGTTGCAATCGATTCTTTTTTTCTACTATTAATTGTATTCAAAAGCATGGATAAGACATCAAGACATCAATGTCAGTATGATATTTAATATTCATAATATGTTATATCCTTTACAAAATACGAAAACGTAGCATTCTAAAATAAATATTGAACTTTTCGCCACTTTTACAATATAAAAACTAAGCATAGGAATTACAGAAGTGCATTTCTTAAATATGTAAGCAAAATTAAGCCTTAATTATGCATACAAGAAACGTTTTTCAATTAAAAACTTTGCTGTAATAATTGAAAATTTAATTTTCTCAGTGTACTCGAATGTGTTTAAATAATCATTGTGAGTTTGAATTATCAAGTCCAATTATATATATTTATATTATTTATATTTGTATCTTGCTTATAATTTTTATCAATATTGTTTTACCATCTCTATCCAACCTATTACTTGTGAAAACTATCGCTATCGAAACTATCGAGTGACAGCACTTCCGATAGTTTTTAAGGTCGAAATCCTGTGCTTGTTACCTTATAATAAAATAGTTTAAAATATAATTTCGGGCTATTTTCACAATGGTCTTGTAGCTTTAGGCAATCACCGTTTTTAGAAGAAAAATACTTTATGTATTTCCTAGCTTATATTTTCAAGAATAAATAATTAACGTGCTTGAAATTCTTACAGCTGCAATTCTCGAAAAATCATGCAAATTTCCTCACGATTTTAAAATTCATTAAGGTCATAAATCGCAGTCATCCAAAGTCTAGTTCCGATCCCCGCCTCACCCGTTGTTGGATTGTTTGGGCGCGAGTCCAAATCCAAATTTGTCTGCAACATTTTTATTTATTACGGGCAACTTTTCTGCCATAAGAAACAAAAAACAAATAGAAAAAAAATTCAAATGCATTACATTTTTTTTATCTTTTGTTGGGTGTGTTTGCCCTTCAATACCTGTGGGGTTGGGCAATCCTAAGGTTGAATATTTTCAAGGTAGATGGCATTAAAATTAAATATATTTTTCCTCTACGCTCATTTAATTGAATTGTACTCGCAATTCAACGTCAAATATTTTCCACTTTTTTTAACAAAAACAAAACAAAATTTCATTGTTTGCATATTTAATAAAGCTAATCAAACACGTTGGACTGAAGCGCCCTCGCGCTACCATACCCCATACCCTCCCCTCACCAGCTCTTCGAGTGTGAGGGGTTAGGGGTGTGAGGGTTGTTCTATGATACTACCTTCGGAATCGGAAGTTCCGACAACATAATTTATTGGCTGGTCTGGGCACTGAGCACTCAAGGACGTGCACTCATAAAAATAAAAATAAAAAAAAAAACAAAAAAATATATATACAACAGGACTGTGAAAAACACAGCGGGAAACCGCGCGGCAGTCAAACTAATTTGTTGTCATTTTATGCGACAAAAGTGAAAACAATAATACACGTATAGCCCAACAACAACAACAACAACAACAACAACAAATAACAAATCGAGGCGGCAAGAGATCCTTGCAGCTGCCATGAAACTATTGAAATTGTAGGGACATGTTTGAGCTCTCGCTGTCTAATAAAATCTAGTTATCAATTAAGCCATATTTTGTACAAGGTTCGTTTGATAATTAATGCAATTTTATTTAAATATGGTAAGAAATTAGTATTATATATCGTAATATAATATCATATGTTGTAACTATACAACATAAGTCTCAGTTGAATTGCCGAATTCATTTTTGCATCTGGATATGGAATTAGTATTTATTAATACCACGGTATTATAAAGCACTCAATTCATGACCTAAGTGTGTACAGCTAAGTCAACATGACTCCTGGTCTAACTAATTGGATAATTAATCCCAATTTTGATGTCCCGAAATGACCTGAAAGATAGTTAACCTATAATGGACAATATCCATTCTGTCCTGGTTACTTGATTCTTTGACGCAATTTATATTTTACCTTGAATTACTTTTAAGTAATAACTCATTTAAGGTTGAATAAAGTTATATTTGGCGTGCCGAAGCCCCGGAAGGAATGTTTCTTATAAAAATCACAATTTTCGTCAGATTGTTTCTATGGGAGCTTTGTGGTCCGATTTTGATTTTCTTATAGTAAACTATACGAAATATGATAAAACTCTCAATTGTTGAGTTTGGATGTAATATTTATGTAAACAAAGTTTTTCATAAAAAAACTAATTTTTCACCCGAATTTTCCTATGGCAGCTATAAAGGTAGAGAAATAGAGGTCTGATTTTGACCAAATTCAGATCAGATTATATAAACTCTCTAGAGACTCGATTTGGGAGAGTTTCGTGAGGATATCTTCAATAACAAGTTTTACATAAAAAAACATAGTTTTGGACCGATCATTCCTATGGCAGCTATATGTTATAGTATTCCGAACAACAAAAATAAGGATCTCTGTTAAGTTTCATTACGATAGCTTTAAAGCTGAGGGACTTGTTTGCATAGAAACAGACGGATTTCGCTATATCGACTCGGCCATTGATGCTGATCAAGAATATATTTACTTTGTGGGGTCTAAAACTTCTCCTTCAATACGTTTATTTTCGTGAAGAATTATAATACCCTCTGCAAGGACATAAAAACAGAACTAGTATTACCAGAGTATTAAATAATATATTGTCACAGTTACTTATATTGTAGATATCATTTACTTAGAACTGTATATATTGCTTTTAAGCCAAACGCACAGAAAATGTTGTAAAGATAAACTATTTCTACAGATATTATATTTGATAAGCTCTGCATCATATCAGTTAGTGTATTGATATATTTTTAGGCAAAGGCTTTCAAATTTGGTGTTTGTGCATTCAAAATGCTTACTAGGGGAATGCTTATTAAGACATTTTAAAAATTCGAATATTTGCTAAGCTCAGAGGGCTCAAACTTCAATAACCACCCTCTGTGGTGAAGCCACACCCGACTGGTTAACCGATGCTTATCACAATTAGAGGAAATCAAGTGAAAAACTGAAACCACAAACCAAAGTCAACAAATGCTCGCAATTAACACAAACGCACAAATTTTGAGTGTCACCGCACTTCAGTTTTTCCATTCGCAAGTTGAACGGGTGCCAGGATCTCGGGAGGTGGGTACCACAGTTATGATGGTACTATATGGTCAGAGCCCGAGCCAGAGCAGCCCTTATCCGGATGCTATCCGCGCATATGGACCAAAATTGATGATGTGAGCAAGTGCCACGTAATCAATTTAGCAGCGCCTCATTTCAAATGCGAATTTAAGATGCCATTGTTGCAGTACCGACAACCGTGCACCCCCTATCCGTAGCTGTAGCTGTAGCAAGGGGGATGCAGGGTGAGTTAACCATGGTCCAATTGGTTTCATTGTTGGTCTGCCTGGTGCAACTGTAACAGAATATCAGCAACATATGCGCAACAAAACCAAACTCCAATTGGATTCAAATTGGAGTGCGAATATCTAAACGAGAATTAAGATCATTACACTTAGAGAAAATGCTATTAAATTGGTACATCTTCCAGCACTAACATTGTCAAGACTTTCTCTCTGTTCTAACTTTTATTTAGCTTAACATTTGTGTGATGTTTATAATTTACCTGTTTTAAGATTTGTATTGTATTGAATTTTATGTGATGAGCATAATAAATATACTTGTTTTAAGATGATGATTATAATACACTTGATTTAAGATTTGTATAGTTTTAAATTTTCTGTGATGAGCATATTAAATATGCTTGTTTTATTTGCATTTTTCTAATATCTATATATGACTGACTGACTGACTGATTGGCAATCATCGCACAGCCCAAACCATAAGAGCTAGGATGCTAGGAAGTGCACACTAAGACGGGATTTTGGAAAATTCCACCCACAAGCGTGGAAAATCGCGGAAAACTGTTGTATGAAACTTTTTTGTTTACCATCCAATCGGCTTCAAACTCATTTTCAACGATCTACACAAAAATTAATTTGACACATATTTGACCGATTTTGGAAAATCCACCCCCATGGCGGAAAATGGGGGTCTCAAGGTTGTACGGGCGAATGTCTAATTTTAGTCCGATCACCTTCAAACTCGTTTATAATAAATTTGTAACCCAATATTGATTTATTCTTAATTTAAGAGCAGATAAACGAAATGTACTATACATTTTATAAAAGAAGAACTATATAAATACCAACCAGATTAAATTGTGCACCTTTAAAACAGTTGTTTTTACCGACTGCTTGTAGTTATATGATACGCCTGATGTGCAATTCAATTTGAGATGTTAAAATTTGAAAATTTGCGCATCTGCGGAGCTAAAGCATTCGTTCCATTTGGAATATCCTAAGGTCGTTTGTTATTTACGCCGCCTTCGGGTTGCCTTTTATGTTCCTAATGTCGCATAAACAGTGCTTAATAATGCACTAACCTTCGCGTATCTTCACTAACCAAATAAAACCTGCAACCCGTACAAACATTTCAAATGGATGTTGGGAGTTGCGTTGGGTTTTTGCGTCGACATTGATTAATATTTAATACGTGTGCGTTGGATATTTTTCCACTTTGTAGTATTTTCGGAAAATTTAATGCCTGACAGAAGACAGAAACCGTTTTTAGCTTCTGTATTCAGCTCCGTTTACTTGCTGGCTGTTGTCTCCCTTTTGTTTTCCTACAAAATTTGACTTGAAACAACATTTTTGGCGGCGACCTTTGGGAGCCCAGAGTGTTTACCTTCACCTGTTTGCCACATATGACTTTCTCCATTTTAGGCTATTGAAATATTCCGTTTGACCTGCAAAACCAAATACGCCCCCACATTGTGCCAGTACAGCAGACCATCAATTTGAAGTCTGTTGTATATGAACATCCTGGGCGTAGGTCTCCCCTTCTCCAGCTCTTAATCACTGTTTTCATTATATTTGCCGACTTGCTGATTCCGTACAATCGCCGGCGATTACAACGCTCGTTGGACAGGGCCACAGAAAAAAACAACAAACTCAAACTCCCCCAGAGTGCAATTAGGCAGCGAACTATAAAATTTCAGTGTTTGTCTTGGCAGATACTTTCGCACAGATATGCTCAACGGCAACACACATCCTTGTGACCCCCCTGAATGCCGCATTGGGCAATTGCCCCGTACGCATAATTGGCCTTCTGTGACCCCCCTGCTCGATACTCTCTGACACTTTAATGAGCTGTCGACGTTTGTTATTTTGGCGCTCGAATCTCGATAAGTCTGTAAGAGCATAGACAGGACAATAGTTGAGCATGTGGGTAACTGTCGAATCCTTTTTATACCCTATTTGTACAATGTACATACGAGTGCGTATCCATATGCAAATGCGATGAAGTCTACTCGCATGTAATGTAAAGTGTGTCTACTCACTTTGAGTTGTTTTTATAGCATACTTATAGTTCTTTGTGCTTCAAGAAATCTCAAAACTTCCTAGCCTCATTTGCAGTGCTTTAACATACATAAGAATGAGCATACATCGTGTGTACATTAAAGTTAAGATTAACGCATTGAATTCACGAATTTTATGTTAATTCAAATGAATTTAGTACGCAAAATTGCTCTACCAGAAGATAGTCAGTATCCATGGCTTCAATTTGGTGTTCTCTTCAGCTGAAGGAGTTTTATTTTAAACAGTATAAATAATGAAAAAAATTAGTTTTGTTTTTTGGGTTTGATTTCCATCAAATTATTCGAAATTGGAGTTTTTAGCTGTTCCTAATTCCGAAATCGGATTGAAAATTTCATTCGAAAAACAGCACACAAAATGAAAAACGATATATGAAACTTTTAAATGAAATTCATACATTTTTGGATTTTTGATCAAGAGTATTACTTAGTACAAAATATCGATAATTGCTCAAAAATTCTCGATACTATCGATTATCAACTATCGATTATGTGCCAGCTTTAATAGTATATACAACATGTCCTAGACCATATTTTAAACGATTTACTCAATGCAATTTCAAAATGTTATCGAATTATAATAAATACTTAGTAAACAATTATTTATCTAGCTAATCAAGCCATAATCAGCTGGCCGAATGAACTCGGTGACAACGGCCTCAGTCATGCGCATTAGTGTATCGTTGATCTCATCCCATTCCTTCTCCTCGGGCAGGCCAAAGAGCTCGGAGTAGTACTTCAGCTTGGGCTCGGCACTGCTGGCCCGGAATGTGATCGTCATGCCGTTGGTGAAGGTAAAGGTGAGGGACTGCTTGTTGGAGCTGATCGGCAGGCGGGGCTTTCGATCGCTGTATGAGGTGTCGAGACCTATTGTCAGATCCCGAACGCTTTGCACCTCAAATTCGCCGTTCAGTATGCACTTGGGATAGGTGCCAGGCAGACTGTCTTCAAAGTTGCGCAACTTCTCGAATATCTGTATAATCTGTTCCGGGTTTTCGTAGGTGAGATCGGCATAGCGTGTCGCGTGGTATCCGTAGGTGTCATAGATCTCACGCAGCTTCTCGATCAGTGTCACGTTGCGGGTGCTGCGTAAATAGCAGGCCATTGTGGCGACTTGGCAGGCCGCATTGACCCCATCCTTATCGGGTACATTCAGGGAAAACATATAGCCGATAGGCTGCTCAAAGGCAAAGAGTACCGTCCTGCCCAGACCCTGTAGCTCCAAAGCCTTGTTGCTCATCCACTTGAAGCCCACGAGCGTTTCAACGTGGGTGAAGCCCTCAACTCTGGCCATGGCTCCCAGAATTTTCGAGCTTACAATGCTGGATATCATCACACAGTTTGCCACGTTGGGCTTGGGTGTTCGGGTCTTATAGCTTTCCAGGGCCCACCAGCCAAGCAGGGCGCCCAGCTCATTGCCATTGAATACCTTCCATCTGCCCTTGGGATCCAGCTCAGCCACCGCCAGGCGGTCCACATCCGGATCATTGGCCAAAATAATGGTACAGTGCTCTTCTTCAGCTTTCTTGATGGCCAAGGTTAAGGAATCCTTTCCCTCTATAATGAAATTTAAGAAAATTATTCTCAAAATCCATATAACACAATAAAAATTGAGAAGTTTCTTCTTTATATAACAATACCTTCATTGAATGTCAAAATTTAGATATAGCGCTTTAAATCAATATTAAACGCCTTAATATATTGACTAGAAAGTATACTTAGAATCTTTTGAGAGAACAATATTTGAATTAATTTAAAATCATTCCTGAAATCAAATAATGAAACTATTGAGATTTGTAACTCATATCAATCAATTTTGAGATATAAACTTGAATTACTTTTGAACGGTCTTATAATCAAGTCCTAAACAACAATTATTTAAATGAAAAGTGTTGGTTTTTTTCTTACCTATAGGACTTGGGAAGGCAATGGTGGGAAATTCTGGATCCGGATCCCTTTGCTGTGGCACACAAATGACAGGCTTGAGTCGTGCCTGATAGAATGCCTCCCGTATGTAGTGATAGCCCACGCCGTGGAGGGGAGTGTAGATAAAGCGGAGCTGACTGCACTCGTTGGTCTCCAAGAATGTATAGGGTAGTAGATTCTTCATGGCTTCATAGTAGGCCGGATAGACTTCTTTGTAGGGATCTGATAGAAGCACGTGATCATCAAGTATGCAGAGCTCCCAGGATGATGGAGCAGGCTCCATATGTTTGAGCATCGAAGCATGTAGGTTTTTATCATGAGGCGATAACATTGGCGCCCCGTTAGCCCAGAAGATTTTGAAACCATTGTCGTTCTTTGGATTATGCGATGCTGTAACAATGACACCGGCCAAGCACTTTAAGTACACCACCGCAAAGGATAGGAAAGGTGATGGGCACACTCGGTTAAAGAGGTACACCCGAAAGTTGCTGTTCAGCATCACTGTGGCAATCAGCTGGGCAAAGCGTTTGCCATTGTACCGTCCATCGAACCCAATGACCACTCCCTGAGACTCACGCTTTTGGACACTAGGATACAAATCCTGCAGATAGTAGGCTAGGCCCTGGGCCATCTCTATGGTAACCAGATCGTTGACGGAATCAAAGCCTGCCCTCATGCCGGACCTCATGCCGGCAGTACCGAAGCTATTGAAATGGCAAAGGCGGATGCGCAGTGCCACCCAATCCTTATCCTTGATGGCATCTACCACCTGCTGGAGCGTGGCCGCGTTTTTATCCCACATGATCCAGTTCGTGATCTGCTTGTCGAGATCCTCTTCGCCGGATAGCTGCAGGCTGTCAAGCAGATCCACTGGCGAGGCCGGAAATCTTGGTGCTAGCATTTTGAAATTTTGTCGAATAATAATTTGAGATATTTAACATCAGTTGGAGCTCTAACTGATGGCCAACTGACAGACCAAATGCTGGCTTTACATAGACAACTGGTTCTGAGTTTTACGGCAATTCCCCAAACAGTACGTATTAGCCTCTATTTATTTAAAGCCACTGCATTTGCATTCTCCGACACATTCGCGTTCCCGTCCACGTTCGAGTTGACCAATTGAAAATTTATGTGAAGCTCATTTCGATTTACGACCACCAAATACGGCCCCTGGGAAACACAGACGTTGGGCTAAACACGGACAACCACAAATTGATCCATTGGCAATTTGATTTTGGCCACTTGATGAATTTATGGCCAGCCACAACAATTGGCAGAAATACTCGTACTTATGTACTCAAATCGAAGGAGTTGTGTTCAGGATCTAATGGTCTACACTAGTGCTGAAACACACATTGATGCAGCAACGATACATCAAAGTTTCTATACTCTGCTTTAAAAAACAGGGGAAAAGGGAGTATATTTGGTTAATGCAATGTACGGCTGTCTGTCCGTATTTCTATTATTTTAAATCTATTTTTTTGCTTATTTATTTTTTTATATTTAACATATTGTGTGTTTGTTTAGTTTATCTATCAGCGAGATCTAAAATGTGTATCCTTTTCAATCTTCTTAGTGTTAAGTTGTTATCTACTAGACTTAAAGCTGGATTATTTTCTTGGTTTGGAGTGTATCAATATATTTTACTCCCTGTACCCATAAAATGGTTAAAAAGGGGGTACTTAATCTGTGAAAATGTATGTAACAGGCAGAAGGAGACATCCTCAACCCTATAAAGTATATACATTCTTGATCAGTATCAAAAGAGATTTCAATTTAGCCATGTCTGTCTGTCTGTCTGTATGAACGCGTCCATCTCAGCAACTCTAAGAGCTAGAGACGCCAAATTTAGAATGTAGGTTTCTGTATACCATACGCTGATCAGGTTTGTTTCCAATTTCAGATATCTCTCCATCCCCCGCAATTCGATAAAAATGTTTTAAACACAACAATTTTAAGGATATAGCTTTGGCATGTAAAATACTTTAGTCACTCTTAATCTACTGTTCAAATTTCAAGCCGAACGGATAATAATCACGGACGTTATTCAACAAACGAGATTCAGTATTGCAGCGAGGGGGGAAGAATCAGCACAGCCACCACTTGAAATGCCTCGCTTGTGCTGTCGCTTGTGTGTGTGCGTCTTTGTCTATGTGTATGTGTATGTGTAAGTGTACGAAGATGCGATCGGAAATTTTTAGCCTGGGTACAGGGAGTGTTGTAATCGAGTATACTTGACTATAGCATTCTTACTTGCTTTATTTCTTCTTTTGCGTAGGGAATTTTCAATTCTTTAGTATATTTACATTAGAAACGTAACAAGGAGCATCAACATTTGTCGCAATGTTTTAGATCGGTAACGTTAAAGTATCTCAATATTTGAATTGCTAGCAGTTTCCCAGAGCTGAATAGCATAGGTCCACACAGGCTTTAGGAGCGAACTTTGTTTTGCTAACTAAGTAGATAATGACTAGACATTCAGAAAGTTGCCCCTAGTTAGTTATTTCTGCGTAAATCATTGATAAAACATTTCAGCATTGTACGCCATTTAACAAAAATGGGGAAATATAAATAGGAACATCAACAAATTCAGTAGCTAATTTTGAATATAAAAAAAGAACCTTTAATTTCAAATATGCTTAAGCAATTTGCAATAAATATCTATACATTTTAGGGCCATAAAGATACACATGTGCATCTAGGCCTTTAATAGAGAAACATTAACATGATTTCAATTTGTCATCAATTATGCAAAGCGAGTCTAGAGCCCCCAAACCAGGCCTATCAACTGGCCATGTAACGTGCCACAAACTTGGCATGCCCCATCAAAGTGTGAGTAATTTGCAACGGTAATTGGGTTACACAGGCGCATGCAACATTTATCAGGCAGCGGCCCGAGGGGTGGGTGGTGCCGGGAACCCCTTGACGGGGTCCTTGACTGTTGCCACTGCTGTGTTGCTGTTCCCGTTGCAATTGCTGTTGCCTCTGCATATATGCGACTCTCACTCTATTGGGGCACATACTGACATGTCAATCGCATTCTAAACATTCAACGCAGTGGCTTTTGGTTGGAGTTTGCAGATGGAGCCGGAGCTGGAGCTGGGGCTGGAGCTGGAGCTGGGGCTCATCGGCATGCAGTCGCAATGCTGGCATTAGTTGGAGCACACAAAATGCATTTCGCGTCAAGTTGTCAAAGTGTTAATTAAAAATGGACACTCGAATAGGCAGCAAGACACACACAGGCACACACACACACACACACACACACACACACACCTTACAACAGCATCTGTCTGCAATTGCCACCCCCTCATCAGGACTTTTCTCATCCTGTTTTGCTTTGGCGTACCTTCCACTTTAAGCAAAGAAAATACATCGACAGTTCTTTAAATAGGCACACTCAAATAAGTTATATTCTTAAGACTTCTTAGTATAAACTAAGAAAAGATCTAAACTTATAAAAAAATAATATTAAATAATTATATTTTATCATATCGTTCTAAATACAAAATTGTATTCAATTAGGGTTTAAGTCGAGATACATTTATCAATGCTTAAAGCCAGCTTAAGATATTTTTAAATCAAATTATAAATTCACTGCACTTTCATTCTCAAAATAAAGCTATCTTTAAGACAACTCAGACTAAGACCAACTATGATAAAGTATTCTGGCACCAGACACCGCTGGGGAACGATTTAAGTACGGAATTTATGATTTGTTTCAGTGTACAGTTCTGTTAACTTGCTTGTAAGAGCAGAATAAAGTTTATAAGTTATATCTGTGTTTTCTGTTTCCTGAATATCCTCTCTCATCATTTTCAACTTGAGAGAAGTGCATACTTTTAATGGGGATTATAAAAATGAACAAGTAAGCTTGTTCTAGTCGAGTACTCCCGTTGTATTCTTTTAGGTTACTTATCTTAAATGGCTTTATATGTTTATCTATTGGAATTGTTAGTTTAATTTGCATAGGAAATGGCTAAGCAATTTATTTTTTGCTGTGCCATAAAATCTTTTCTTGCGGCAACAAATATTGAGTGTTTACGGCTTGTGTTATCCGGCTTTTACCCCGGCCATATACGCATCCCGGGAGTTGCTCCATAATGCGTTTGCATAATTTTAATCGTTGTGATCTGTGGGAATGAGATTGGATGTGGGAGTTGGGGGTGCTGGGATGGGTCCTGTTTCGAGACAAGCCAACTGCAAAATTGCTGTTGTGTGAATTTTTTATGGTACCCCCGAGTGTCCTCTGTGGCAGTCAACTAGCACATGTAGTATCCACAGAAGTGTGGGAGGGATTGTTATACGAGTATGCCGATTTTCAACTCAAATAACTAACGCTATCAAAGCTATTAATATGCTAATTTATATATTTTATGCGCCAGAGACAAAAAAAGCAAGCCAGAGTGCAAGGCTGAAAGTTCCCGAATGCAGAATACTCTGTTACCCATCACTGGTAACAGGCAACAGAGTAGCTAGTGTGGGAGATATAGATGTTGCTCATTTTCCTGGGAGGGGGTGGGGGTAAATCAGAGATCTTAACACCTTATAAACTTAGGACATATACCAACATGTGTACCAAATTTGATAGCTCTAGCTTTAAAGATATGGAAGCAGCGTATAATAATCAAAGTAGCTTGAATTTATGCCTCTAATAATGATTATAATATATTTTACGAAAAACCTGTCAAGGCTTACGTCTGTCATGCGGAAATGTCAGAATATTTCACCAGCACCTGCCTGATAAATTCCATTAAATTAAAACCAAATCATTCATTTCATCTACGACTGAGTTGAAAAGCACTCAAATGAATATTGACACTTTGTGCGTGAGTTGTGAAATGCCAGGCGAAATTCTCCTATTTGACACTTTTTGTCGACGGCTCTGGTTGAAAGTGGTTTTTAATGTCTGGTCTGATGACATTTAAGAGCCCTGGCAAAGCGAATGACAAATGCGAAATACATGCAAATGCCCATGGCTGATGCTCAACTTTATTGGTAAATCTAATTCGATAGGGTCTTAGTCAAAACTTTGCCGTACCGCTCTCAGCTGTCAGCATTCAAAAAAGAAACAAAATTACAGTCCTTTTTGGGGGATAGTTCTATGTGTATTCGTCTCTGCCGACAAAATAAATTTCTGTAATTTGTTTATGTGGCTTTTCATATTTTCAATTTGAGTGCAAAAGTGTGTGGAATATGTATTTTCTTCTGCGAACCCCAACCCTCGGACCAGCTCCAAGCGCCCACCGTAGTATGCCAAAATGTGAAAATGAAATTTACATCATTTGTTTATTTGTATCGCTCATGTCCTGTGGTCTTGCAAAAACATGTCCTTGGGGAAAACTGCACAGCAGTCGCAGCAATTTTTATTTTACCAAAGCAGAGGAAGAAAACACATCGCAAATTTGATTACCGACCAACAAAATGTTTGCATATTTTTATTGTGCTCTCTCTCGCATTTTTTTTTCTCTCTCTGCCATCTTTGGCCGTCTTCCTTTTGGCCGGAATATACTTTTAAATTAACGCATTATGTTTATGTATTAGATGCAAATACAAATGCCCAGTCGCATTGCCGAAGGACCTTCACACATCGCTGGCCAAAGGGTCAGAAATCCAATTTGAGAAATATTCATAAAGGTTTGCCCTTTTTATGCCCTCTATAAACTACATAAGGGGTATGCCGAGCTAGATAATGTAATCATTTTAGAAGACTTACACGATAACTAAGTAGGTTTTATCAATGTGTTTGTTAAACTTTCATCGATAGTATCGATGGTAGAACTGTTGCGAGACTATCGATTATCCATGTCGATAGACTGTCATCTCTAATTCAATGTACTCGCTCTAAACCACTGCCAGAGACCGAACAATACTATCGATACTAACGATATAAACATTTTTCGAATATATATAGACATTTTTTGAGTATAAGTACTTTAAATGTAAGTAATCCTAAAGTTTTTTGTAAAAATATCCATTAGCGGCTCGAAATAATATTCTCGCTTGTATTTATATTGTTTTTCGATAAATTAAGTCTTAATAGAAAGGATGAGTTTGGGCAAATAATGCTTGTAATACTCTTTCGCCTTCTTATCTTCGAACCCTTATTATAGATATTGTAAATTGGAATATTTTTTAAACAAGAAAGAATATATTTTTTCTAGTTCTATGACAATCCTTTTTGCTTTCCGTACAGGGTAACTTAATGTACACTTATACCTTTGAAAACTTGTCTGCTTTGTTGTTGCTTTGAACATTCCCGCACATTTGTAAAAATCTTATATGACAAATCTAAAGAACCAACATTTTTATTGCACGTCAAATTGTCTTTCCGTCTGCGGCTCAGTCGCCTGTGTGGCAGACCCGCGCCCCTCACACCACCCACCCCATAAGCCCGGAGCCAACCTGCGCAATCAAGCGATGCCCCACAGAACGAGAAGAAGCTTTGATTGCAACAACGAGGGGCACTTGCCTTGGTCCCGGAACACTCTCTCAACTACGGCTAGGTCTTACTGCCCATACCAGTTTTGTGTTTAATTGGAAACGGCGTAGCTCTGATTGCTATTGAGTCCGGGAGAGAGTAGACCGAAGATTATAACAGCTCGTAAGCGGTTTGGCAATCATCATTAGATTTGGGCTCGAACCTGACTGCCTTCTAATTGCTTGAAGTTGGCCAATGCGAGTAACATTGCATTGAAAATTGTTAAGGCTGAAAATAGCTGATAAAGGATTTCCTTTTAATGCTTGCCTCTCATAGGGGCTAATCCTGCGTTGCGGACGTTATGTTTGTACGCAGATTTGCTTATCCTGCTGGTGATACAAAAGCAACTTATTAACAGTGCTAGGAAGCCTTAAAACACTACTTTCAACTATTCATTGACTGATTTTATTTGCGATATACATAATTAAACGTCGCGACGTTGCGGACGCTACAAAAACGGAAGTCACGCATTTTCGCAATACTTCATAGAATTTGGCAGTCAAAAAACCCCATACATAAACAAGTAAGAATGCTATAGTCGAGAATACCCGACTACAAAACTCCCCGTACCCAGGTCTAAAACTTCCAATCATATGTTCACTTACACATGCACGCACACATGCACAGCGTTCACGAGGCATTTTAAGTCATGGCTGTGCTTCTTCTTTCAATCTCGCTCCAGTACTGAATCTTGTGTGTTGCATAACTTCCGTGTTTATTATCCGATCAATTTGAAATTTGGACAGTACATTAAGAGTGACCAAAGAATGGACATGCCAAATCTCAAAGCTATATCTTTAAAACTGTGGCTGTAAAACGGTTTGATCGATTTGCGGGGGAACGGGGAGAGATATCTGAGATCAGAAACAAACTTGACCTGCTCCCGCCACACACTAACCTACATTCCAAATTTAGTGTCTCTAGCTTTTATAGTTGCTGAGATCCTTGCGTTCATACATACGGACAGACAGACGGACAGACGGACAGTCAGACGGACATGGCCAAATCGAAATCTCCTTTGATACTGATCAAGAATATATATACTTTATAGGGTCGGAGATGTCTCCTTCTGCCTGTTACATACTTTTGCACAAATCCAATACCCCCTTCTTACCCATTTTATGGGTACAGGGAGTAAAAATAAATATTTGAGGATATTACATACAGCAGCTTACAGAGGCACCAAAACTATATTCGTTCATTCAACATGACCTTAAGGCGTTACGGACGTTACATATTTGTAAAATATCGAAGTTAGGGAACCCTTAAGTTACTTTATTTTTTAACTGTATATCCCTGCTTTGTATCCCGTTACATTTATGAAAGAAATGCGTAACTTTCATCACCAAAAAACACAGAATAGAATGATATATAAGTTTCTCAGAGAATGGATCATTTAATTTATCTTTAAGCTATTTTAGAAGCAATCCTTAGAATAAAATCAAAAACAAAAGCTGGCTGGTTGAAAGTGGAATTCTGCTTTTCATAATATGGATTAACATGCAAAATTTCTCGAAAGCTGTAGATATTCTATGCTTCTATTAACCAATAAAAGCAATTTCTAATTTTGCTCTTGGTTGACTTATTTTTTGCCTAATCAGCTGAACTTTTCCAATGCGATTTTCATGTCACTGCGTGACGTGACATGCAAAATGTCAAGGAATCCAACCAGGAGTCGCATTCGTATTTACATTAGCATCCACATCTGCGTATCCTGGCATCATTATTGCCATCAAAGGGTTAGGCCGCAGCCTTCAGTCGAACTTTGATAGAATTGTTGGCACTTTTGCCAACAAAATTGCCGGGATTTCTGCGCATTAATAAAAAAAGCAAATCAGAAACGTGTCAGCGGTTCAAAGTGGGTTCAAATGCCAATTCGAAATGTGCCTGTCGTGTGTGCACGAGTTTGCACTTTGACTGAAGCCTTCAGCGGGGTTGGGGTTGGAGCCAGGGGCAACCAACTGAAGTTTGGGTTAAGCGTGCAGAGCCACAGGAGACTTGGAATTGGCACCACGAACAGAGCCATGTGGTTGCACCAACTTGTAAATGGCTTTTTGGCAGCCAAACTCATTTTGGCTGTCAACTTAGCATACTAAATAACAGCAGGAATACCCACACTGCAGCTAACTGATTTAGTTAGCCAAGTATGTATAAACAGGTGTTGGCATTTAGAAGCCTCATTCTCTTGATTCATTATACCCCAGCAGGGTATTATAATTTTGTCTCGAAATGTGTAATGCACTGAAGGAGACGTTTCCGACCCAACAAAGTATATATATTCTGAATCAACATGAATAGCCGAGTCGATATAGCGATGTCCGTCTGTCCGTCCGTCCGTCTGTTTCTATGCGAACTTGTCTCTCAGTTTTCAAGCTATCGTAATGAAACTTGGCACAGACCCTTCTTTCTACTGCAGGCAGTACATATGTCCGAACCGGCCTGATCGGACCACTTTAACATATACCTGCGATAGGAATGATCGGTCGACAACTATGTTTTCGTATGAATAACTTTTTTGTTTATAAATGTATCGTCACCAAACTTCATCAGAGTCTCTAGAGAGTTTATACAATCTGACCAAATTTTGTCTAAATTGAACCACTATATCGTTATATCATACTTTTTGTTTATACAAATACTTCATGCAAAGTAAATTAATTCCTGCTAGGATATATAGCTTTGGCACTCCGAAGGTAGCCGTTTTTTATTTATATTTTAGTCTTGAAAATCGCAGAAAAGGGCCATCAACTAGAGACCTCCAAAAATGGTTATTTGTAGTGGACTCCCTTTAATTCTTGAGAATCGCAGAGAAGGGCGATCTGTCTCCTTCTCTTTCTCTCTCTCTCTCACCCTCTCTCTCTTTCTCCCTCGGTCTCTTTCTCTCCCCCTCTCTCTCTCTCTCTCTCTCGCTCGCTCTCTCTCTCTCTCTCTCTCTCACTCTCTCTCTCTCTCTCTCTCTCTCTCTCTCTCTCTCTCTCTCTCTCTCTCTCTCTCTCTCTCTCTCTCTCTCTCTCTCTCTCTCTCTCGCTCGCTCTCTCTCTCTCTCTCTCTCGCTCTCTCTCTCTCTCTCTCTCTCTCTCTCACTGTCTCTCTCTCTCTCACTGTCTCTCTCTCCCTCTCTCTCTCTCACACACACACACACACACACACTGAACTGGACCTCCAAAATAAGCTATTGCTATTTACAAAAGTATACCTGCAAAATGATAAATTGTAGTGGGGTCCCTTGAATTCTTGAGAATCGCAGAGAAGGGCGATCAAAAATAAAAAACTGTTTTGTATGAAAAACTTTGTTGTTTATGAAGATATCCTCACCAAACTCACCCAAACCGAGTTTTTAAAGAGTTTATACAATCTGACCAAATTTGATCAAAATCGGGTCACTATATCATATAGCTGCCATAGGAACGATCGGGTGAAAAATGCAATCTGACCAAATTTGTTGTTGTTTATGCCCACAAAAGGCTTGTTATTGTTCTAGCATATGTTTATGTGTTTTGTTTAGAAGCTATAGCTTCTTAAAGTTATCGGATTGGAAATTTGTGTACATTTAATAAAAATTCTTAATGAAAGTATATTTAAAAATAAAAAAGATGTTTGCAATGCATATTTTTGTTTAAAAATTTTAAAATAAATTACACCCCATTTATAAGGCGTGAAAATGCAACTTTAACATCTCAAATATTGTTGAAGTTTTAAGATTATTCTAAGAAATTGACTCGATATATATATATTCTTGTCTTGCAAACGAATATATAACAATCACAAGTTTTCCTAAGTGTATATTTATATAGTTGCAAAATAACAGCGTGTTAATTCTTTTTTGGCCAAGTACATTACATTTTGGTAAGAAGAAACCAAAAAACTGAGTTGTCAATTGGCAAGGCATTCTTTGACTTGTAGGCTTTTTGACTGCCTATTGACGTAGCTTGAATTAGAGAAGGGGCTGTTATACTTTTTCAGAGCCCGACTCCTTTGAGTGCGCATAATGCCGACGGAGACGGGGACAATGTTGACTGGCAGCGATGTGGCAAAAATATAAAAATTATTGATTATCAGCGATGGCATCTCGGCGATTTGCAGCTACAAGCCACGTTTCACTTTTTTGCTAGCAGCGCCTCTTCGGTTCTCATTCCTGTTCCCGTTCCCGTTCCCGCTCCCGAACCCGTTCCCAAGCCCGATACCGTTCCCGTTCTGGCTGCTCCTCTCCTGTTGAGATCCCATCATTAAAACCATTGTGCGATATCGACACCTTTGCCAGCACGTTGTTTGCTTCGTTTTTTAATATAAGTATTTTTTTATCAACGGAAGGCAAAAAGCGAGATCGTTTCGCTTGTCGCAAGTGTTGTCAACAGGTTTCGCGGAATGCAACGAGGACGAGGACAAGAGTTATAGTAGATGCTGACTGACTGTAGAGTGGACAGTAGCTTGGACCGTGGAGGAGAATCCACTGCCCAGTAGTAGCTGGCCCAGCGACAGTCCAGTCCAGTGCAGCGCAGAGATCGTTCATCATCATCGCGGATGACAAGTGATCAAAGATGCAGTAATATTTTACAGCAGTTTGTTTGTATTTTACAAGCTGATCGATCGCTCGAAGAATGCCCACAAACGCGTTGACACATTTTATTTGTGGCCTGAAGATCGTGCTGTCCGGCAGCTGCTTTCTCCTTAATTGTCCTTATCACTTTGTCATTAGGTCCCAGGCTCATAAATATTTATAGGTGCCATACAACTTTGGTTAGCGCTCAGATTTGAGATATACGAACATTGATTAAATGTTTATAATGCTGAGTAAGCCGAATATGGCAGGCAGTTCATAAATAAAAAGGGCTGAAACTCAATTAAAAGTACTTAACCGTTAATTATTGCAGCTAAGCAATTGCAATTAAAGCTAATAAATTACTGACTTACCTGACTAACGTACCTGCTAGCTAGCCGAGGCTACTTCCACGAGCTCAAGACTCACCCGACTCACCAGACTCACCCGACTCACCCGACTCACCTCAGTAGCTGACCGCTGCACGTGCCGCGAATTTTCGAATGGCATTCCATCAGAGCCAAAGCCAAAGCTTCGGGGGATCAGCGAGGGTTCATCCTAGAGTTGAGCGCGTGTCGTGCTTTAGCTCCATTGATAACCAAAATGCAACAAGACTTCAACCGAACTTTTCTGATATAGTATTGTATTTGAGGACAATCACTTTTAAAACCTTTCTTAACTTTTCTTTCATCTTTTTTCAATACTTCGAGAGATGATCTTATATATTTAACCATCACTTGCTGTATGTCAGAGCAGATGTTTAAAAACAAAGCACAATTAAATATAAAAACAAACTAGTTTCGTACACTTCTTAAATTTAGTTAATACCTTTGGCAGCTATTGATTTTGTTATGACGATAAAAATGGGTACTTTTTCACAACATTTTGAATTTAAAAACTCTGAAGCCTCACCAAAGTGAGGTTAGTTTAACCCCCGGATCCACATTAGTTAGGCAATAAACATTTACTAAGCTTTTTCGCCAATGCCTGCTATTAGATAGTGTAGACCACATTTAAGGAAGATTAACCTAAGATTACTTGAGAAATCTCGGAAAGGTTTTTCAAACAAAAAAGGGTATACAAATTCTTATATAACATACAGATTATATGTAGTAAATCTATCTATATTGCATCACCTTTTTCGTATTTTGCTTTATTTGCTCAACTATTTGATCGCTCGTGATTGCAGTTCGTAGTTCGTGATCGAATCGTGTTAGGAACCCCAACACGCTTCCATCTCTAGTCCAAACAGAGCGATGTTGTGGCTCAGCAATCAGCCTAAAAAAGAGTGGCAAGTATGACCATTTATGGCATTCGAATCCTATTAAAAATTATTAGCCGAACCGCCGTCAAAGAGCAAATTACGGATTAATGTGCAATTGGCTTACGGGCCATACTTCATCGATCCCAGCCCATTTTCAAGAGCATTGTGCGTGTTCAGAAACCAAATTGAGTTCCATAGGTTGACCACATTGGAATTTCACTTTGAATTGATTGCATTGCACTTATTTCAGATGACTTGTAATATCTGGTTAGTTGGCTAAAGATTGGTACATTTTTAGGGGACTTTGAACAGTTTTAGCCTGATATTTGTCTGTTTGTTTTTATGCAAAATAATGTCCCTGTTCTGGAGCTATTATGATGAAACTTGGCACAGATATTTGAACCAAATTCAGCAAGCGGCAGCTTCATTATAATTTGTATGAATTGGAAAAATTTAATAGAAATAGGATTACTAGTTTTTGTAGGAAAAACATAGCTGCAAGCGGCAGGACGTAGATAGTATTCTTTCCCCTTTGTCGAGTTAACAGATTATTGCGTGTGAAATGGAGAAATATTTTGTAATATTTTGTATTATTTTAAATACCATTTGTATACATTTATGATCAACTCCTTTGGGTATTTCAGCAGCTGTGCACTCTTTAATAACTTAGCCAAGTTACCAGCTACTCAGATTTCAAGCGAAGCGTTTAATATTGCAAAAGGCAACTCCATAAATTGGCTTTCCAAAAATAACACCTGCCCAAATTATTAAGTAATTAACTGAACGCCAAGACGGCATAATCCTTTCTCGCCGCCAGGACACTCCACTTGCCCCCTTTTAAGTTGTTGTTGCTGCTGCTGTTGACTCATTAAAATTAATGGGAAGACTGACGCCAACACAGTTCCGCATATTAATGGCCAAATGTCCGCGGGGATAATAAGCCGCTAATAAGAAATTAAAAGACACTTGTCCAATCCAGGGGCCGTTCTCGATTTGACAGCGACAACTGTTTGTTTTAATTTCAAGGATTTTTCAATGTCGCCCCAAAAATTAACTAATTGCCAAATGATGGAACACACCGAGCCGCAAACGGGTTGTATCGAGGACATCAACATAAAGATGCATTTTTAAATAGCCAGCCAAAAATTGCCGTCTTGGGAGCGCTCTTTCAGTTGGTAAGGGGCGAGGGACGGGCTAAGACGTGGCTGTGCCTGGAATAGGCTTTAAATGGGTCGATATTAAATTCGGCAAATGCGCCCAAAGGTATGCAATGCTTTATGCAAATTGAACGCACTCTGACTGCAATTTTTACAGACGGACCTCGAATAAAGCGCAGCCCTCGGCAATAATTAAATAAACTGCGAGTTGTATTTTTGTACCCAGCTTTATTGACACAAATGGTTAATATGATTTGTGCACTTCATATGATCCCTGACAGAACATATCAATTCAAAGCTCCAAACAAATCCTGTAAAATAGGTACCAGTGTTTAATATGGCCAATAATTTAATAGTCTTGTGACTTTAATTTGAGATTACTTTGGGTTCATTCAGCAGAACCAAACGCTGACTGATTTGTCTTTTCTGAACAATTTTGAACTATTTATTATCGAATCGAAGTAGCCTTATGATCCAAACAAGTTGAAAAAATATTGTCAAATTGCATCAATCTATATATATAAAAGTGAATGTCTGTCTGTATGTTCGCGATAAACTTGAAAACCGTTTAAAGGATCTTGATGAAATCTTTTATAATATATTCCTTGAAGTCCAGGGAATGTTTATAGCTATAGTTTGTTGTGTCATCACCACCCCCACACAACCACCCACTCATAAACGAAAAATGATAATATTCATGAGTATAATTTTACATTAAATAAAAACTATAATATCCACGAGTGTTAGTGTGTGTAAGTGTGTAAGTGTGTGGGGAAGGAAGTTTCATAGCAATTTTTTTACCGTGCCCTCGATCGACATAATAAATATTTATAAGAATCAAAATTTAAATAAATATAGTTAGGAAATGCGAGCAACGCCGCGGGTATAAGCTAGTATATAATAAAGCTGACATAGGAACAATCGGTGGAAAAACGAGTTGTATGAATACGTTTTTTTCATAATATCTCAAACAAACTTAGTTTCTCTGAGTTTTTACTAAAACTAATCAACTAATCATTGATATTTGTTCAAAAACTTTACCTGATACAGATATATGGTCGATTTTTAATTTGAGAGCTTCTTGAGAATATCGATAGAAGTGGAAGTAGAAGTAGTATCGATAGGTACAAGGACATGTAAATATGTAAAGCTCTGCTATACCTTAGCTTTACAGAGCATCTCAAAGCCGAGCATTCTCACATTTGTTGAATACACATGATTCCACAGGGCATATCCCACGTGTATTTATGGATGCACTGCGCGCTGGACCCTGGACAGAGGACACGCAGGACACGAGGCCAGGGACCAGGGACAAGGGACCAGGGACACTACACAGAGGACAGAGCGTGGCACATTTGTTTATTGTTTTCGCAATTACAATTACAATTTTTACGCTCCGGCCGCAGGTTTTTGGTGCAAAAATTATCGCCAAGCCCATTTGCGGTAATTATTTAATGTGCACTCCCAGGTGGGTCCCCAAAAGGTTGCCATGGCAAACAACAATTGCAGCGGCGATGGAATTAACGTAAAACGCAATGCGTGCCACTTCCACTCCCGCTCCCACACCCACTGCAACTGCACCCAGTGTCAGCCCTGTCTCCCCCTGCCATGCGTTCTTAATCCTGCAACCTGGCCACGCCACTGTGTCAGTTGTGGCAAGTCCTTGGCTTGGTAGATTTGCACTGCTGCTGGTCAATTAAATTGTTGCCGGGGCACGCACCTGCCTTGACATTGCAGCGCCCCCGCCTGACAGCTGCCCTCCATGCACCATGCCCCATGCCCCATGTCGCACGCCGGATGCGGACATATGCGGACCGTCTGTGTCCCATTGCTGGCACCGGCACTTGTCCGGCACCCTGCGTCATAATTAATGCCAGTTAAGTCCCATGTTCCAGCGCCCCAGGCGCGGCCACATTGTGAACTGCGTCGCAAGGAGGCAGGACTCCTCATCCCTTTTGCTGAGTGTTGCGCCCGTTTTAATTCAATTTCATGCCCTCACAATTGTAGTGTAAAATGTACACTGTTTTGGGATGTTTAATATGTGCACCCAACTTGGGCCAAGTCCTTGCCCCAGAATACTCATAAAGTGCCATCCATCCTTGGCGGCCGTTTACAATTAGGCGCAACTTTTTAAATATTTTCTTGCGTGCACATTTTTTATAGGGGAAAATATTTATAATTTCCCGGGAGGGCGATTTCTAAACGCAAGTCCCCAACTTGTTTCTTATTTGTTGAATTTTTATTTGCATTTCAAGCACTTCAATCTAAAAGCCGAGCAGTGAAAACAGCTTGACAACGATCAGCTAAAATGACTGACCCAAATCTTAAATGTTACATCAAAACCAGGTGACAACATTTTGAGAAGTCACAGACATAAAATCAATTCCAGAGAAATGTAAATACTTTTAGTATTGTCTGAATGTTAGATAAAAGTACAAGTTTATAATTATTCAAAAAGAATGCTTCCCACTATTTATTCTGTGGAATTGATTCGAGAGTGGAATTCGGAGCAGATCACAAACATTTGATTTTCAGCCTCGAAAATAAGTAAATTAACTTTAAAATATTATACAGGACTATAGTTAATATCAAATATGCAAAAGCTACTACGTAAAGAGTTACTTCAATACTATATACTAGTATTTTAATAAATAATTTACAATAAATGATTTTTTAAGTAAATTGTAGTATTTTAATATACTTATAAGTGATATATGTAACTTATATCATTAACTAAATAGCTTATTAAGTATTTAGTTTATGCTAATAAAACCAAGGATAGGAATTGTTTATATAATGAATTTTATTTTCATTAATTTCTTATTATTTGTATACCTATAAGGTATTACCTAAATAGCTTATAATTAGAGTATGACATTGAAGATGTTATGGAGGTTAGGTAACCTTTAAGTATAGTGAATTATATTTAGTAATTTATAAAAATAGTTATTATGTATGTTAAATTTTTATACCCTAGCAGAGGGCATTATAATTTTATCTCGAAATATATAATGGACTTAAGGAGACGTTTCCGACCCAATCAAAGTATATATATTCTGAATCAGCATGAATAGCCGAGTCGATAAAGCGATGTCCGTCTGTCCATCTGTCCGTCCGTCCGTCTGTACGTCTGTTTCTATGCGAACTAGTCTCTCAGTTTTAAAGCTATCGTAATGAAACTGGGCACAGACCCTTCTTTTTACTGCATGCAGTACATATGCCGGAACCGGTCGGATCGGACCACTATAACATATAGCTGCCATAGGAATGATGGGTCGACAACTATGTTTTTGTATGAAAAACTTTTATGTTTATTAAGGTATCCTTACCAAACTTTCCCAAACAGAGTCTCTAGAGAGTTTATACAATCTGACCAAATTTGGTCAAAATCGGAGCACTTTATCGCTATATCAAACTTTTTGCTTATACAAATATTTCATCCAAACTAAATTGATTCCTGCTAGCGTATATTGCTTCTGCATTCCAAAAATAGCCGTTATTTCTTCACGTTTTAATCTTGAAAATCGCAGAACAGGGCCATCAACTGGAGACCTCCAAAATGGTTAATTGTAGTGGACTCCCTTTAATTCTTGAGAATCGCAGAGAAGGGCGATCCATCTCTTAATCTATCTCTCTCTCTCTCTCTCTACTCTCTCTCTCTCTCTCTCTCTCTCTCTCTCTCTCTCTCTCTCTCTCTCTCTCTCTCTCTCTCTCTCTCTCTCGCTCGCTCTCTCTCTCTCTCTCTCTCTCTCTCTCTCTCTCTCTCTCTCTCTCTCTCTCTCTCTCTCTCTCTCTCTCTCTCTCTCTCTCTCTCTCTCTCTCGCTCTCTCTCTCTCTCTCTCTCTCTCTCTCTCTCTCTCTCTCTCTCTCTCTCTCTCTCTCTCTCTCTCTCTCTCTCTCTCTCTCTCTCTCTCTCTCACTCTCTTACACACACACACACACACTGAACTGGACCTCCAAAATAAGCTATTGCTATTCACAAAATATACCTGCAAAATGATAAATTGTAGTGGGGTCCCTTGAATTCTTGAGAATCGCAGAGAAGGGCGATTAAAATAAGAAAACTGTTTTGTATGAAAAACTTTGTTGTTTATTAAGATATCCTCACCAAACTCACCCAAACCGAGTCTCTAATGAGTTTATACAATCTGACCAAATTTGATCAAAATCGGGTCACTATATCATATAGCTGCCATAGGAACGATCGGTTGAAAAATGCAATCTGACCAAATTTGGTCAAAATCGAACCACTATTTCGCTAAATCAAACTTTTTGCTTATGCAAATATTTCATCCAAACTAAGTGAGAGTTTTGTTATACTTTAAATAGTTTCCTATAATTTTATCAAAATCGGACCACATAGGAACAAACAGACGAAAATTAAGTTTTGTATAAAGATTAATTCCTGCTAGGGTATATAGCTTCGGCACTCCGAAGATAGCCGTCCTTTCTTGTTAAATATATTCTTGATTTTCAACAAGTATATTTCCTATACGATTGTTCTAAAAAGATAAGGGTTTATAAAATGAAGGCATACCACAAAATTATGCATATAATATAATAACAAAATAAATATAGTTGTTAGTAATGTTATACAAGTTCGAAGGCAAATCAATTTTTTCAAGGGATGTAACAAATTCTGCATAAGGATTTAATTATAGGCTGTATCTATATAGATAGTATATATTTACATAATTAGCCTCAACATCCATTGCTTCAGTAAATATATATGTGTGTATGTAGATACTTTGTAGGATCGATAATGTATCCTTTTTCCTGTTACATAAAATATATATGAGCTTTTGATATGTATTTTAGCTATTTTATGGGTACAGGATATAATTAAAATTAATCTTTTTGCATTATTAATTGGGAAATGAATATGGTCACGGTTTACATTTTGTGATATATATATGTATGTATGTATATATGATTATTAACCCTAATAAGAAACACGATTCTGTCATTTGTAGTATAATTTAAGATGTGTGTTTTATGTTACCTTATAATGCCTCTGCGTAACATCACCCCGTTGAGCAATTTGAGGCACTGTGAAAACTGTCCAGCGGCGTATAGGCGGATAGGCGGATAGGGGATAGAGGGTGTCCTGGCAATAGTTTTGCATTAACAAGCTGGCCAACAAGCCGTGAAAAGAACGTGAGAATAAGTTAATTAATTTATGTCAAATTCTTTATGCCCACTTGGGGACGCGTCGTGCATTCTTGTAGTTTCCGAGGGCGTTAATGGAGGCCTATGATTAAAACTAGGCATGTTTGTCCATTTAAGCCCGTAATTTGTGTCGTAAATCACTCCAAAGAGTCAGGATCACGGACCAGCCCACGTTTCGCACCTTCGGTGACCTGCTGGCCATTGTAGTCCTTGTTTGCCTAATGAGTCTAATTGGGGTTGAAAATGGAACTGGAGCTGGAGCTGTCACGTAATCGGTGAGTGCTTAGAAAACCCTTTTTTGGTTGACTTTACACGTATTTAGGTGGCCATATGAGTGCGTTAACGATGAGTATCATGACGGCAGAGGTGTCATCGTCATCTTGGCCTGCTCAGCCATCATTAGCGCCATTTGTTCGCCAGGAATGGGAGGCGGGTCGGGGCTGGGCAGGGATGAGTCCGACCATTTGACTGACTGTAAAAACCGGTTCATTTGCATATCAAAGGCCATAATCAACACCTTGCAAACAGCCAAACACAATATGCCAGGGTCCGAGAGCCACAACAAACACACACACACACATACACACACGCAAGGTGAGTCCATAACAAGAAAGATAAGAAGCTCCCGACTGCGTTATACCTTGTTCCCAGCGTAATAACAGCAGAATATCATTTTGATTAGTATACTGATTATAGGTCTCATATATCAAGTGGTTTATCTGTTAATCTTATATACTTTAGATCTGAGAAGTACATATTAAATTGTTTATGGTTGCATATATACAACAATCTCATACTTATATCGATAAACATTTAATTTTAGCAAATACATCAAAATTTTGCAGCTGTAGTTCCTATAAGAAACTGGGGATTTTACTAATTTTCGAAGGCGGGAGGGGGCGTGGCAAAACAAATCTTAAGCCCTTATTCAAAGTTGGGATATACCAACATGTATACCAAATTTGATAACTCTACGCCTAACAGTGTCGAATAAAGTGACTTTCATTCGGACACACAGGCGAACATTGCCAAAACCCTATATACTCTGCCTGCATTTTGCAACAGAGCATAAAAACCCTGTTTCTGGACCGAGGGACAGGTCGACAAGAACCGCATTGCAGCATTGACGTGCTCCATTTGCCAGAGCTCCACAAGCCTCTCATTTGCATGCGTACTACATGTGATCCCATGCCAGGCAGGAACTGGTTTTCCAAGCGCTCCATTTGCTTGTCTCCACATTTCTGGCTGACTGACTGACTGACAACCGCATCGCGACCCCTCATTTCTGGTTGGACTCGTTGCTGGAGGCGGGCAGGTAAAAGCCGCCGTAAGGTGTGAAATTATGAGACCTGCATTAGCGCTAATTGGCTCTGCGTGCTACGGATGCAAATGGCTGACAGCATAAACCGGAAACCCGAATGCAACGGAAGTGCGTAATTCAAGATAGGGCCTAACTCTAGATGTATGCACACTCTGGAGGTACCCTGTAATATGTTCTATCTATAAAATCTATCGAAGTAAAATCCACAACTGTCCGAAAACTGAAATGAGTTCCAAGGTTACATGGAACTGTCCGTTTCCATCGGATAAGATTAAACTCAAAGCTTTACAGAGCTAATAATCAAACTTATTTATAAACTCCACAGATGAAAGCATTCAAATCTTTATCGCCTTATTAAAAACCCACCTTTAATAATGGAAAGTTTATTGCACATTGTAGTATGCAACATTTTTGTTTTTCTTGCAAATTGGCTTCAAACTTATTGTCAAAGCTCTCCGCAGAGAATCTTCAAGTGTGTGGTTAACCGACTTATAAAAGTCAAAGGGATTTGGTGAAATGATTAATATCAACTTTACCGGAAAGGGCGAAAAGTTTGTAGAAAACTGTGATATGAAACGTTTTTGTTTTTCTTCAAATCAACTTGAAGGCTATTCTCTAAAATTTGAGAGAGGATTCTAGTCAATTTAGCACATATTTTGTATAAAATAGACTACCAAATTAGGTTCAAGGCTCCACACAACAAATTAATCGAATGTATATCTATAAACTTCAACGATTTGGGAAAATCTGTTACCACGGGTGGAAAACCAGTGGAAAGTGGGAATCAGCTAAATGTGAGAAGGAGAATTCCATAAGGTTGGTAAGAATTTCAAGAGATACCAGTTAGTCTATTATATAAGCATCCAAATGCATATCCACATACATGGGTATTCTTCTATTCCACCAGCTCCCCCTGCCCCCTACGCACTTGGCTCTCCTTCGCCTAAGTGGTTCAATGCTCTCCGCCAACTTGCCAGAAACAGTTTGGGAATGGAACAGTCCTTAACGCCTTTTTGGAGCTCGACCTCAATGCGCCAACTGGACGAGGCGAAATTCCCGCAGCTGCGCAGTTGGCGCCAGCGTCGAACTTCCAAGTGAGCGCCCCACACGTCTCAGGGCGGAGCCATCCTCGCATTGGTGGCATTTCACGGAGGCGACTGCGGCTGCGGCTGAGGCGGCGTCGTCCTCAGTCGATGTTGGCCTTAGGTGCAGAGCCCGAGCCGCCCCAGTAGCCGTTTGGGAGGGTCGCGGAGGGCACCCACTCCAGCTGGCAGTCCGTTAAATATTTTAATGGCTAACAAAGGCATTTTTGCCACGAATTTATTATGCTACCAGCCAAATATTTATTCTTTTCCGCTCAAGATTTTCGTATATTTCTGTTGTTGAATGTTAGTTAGACAGTTTCAAATAAATTTTAGCATTTTATCGTATAAGAAAGAGAACTTTAATCAATTATTTAAAGTGCTCCAGTCCTAAATTGCACATAGAAAAAAGAATTCACTGTTTTAATTAAATTAAAATTAAATTGACTTCTAAATCAAAGAAAAACTTGGGAAAATAACACTAGTTTATAAGATCTGCCCCTACGAAAGAAAAGAAGAGCCCGTGGAACACCTCTTCTATTCTTGTCAAAAGAAGGCTGTAATATCTAGGAAGTCCTTTCTTAAATAATATATCGGAACTATCCAATATCAGTTCTGGATGGATTTGAGAATTCATTTTTGTTCTAGATGGTACTCATTTTGGCCAGGAAGATGACAACGTTGTAATGTAATGTAATAATGCAATATATACTTATGAATACAGCATTCAGGCATGTTGAAAGTCTTTCTTTCAAAATCGAGTTCCGAAAAAACATTAAAAGCCGATTTGAACAACTAAAATTAAAACTATTCAAACATAACCTCAAATATGATATATGGTTCTTATGTCATTCGAAAACCAGAACACAAAATCGAATACGATTCGGGTTGAAATGATCGGGAAAAGACCTTGTATTCAAATATCCTTTCTTTTCTTTTCAACTTTAAAAATTAAAAGCTTATTTTCTTTAATTTAAAGTCTAATATTGTAAATTGTTAACATATGGACAGTTTATAATATTAAGTTATTATTTCTTTTATTGTGAAGTATATATAAAAAAAATCAAAATTAGCGCCGAATTTACATAAGAAACAACTACTATTAGCATTTGGTATTGTCATATCTCTTTTAATTTGTTCACTTGTGTGATGAAAAAAGTCATCCGACTAACTTTTTCCCATCTTTCAGTGTCTTCTCTGCTGATAGGTAATATTGTGACCCCAATGTTCGTAATGTGCACGATCTATGTGAGATGTGGGTTCCACATAACGGTTATTTGCCACCTTAAGTGCTGTTTCATTGTTTCTTACGATTACATTTCTGGTGAAAATGTGGCTCGCATATGTCTATGATTGTGGCAATTGTCATGTAATAAAAGACAGAGAACCTTGTGGACATGTGATGAGACAATCAGAACTTTCAACCCCAAGAAGGTGCATAACCCCCAAAGTCCAACTTGAAACAAGTCGGAAATATTGCATTTCGAAACAACCGACTGTGAAATACTCTGTTTCCAGTGCACCGAGAGAAAATATGTATATATTTGTCAATTTTAATGAAGTTATATCAAGTTTGGTAACTTATGGCTTAATTGAGATATCAATTTTACTGATTTGTGCTTTATATACGAACACACATAAAGTATTCCTTCAAATTTAATAAGTCATCCTAAAAATCGGAAAAATATAGTATTTTAAATGAAAAGTTAAGCCTACTTATCTTCAAAACGATTGTTTTTATTTCTTACTGTTAGAAACAATTTCTATTCTTGAGAAATTCTACTGTTCTACAAACGGTCAGTGTATACTGACCTAATGTACTCTTTTTCGCATAGAAACAGAGTATACTGGCTATCGCTGAGTCAGCAAAGTGTCGGCAACTTTATCTCAGTTATGGAAGTAGAAAAATTACAAGTTTGTAGATTTTTACCCTTTCCCCTGTGAGCGGAAACGGGTTAGGGGTGGGGCTGTGTAATTATTGGACCTTGTGTCATGTTTAACCCACTCGTAAATTATAGAGATCCTTATAGCTAATAGGTAATTTATGGGCGGGCTGAAAAAAAGCAACATTACAGTAGCATTTTACACACACGTAAAACAAATGTGGCGGATTTGGCGTACATTAGCCGGAGGAAAGGACCAAAGCCGGAGACTTACCCGTATATGTATTTTGTGGTCACCACTGGCGGCATTTAGTGGTGCGCTTGTGTGTTGACCTTTGGCTAGGGCGCAACCAGAGCAACCCACAACCCACAACCCACATCATTGCCACTGCAAGGACCTTTTTTAGCAATCTAATTACAGTGGCCTCCGGCTAAAACAAATTTTGCTACATTTTAAAGTCACCAGAACTGTGGGCCACTTTAAATAATCCATTAGCGTTTACGCAATTGACATTGACTAGAGCTGGGCGCTTTTCAACAAAGGGGCTTAAAAGCTAAAACCTGTTGAGTCGTTTCTCAATTCCCCAAACACTTGCCAAACTAAATCCAAAGCAACTCGCCCCACCCAACCCTTTAGCCCATTTGCCCAGCAACTCATCCAAGTATCCTGCCAAGGAGCCTTCGCTCTGGCACAGATTATGGCTTCTTTGAATAACAATCGATGGCGCGACAATGATGGAGATGGAGATGCCAATGCAAATGGAAGTGGCTGCCACAGTACCTTCTGGCCCTCCCAGCTTCCCCTGCCTTATTGTCTTGCCATTTTATTACTGTCTACTGATGCAATGCTTTTTTACTTAAGTAACTCTTGTGGTTTTTTCCTGCGACATTGGCTTCAATCCGCCAAGTGAATTCGGTTGCTTTTTTCGGTATTCGTATCCCTTCAAGTGCAATAAATTCCTTTTTGCCATTGACTCAAAGGCAAAGTGAATTTTTACATTGGCAGCGGGGCAAAAAAGTGACCGAGTTGGGAATGCATCAAATATTTACTTGACTCATCTCCATTTTTACGAGTTAGGAGTGAATTTGGTTAATTGATGAGTTGGAGACTCGTTTAAACATTCCAAACAAATACTGATTGATTAATGAAGTTATTCAATCGCCAGCGACTATTATCGGGTTCAGATTGGGTCATTTTAAATTCATTAATCTATTTATTATGTGTATGGCATTAATTAAACGCTTATGCTAACCAATAAATTTAAGCGAGATAGATAGAAACAATATTTATCAAAAATTTAACAAAAGAACAAATAAAGAATAAATCAAAAGAGCTTGAATTAGAGATACCCTGTAAAACAAGTCGAATAACTTCAATATTGTACTAAAAAATTTATAATATTGGAATAGGAAAAGGAATAATATTAGTATAATAAACTAAAATGTAAGTATCGACTTTAAATCTCTAGTTTGACTGCTGTATTCTTTTAGGCCCTTTTAAAGGACTATTTTCAGAACAGTTAGTGTTAGTAGTTATTTTATCATTGAAAAAAATTGCGTGTAAGATCTTGAATGGAAAAAATGCATTGCTTTTGAACAGCGCGTGTTTGAAATCGTTGTACAACACTCATATTCAATCTCACTGCCAATTTAGCAATATTTCACAACACTCCCCAATCTAATTTGCCAATTCAGCACGTTTTACAACACTGGTACTATCAAATCTTTAGTGATTTCTTACCGAATTGAAACAGTTTCATTTCTATGCAAGTAGCACTAAGCCGTCATCTATTAGCATATTTAGACCCGGCAGGTCCATAGTATTGCCGGATAGGTCGTTAGGATCATAGGATTGTAAGTTGGATTACATACTCATGCCAAGTTAACTAATATCGTGTATAGTATTTCCCATTGACCGACCTTTTAGATTATGCGAGACTAAGTTGGCCAATTCAAGCTCATTTATTATCGATTACTAAATTTAGCATGGATCATTACCGCCTTTGTTGACAGCTTTATGACTTTAATAAGTGCGGGTTAATATCCAAGTCGAAATGATTATTAAAGATACTTCAATGTTCAGCTTAAGTTAATCTCCAGCTATTAAGGCAAATATTAAATTCAAACATTTTAATCGCCAGAGCATTTACTTAGCCGCATGTTTACTTGGGAATATGTATATAGAATCTGAGCAAATACACGACTATAAATACAATTGTTTTGCCTGACAGGTGATTTTCGTTTGAATTGGCCGCAACTCAGGGAAGTCTTTTTATTATTTCATTTGAGTTTTTTATTATTATTTTCAACACGCGCTGATGGCCAACAATGTTCATGGCAAGCCGTAAGTCGCAGTTAACTTCACCAATAGTCATAAATAATTCCATTACAATAATTAGTAATGCATAGTTAATTTTGCTTAGAATCAAATAATTGACGAAATATCTCTAAAAATCTAACAATAGACGTCGAATAAGGCGGGCTGAAGAGGGCGTGGCACCAAGTCTACCGGAGATGGAGATGGAGCTTGATGCTGGAGCTGGAGCTGGGGATGGAGATGGAGACTCCGACTGAGGTCGTCGAAACAAACAAATTAATCAATGAGGTAATCACAATTTATTCAACAAAATGATCAAGTTATGTATCCGTCGACTGTTTGTTGTATTCTTGTTGTTTTGTTGTTGCTGCTGGTGAAGATGGTTTTTTTGCTCTGTGACCCACTGTGCGATCGATCGAACGTTGCCTTTGGGATGACAAAGAGCGCACAAAACACTGAAAGTATATTTTCATAATAACGATATTTAGTTACTCTGTCAGATCTCTTCAGACTGAGCATGTGTCTATAAATAAATATTAAGTAAGCTATTTTGTTTTGATAGCATTTAGTTAGTTGTAACATTTTAAACAGCAATTAGCTAATCTCACCATATTCGTTCGATCTGGAATTCCTTGCTAAAGTTATGAGCAATAAATTCAAATGAGAATCTTAAATGATTCTCACGAATTTTAAATTCATATATCATGAAAATATTTAGCATTCCATTCATTTATTTTCTCGTTATGCTGCTTGATTTTAATATAGTTCTACTGAGGTTATTTTGGTGTTTGATTTATGGATTCATTTCGAGTCGGTTATTATTTTAATATTATTTTGTTTGAAGTTACGTTTGAATAGTTTTTATTACCCCGGCTCAAGTATAACACTTTTCAATCCGAATATTTTGGCCTGTTCCCATTTCCGAGTACATTTCATTCCGCATCGTTATCCGATTTTGTTTTCCTGGTTTGAAATGATTTAGCAATTGGGTTTGTTCTATAAAGTTATTTGGAAATATTTTAAATTCAACTGCATCCAAGGGAAAACATTTCAAGCTAAATATTTAAAACAATTTTCGGAATTTAGAACAGCCAACAATTTTGATTCCGAATGATTATCTTTCTTATAGTGTTGATAAACAGCAAAATGTAAAAATGTAGTTTTAAGGCTTGCTGAATTCTAAACTGTATAATAATATTAATAAATATTATACGAAAAAAGATTCTTATAGTACACTCTTTAGTTATAAATTACTTTAACTGATTTTTAGACTACTTCTCAGAAAGAAGTTGATGTAGAAATTTCCGGCCAATACATAAATATGTTTGTGATGCATTAAATTACTATCGATCGTGGCAAAACAATCGATATTATCGATAGTGCCATCGTTCGAATAGCTTACAAGTAAAGAAGGAAGCAAAGTACCCAAAGTATAATACAAATGTTAGGTATCTCCAAGACAGCTTCCTAATTTGCGTGACAAATTTAATGACACAGTTATTATACTTACCTATACGCGGTGAGCAGGTGAATAAGAAACAAACATTTTCGCCTCTACATAGATTTTGCTCATAATTTGTTCTGGCTGCTGCCACATAGCAAATCCGTCGAAACGAAGCGCTAACAACAAAAGGCCAATTCATTATGAGAATATTTTAGAGATTGGCAAGAGGTGGGGAGTGAGGAATGTGATATTGTAGCTGCTGCTGAGAAGCTTACAGCGCCGGTGCCAGCAGCGATCGGAGCTCAGTCGCCAAACGGCAGCATTTAACTAAAGTCGCAGAAGCGGAGTGGAAACAGATCACAGCTGGAAATAGAAGTAGAAATAGAGAAGGAAACAGAAGTAGAAACAGACTCAGACTCAGACTCAGAGTCAGAAACAGAAACAGAACCCGCAAAAATTAAGTAGTTTTCTATTTGTGGCTTACAAGATGTTTAGCACTCGACAACATTTGGTAATTTGATTGATTGTCCATTTAGTTTGAACAAGTTGGAGGCTGTTTTTTAAATATTTTGTTTGTTTTATGGCCTTTTACAGCTGCTGCTCGTGACGCTGGGCGCGCTGTTGTGCTTCAGCTTGGCTGAGGAGCTGAAGGAGAACGTCAAGGAGGACACCATCAAAATTGAGAACGAAATCCAAAAGGTCATACGCGTCAGTCCACAGGAGCTGCCTTTGAAGAAGGATCGCACAGGCGTCAACATGAACTCGGAGCTGTTCCAAATACAAACCCTGCCACCGAGACAGCGGCTCTATGTGGACTCCCGGCGCATGAGGCCCGTCAAGGCATCCACTGGTGAAACATCGCAGCCCATCTTGAAATTCACGTACACGCCCGAACTAAAAGCTTTTCCCAAGCAGAAGCTGAAAACAAAGCAACAAAAGCAGCTGCACTACCCCACCGACTCTGAGGAGGCCCTGCCCGTCCAGGTGACACCCGGTGATTATCCCATCTACTATGTGGTGTCCAAGACGAACGGCCGCTTCGGCAAGTTCCCCATCAAGTCCTTCGGCTCGCCCGCCCAGTTCAACAAATATCTAATCAAAAGCAAAGCGGAGCCCATACCCCGGTCGCAGCGTTTTGAGGTCAAGGGTCAGGCTCCCGCTCCGACTGAGGAGTCAGTCATTAGTCGTTAGTTGGTAGTCGGTAGCTTCAATGCTTTGTGATTTGCACGCACGCTTTATGTATATGTTTAGTTAAGTTACACTGGTCAACACAAGCTATGCCTTCTCACTCACTCTCATTATGACACAGCAATCAGTTTTTGTTGTTTGTTTAATCACCCTCAGCTTATTGTGCCAAGCTAAAGTTCATTTTTAGTAAAGTGCTTCACCAAAATATCCAGAAGTCCCAAACAAAAAACTAGTATTCATTTCCTTGGCGTTAAGATTCTGGGAAAATCAAGATAAAACAACCTTTATTTGCTATTTTATGGGTGGTACCTTTGTGGAGGACCCTATACATTATGCAGTACCTTTGACTTCATACATAAGTTTGCTTCCGGAGACTAGGTGCTGCTTAAGGCGTCATTCTGTTGATAAAAAAGATATATGTTAGGGTGCCTCAACCGAAATTTGCTATTTAAAGTGTGGTACCTCTAAGGAGGACCCTATACATTATGCAGTACCTTTGACTTCATACATAAGTTTGCTTCTTAAGGTGTCATTCTGTGGATAAAAAGATATATGTTAGGGTGCTCAACCGAAATTTGCTATTTAAAGTGTGGTACCTCTAAGGAGGACCCTATACATTATGCAGTACCTTTGAATTTCTTCCGGGATTGAACTTTAGATGTAATACCTTTGCTTGTAGTACAACAAATGTATCTTAGGGATGTTCAATATATACAAATTCCATATTCTTACACACATCAGCTTATATTACCTCAGAGCAGAAGATCAGCTCGTCTCGCCGGGCACAGAATTGAATGTTGTTGACCAGTGTTATTGTTCACCATAATTATAATTGCTAATTACCACGATACTTATAATCCAACTATTATGTATGTATGCACTTACTCGTATCTTAAAATACCCAACCCATATGTATGTACGTGCTTGCCAAATAAATTGAAACTGCTTCATTTAACAAACCGTCTTAACTGATCACTGATCCCTGATCTCTGAGTGTTGGCCTTCATCCAACTCTAGCCAGCTGTTGACAGATTGAGCTACAGCTGAGTCACCTACCCAAATCTGTTAACTGTTGGCAATTCTTCATTAGTTGTTGCTCTCTCGGTCGCGTAATTACATGAAATATTGTATTGTTGTTGATTTGTTGATTTGCTTGGCATATGCAAATTTGGTATCAAATCAAATCAAATGAAATGTCGAATAATTAAGAGGCACATCCAAGTGTATTCATAAGTATGCTCACATTTACATATACTCGTTGTAGTTTCAACAAAAGATACAATTTGATTTACTGTCTGCCCCTTCTGCGCTTTTGTCGTCGGGTCTTTAGTAAAGATTCTTTTGCTATTCTGCAACGCAAATTAATGTTCTGCTTTCCTAAGTATTACAAAGGCCCCATCGATTTTGCAGTTTTGTTACGGTTCGCCAGCTTTCTCCAAATGACTCGAACTAGAACCTTTTAGCTCAGTAGAACATAATACTTAAGTCTTTTGCTTTTGGGCATCGGGCATCCAGCGAATGTGGGTATTCAAAGTGTGATTTGTGTGACTTTGGGAACGAATAGAAAGCGTCGTAATAGCTACAATTCGCGAAAAATACATTTAAACTTGTTGCCGAGACAAACTTTATTAAATAATGGCATAAAATATACATCCATAGATATTTGTACACTCTGTACAGAGAAAGGGGGTAAAAGGGGGACATTAAACAGTGAAGATGTAGTATGTAACTAGCAGAAGTAGACATCTCCGGTGCTGAAAAGTACTCTTAAAATCTCAAAATATTTGGAAAAACCCGCAAAGCGGATGCCGGGGAGCAGCAGCGCAGTTGTCTCATGATATGCTCTGCTTGTGTGCACTGCCGCTGAGCTGCTTGATACACATGAATGTATGTGTGTATGTTAGAAAAGTTCAGATTCTGGGTACAGAGCATCTCGAATTCGGGTATACTTTACTATAGAATTCTTCCTGGATAAAGAGCATCTCGAATTCGGGTATACTTTACTCAAGAATTCTTGCTCGTTATTTATTAATTCATTAGCATTTGGCTGATGACTGAAAAAAAAAGTATTTATATTTTGAAATCTATTCAAATTTGGCTGGCGTCTGAATATTTAATGAGTATAAGTGCAAATTAAAAATAACAAACGAAATTCTCTTATTTTCTGGAGTAACATTAAACAATATATCACTTAAATAATGTATATTTAATATTAATTAGTACTTATCAGTTAAACGAAGTAGATTTAATGAGGATGAGCGATTGTAGACCTGAACATGTACCTCCACTCGGATTATTGACGGAGTATTAGTAAGGGGATTCTATATTTTTCGAAAGAACTGAATAATTCTGTCAATTCCAGTAAGCTGTATTTAAAAGGGGGCTTTCTGAGTCTGTACTTGAAAATTTCCCACAAATTACTCCAAAATTATTTTTGGTTAATTTTGGGAAACACCTTAATATTTTTGATCTGAAACTAATGCATTCCTTACTGATTACATCAGAACATCAGAAATGTTGGGCAACAAAGATAATCTGTCAAAATCACATGAGGAGCAAGTAATTTGTTTTAATTGGAAATCACACGTGCAATTTTATCGACCTGGCCATTATTAATTGCGGCATGCCGCCAACAAGAAGCCACAACCCCGAAACTGAAGCGCCCCAACAGGAAATCACGACCCCATCCCCTGGAAAATGATGTGCTCGTGATAATTATGACTTGGTGGGTGTGGGGAAAACAAAACGGGGGCGCCAGGGAGCCCCATATCATGCGGGTTGGATGTGTTTGTCTCTGTCTTGGCTGCTGTCTTTGTCTCTGTCTGGCTGCTCTCGCATGTGGTTAATCATTTCTTGGGCCTTTTTTTTTTTTTTGCTTACCCCTGCGCATTTCTCATTACTTTTGCTCATTTCGACATTTCATTTCATTTTGTATAGCACAAGAATCAGCCTTGTGCACTAAAAACAATTTTGGTACAACTATATACATCGTGTTGTGATGTACATCCAATTATTCATAGAAATTGAAGTCCCCCTTATATATGTTCTTTATCATTTGTTAAAATCCATCTAAATAAGCGTAGTCAACAGATGCCAGTATCATTTAAAACACATTATAAACGCTTGATCTTTGATTTGTTGGAAAGGTTGTATCGAAGGGCAGAGCAGAATGTATTTTTTCTGAAATGAAGACCCAGAGAGAGGAGCTGGGGGAAACGAACCTTGTTATATACTAAAATTCAGCCGAATATATGATATAAGTATGTATTTATAATCTTTGGTAGATGGATCTCAAACTAACCATTATACTCATAATACAATTGTATAAGGGGTTCGTATTTGAAATATTTGATATTTATGTATAACTTCATATCCTGAAAAGGTTAATAAAATCTGTAATACAAGAATAATAATGCAAAACTTAAACAAAAAATATTACATACTCTTCTATATGCTTTTAAGACAACAAAAACCAGTCTCAAAATAAGCACAAATTTACAATATTAGAGATAACTCTGATTGTATTAATTTGCAGCAAATCTCATTATTTTTCTCAGTGTATGTGTGTGTGGGCGAATGTGTAATGAACTCTGGCAGCACGAATTACTTGTGTGCACACACACACACACCCACACACAGACACACTCACACACACACAAGCAGGGAAAGGCATGACGTACAAAGTGTGATATCGAAATTTCCCAAAGGATTCGACGCCATATTTTAGTCACGAAAAAAGATTCGCGTGCTGGAAAGTTAAGCAAAGAACGAGGCAAATTCAAGGATAACCCAGGCTATATAATCAAGCGTAAAAATGCGAAATTAATCAACTTCAGCGTCTGCATCTCAAGTTAACAACGCAGAAAAAATTGAATTAAAACTTTTCGAAATACTTTTGCCGCAGCAACTGCGACACCCTTTCTCCACAGAAGTCGGTAGGAAATTGTAGCTTGGGGTTTACTTGCCGTTATTCAATTATGTATTTTGCGCTTGTCCTGCAGTAAAAATTACAATCTACACGACAAGTCAACAAAATTATGAACACTCCTGGGCAGTAAAAAGTAAATAAAATACGCTGCCCACAAAAATAAAAAATAATACTCAACTTTTCTCGCTGCGACGCAATGCGACCACATTTTTTTCCTTTTCGCCCCATTTTTTTGGGTGTTTTTCTTGTGGTCTTTGCTGCTGCTGCTGCTGCGGTAATTGCAACTCTCGCCGTCCTGTGGGAAATGTGAAACAATAAATGAAAATAAATGAATTTTTGTTAGTCGAATGGCCACCTGCCACAACCACAAACCAAGATACAAGGCTCGAGGCCAAGAAACCCTAAACAAAAGCAGCTTGAAGCCCCGCTAAATGCCATGAAGAAGTCGACAAAAATTGCATTAATAAAAACATAATGCAACGGAATTTGATTGAATTGTATACTGTCGAGTCGTCAATTTTGGAAGATGCCTTAACTAAGTACGTAATTTATAAGACAGTTCAAATTAAATGTCAAATAAACGAATGAAAATGTGAAAATGCGAAAATGTGGCTGCTGCCAAAGTCGCGACCCTTTTCCAATATCGTTTTATGCCGTCTTTAAATCGAAGACCCCTGCTAAAGTATATATATTTATACCTATACACCAGTTGACCCAGCCAACAACGGCCCTGAGACAATTTCCAGCGAGTCGAAAGCCATTTTATCAAAAATTAATGTGTAGTTTGAACATTTTGCGACATTATGCGAGCGACAGACGGGTTAAAAGGCGGCAGGAACCACGATATGGGGAGAAAGTAGCAGACCGCACAGTGGCACAATGTTCTAAATTATATAGCTAAAAATAAAAGCATTATAGAATTCGAGAAATAGACTATCGCCCAGGGCGTTGCATTTTGCGGATCGAATGATTTTTTAGATGATTTTGTTATCCTGAACGGATGGTAAACCAACAAGTAAGAACGTTGCAGTCGGACGTACCCGACAGCAGAATACTCTGTTCCCAGTCCTGTATAATTTGGTTATATGTGGGTTCGGGAAGAGATTGACACTTTATAAGTTGAGGATATACACCAACATGTGTACCAAGTTTGGTTGCTCTAGCTTCAAGGGTGTGGAAAAAAATTGCATTCATACGGGCAGACGGACAGACGGACATATGTGCAAACCCAATACACTCTTTCTCCCTTCAGAAACAGAGTATAAGAAGTTTCATTCAACAGTTTTCCACAAATTTTCCGTAGTTGCGGATGAAGTTTCCAGAATCCGGACTTAGTTGGCAGCTGACTATACCTATTTATGATGTGGGTTTCAATTAAAAATTTAAATGTCAATCAGTAAATATTTCAAATGAGGACAAAGTATTTTAGTTTTGCAACTTTTGGACACTTAGCTGTCGTAAATATAAGAACATTGCCTTAAATATACATAAATAATAATTAATTTTCAGGGACACTGTCGTAAATATAAATAAATTGGATGCTGCTAGACCAAAAGTTAAAGAAGAAATTAACATTATCCTTAAGAAAATTGTCTTAAGTCTATATAATTAATAAATATTTTTGTCAGGAATACAAATACTTATGTATTGCAGTATGTACGAGTTCAAATTCAATAGACTAAAAATTAAAGAAGAGATTAACGTTATCATGAAGATAATTGTCTTAAATCTATATAAATAGTAAATAACTATGTCAGGAATACAAATACTTATGTATTGCAAATTGAATTGTTTTAATTTTGGTGAAATTCATACCACTGTAAGAAAGGGAGCGTAGGCAGGACAAAACTTAAAGCCGTAAAAATGGCGCCCTCATGTCCTCGAGACGTTGTTACTGACAGCACAGTGGCCGCAGAAAGTTTTGTGACGGCCCCGCAAAGGTGACCCGGACAGGAGTCAGAGCCGGACGACGCTGCTTAAATATTAATGCCCCAAGAGTCTGGGGCAGGCCATGAATAAATTTTTGGCTATGAATTTTCAATAGCGCACCACTCCCCACTTCGGTTTGGTTGTAATTTCGTCATTGGCTTTAAGCCCAAAGTCGACAATTTATTTTTTGGGGCAGTTGAGCTTGTATTAGGTGTCAACCGCAGCAGCCACAGCCACAGAGGCCAAGGTATCTGTGGCATGGCCATTCGAATGCACTTTTAGCCAAATTAATTTGGTTTTCTCTCGATTTTCACATTCGTTCACTGCCTTTCATTCTAAGCCTCTGCGTGGGAACTTTATGCACGGCCCCGAGGAGCTCGAGGGGAAATTCAGAAGGCAGTACTCTACGTGCGTATGGCGCCAATTGCCAATTGACCGCAAAACCAAGCCCCAGACAAACAACACGTCACCCACAGCCCCAACCAAACAATCAGGCAGGAGCGGGAACTTAATCAAAAACAAGGAAGAACAGCCATCTTCAGTTTACCGAAGATAGAATACCCTTGCCGAACAAGACAGCTAAACATTTCGATATGGTTTCTTATAGATAAACTCTAGTCAACCTGTCAATATCAATTGATTGATTAGTGCTGCCACAAAACTCCTTTCCACTAACAAACTAGTTTCTTAGACAAAAAGATAGATTCTTTCATTGGCAGCTATAGAATTTGATTGTCAGATTCTTATTTAACTTATAGCTTATGAAGGAAAACACATTAAAATATGAATTTCATCAAAAAATCTTAAAAACAATTCGATCGTTCCTTCAGCTATATGATATAGTAATAATCAATGCATCAAATTAGACTAAGCTATATAAAGCTCGGAACTAATGGGCTTGTTTGAGATATCTGTATAGACTGGTCTGTCAGCTATAAAATATATAACTTGGTGAGCTGGTGAAAAACTATAATTAAAAGTAATCTCATTCGGCTTCGACATAGTATGTGTGCTATAGGAATAAGAAGCAACTGTACCAAGGTTTATAAGGACACTTTTAACACTGAGAAACTTTTGGTCATATAATCAGAAAGCCGAGCAGACGCACATGGCTATATCGTCGACTGATCATGAATATTTATATGTACAAGTATATAGGGTCGAAAATTTGAATGTGTAACACAATTGGTAACTAAGTTAAAGGACCCTCTGCAAGGGTAGAGCCGGCCGGAAACTGGCCAACCGTACAGTTTAACCAAAGGTACCGGCAAACACTGGTCCATTGGTCCCTGATTTTATTTGCTTATCCGGACTTTATGCTGCTTTTATTTGATTTTTATGCCTGCCGCTATTTCCATTTCTGTAATTGAATTGTCATTGTCCACATGGCAGGTCCTTGTTGCTCCTGCTGCCGTTGTGCCAGGTGGGTTTTGGTTGGCTAACCAGTTGGAGGCTGGCCTGCTCAAACGGTTGACTGGTTCGCTCTTTGGCGATTGTCCACCCGTTGGCATATCGAAGCATGTCAAAAATGGTTATCCGCTTGATTGGCGTTGGCTAACACCCAAAGGTATACAAAGTGATGGACGTCGACGTCGACGCCGGACACGGCCCTGAAAAGGGTTGCGGTCGAATGTTGCATGTTGAAGGTGGCGCGTGGAATTGGTAGTTAGAAGTGGCCATTCAATGCCAAATTGGCGCAATTGATGTTGGGGGCCAAGTTGTCGCTCCACCACAGTAAATAAACTAAATAAAAGTGACAGTCGAAAGGGAAACGGAAACAGCAATTTTCTGACTTAACCGTATATTGTCCTGTTTATGAAAAGGAAAGGAAACTTTGCTGCTCATCACTTGAGGGAATGTCGAAAACTTTTACTTAAAGTCCTTTAGTATTATCAGTACAAACTAATTCACGTATTCAGAGTCATGTTTCAAACAGCCTAAAAGAAAATCAACAGCTTTGAACTTTACAGAGAACTACAAACTATAATTAGTTCCTATATGTAAACAGTATTAATAATAAAATTAATAGCTTAAATACCTGCTTAAACTTTAAACTGATGAGAATAAAATAGTCCTTCAGCCATTTCTAATCCCATTCAGCTCTTTTCATATGCGATTTCTATTGGGCTCTTTGCACTTTTTGAATGCCCATTTTGAGGACAATTTAAGGCGTTTTCATATATTTAAAATTCCCAAAATGGTAGTACGTGAGATCATAACCGTTACGTTTAATGGGTATTGGTGTAGATATTTCATATGGAGTGCGCCAGATACTTTCAACACAAAGCAATTTTCGCTGCATAAAAGCCATCTACAGACATGTACACATGTATATATACATATGTATATATATATCAATTTTAAAGAAAGGGTCGCTTCAGTGCCGAAAAAGGGGTTCCTTGAATTTTCGCAAAGTTGGCAAACAACCCTAGCCTGGGGGCAAAGTATCATTAAACTTCCGCCGGATGTGCCATTAAGTAACTCGAGCACTCCAATGCCAATTGGAATTGGCATGGTCTGGCCTGGCCTGGCCTGGCTTGGCCCCAGTCCAAGTTTCACTGCCAATCCCAATGCAATCGAAAACATAATGGCATAATCGAATGATAATTTAATAAGGCCAAAATGTGCCGTCAACATTTGAATTGTGTGCTTTCTGCGGCGGTTAATTGAATCTTAGCAGTTTGCCTGTTGTTTTTGCCACTGCCAAAGATGTTGCCCCAGAAACCAAAACTCCTTGCCACTCTGAATGTTGGTATTCATATCTACAATATCTACACATAAGTACATATATATCTACATATGTGAGTTTTGCATAATCAGAATGAATGTGCATCTGGGGAGTTGAACTTGTGCATATGCCATCCTAAAGGTAAATTCACTGGCAGTCCGTGGCATTTGTTTCCTTGCCCCTGGCCGAGTAATTCGCATTGACAGCCCAACAAGGCAATGGACCATCCTATGGCTCAGTTCCTGGTCTTGTACTCGTATGGGGTTCTTGATTTGTTCAGCCAAATTTACCTGTTCTACTTGCTATTCAATTTGCATGCACTCATGAATAATGCACCGGGCGCATAAAAGGCAATCTCAATGCAACATTCTGTTGCCCAGCTACGAAATGTATCAGCATGGAAGACAGTTATTCTAATGGACTCTAACTAAAAAATTTATAACACAAAATTAAGACCACATGAAGAAAATACAAATGCTTTCAATATGAACAAGTACGAAATGTTCTAGTCGACAGTAGAGCTGCAAAACATCAATGTCAATCTCAATATATTATAGTACAAGCTGACAAGAGAAAACAGCAGAACTATTCATTAAATTTCTCCAATGACAGCTATTCTATATAGTTACCTTGTCAATCAGTTCTTTGAACAGAAAAGTATTTAGGACAACTTTATTTTCGAACAATTGAGTAGCTGTCGTTTCTATTAAACTATTTAAAATTGTAATTGGATAGAACTTTTAAATTGTTATGTTCTCGATTTCAATTAAAACACAACCGTTTTTCCCTTGTTTAAAGTTATGCCCGAATAGTTTTCTTCCACTGGCTTATCGGAAAATCTGTCGGAGTAACTTATAATTAAAGACAATGAATCTTTTCAAGACGATTTTTAATCCTTAGCTTATCCGAGTTCTAAAGTTCAATCTTATTCAGATTGGAATTCCGGAATTTCAGAGCTTATCTGTGTAGTTTTTAATTGAATATACTATAAAACTGTAAAGCCTGACTGGCTGACTGACAGGCCCAGGGAAGGTGGAAAATCTACTCCCACGGGCGGAAAACTGTCGTATGAAACTTGAAACAGTTTCTATGAAGTTACGACCTCTACAAGACTTGTGAAATAAAAGATAAAAGTAAAATTGAAATGACAAATCAATCTGAGGGTCAAACCAGGACCAGAAGTGCATTCCTTATAAAAATCGCTTTGGTTTTAACAAAGATTATGCTAGGCTGAAATCTAGAAAGTGCATTTTCAGATATGTAAATTGAAGTACCAACTCCAAGAAAGTATTAATACACAAATAAATATCTGATTCTTTCAGATATATTGTATGACTTTTGTACGCTGTGACGTGATGGTAAAACAATAATCAAAGGCATAAAAAAGTTAAAAAAAAAAGAAGTTTACTGCCCCCAAACCCAAATAATTCTTAAAATTACTTACCTTTACGAAGTTTGTCTTCAGTTTAGAGCAATGCTCATTAAATCGCATTGTCAGTGCTTCACAGAGTTTTCTTCTATGTCTACGTGTGTGCAAATATTTACCCGGATGATGAATGCCCCGTCCATCTAAGCCGGGCGCTATCAAATGTGGCCCGCTCGAATGTCTAAGCAAATAGGACTAACCAAAATTTGTGCGTTGATGTAGTGGTAAGCCACAAGGAGCAGATCCAGGACTGGCAACAGTAGCAGTCGCTGCCAATTGGCTGACCTGACCCGACCCGAACCCAAAGTCGAGACGGAGTCGGAGATGGAGGCGGAGACGGAGACGGGTGCGGAGACGACTGAATGCGCACGACTTGCTGTTGAGCTCGTATTAAAAATAATATGCAAAGTGCGGGGACCTGTTGAGATTTTCACAATTCCCAAAACAAATAACATATTCACATATTGTTACTCTCGGTCCGTTCGTCCTGGCGACCACGTCCGTATGCCATGTTGCGACGTGTCCTGGCCCGAATCCAGCAGCCATGCTCCTGCGTTGGCATCTTCCATGCGTTTTTGGGGGGCTGTTTATGATTTATCATCGCCAACGCCAAAGTTATTTCTTCAAGATTAAAACGAGGAGCGATGCTTTTAACTGGCACACACCCACCCGACTTTATGAGTGGATATCCTTGAAGGCGGCTCGTTCATTTGCCTAATGTGACAACTTTAATTTGGCATCTGCCGGAGCAACCTTCAAAGTGCCTTTCATATTTAACATTCGGATATGAGCCAGACAGAATTGTGGACTGTCGTAAGGCTGGCAGGACCAAAGTGTAAATATGTATGTACTATATGTACATATTAGAGCTAGAAAATCATCTATAGTGCCAACACTCGATGGTTTCGGCTTTGAAAATAGAGTATGTTGGGTTTGTGCAATGCCTAGCAGTCCATATAAATGATGTTAGACGCAAGGCAACGAAAATTGGTGCATATGCAGGCTGCTAGGGTATATAGCTTCGGCACTCCGAAGGTATCCGTTCTTTCTTTACGTTTTAGTCTTGAAAATCGCAGAAAAGGGCCATCAACTGTAGAATCCAAAATGGTTACTCGTGGTGGACTCCCTTGAATTCTTGAGAATTGCAGAGAAGGGCGATCTGTCTCTCAATGTCTCTCTCTCTCTCTCTCTCTCTCTTTCTCTCTCCCTCTCTCTCTCTCACTCACTCACTAATGTGGATCATCAAAATTAGCTATTGTATACTTCCTTTAAATCTTGACACAGCATACCTTAAAATGATAAATTGTAGTGGATTCCCTTTAATTCCTGAGAATCGCAGAGAAGGGCGATAAAAACTAGACCCCCAAAATGGTTACTCGTAGTGGACTCCCTTTCATTCTTGAAAATCGCAGAGAAGGGCGATCTGACTCGTTTTCTCTCTCTCTATCTTTACTTCTCTCTCTCTCTCTCTCTCTTTCTCTCTTCTCTCTCTCTCTCTCACTCTCTCACTAAAGTGGACCTCCAAAATAAGCTATTGTTTACTCCCTTTAAATCTTGACAAAGTATACCTCAAAATGATAAATTGTAGTGGACTCCCTTTAATTCTTGAGAATCGCAGAGAAGGGCGATCAAAAGTAGACTTCCAAAATAGTTAATAGTACTGGACTCCCTCTAAATCTTGAGAATCGCAGAGAAGAGCGATCAAAAGTAGACCACCAAAATGGGAATTGTAGTGGACTCCCTTTAATTCTTGAGAATCGCAGAGAAGGGCGATCAAATGTAAACCTTTAAAATTGTAAATTGTAGTCGACTCCTTTTAATTCTATCCCTAAAATAAAAGTAAATTAACTGAATAATTCATAATTTTGATAATACATTTTTGAAATAACGTTACAAATCTATTTAGAAATCTATTGGTTGAAACATGAATTATATTTTTTTTTTATTTCCCATAATATTGATAGCAAAAAAACCTCGATAGTGGTTCCAAAGGATGCCATGGTTGCTATCGATAGCACCATCGGTTGATTCCCACCTCTAGCAAAGGTGTACATATGTACTATAGACATATTTACGTATAAGTTGGTAGCCGAAGACACTCAAATTCCCAACTAACTTTTCCGCTGCAGATGAGAGCAAATTTGAGTTTCACCAATTCAAACAGCCCCCCGAAAGTTTGTCGTGAAACAAGTTTTGGGGAGGCAAAAGTTTAGTTCTCGCTGCAAACTAAATAAATTAGCCCGAAGGCTCGCAGTGCAAAGAGCAAAAACCCACAAAACCGCAACCACACACATTATTAATAATATTTATGATTGAGTGGGCGTTTTGCTTTTAGAGTGGGAGGTTTCATTATATGGGACTGAGGCTGGCTCTGGTCCATCAGGGAGTCAAGACAGATGTGTGGCTCGAGTTGTGTAAATTAAAGATTATAGTTCTTGTCTATGCCTGAATACTTGATGTTAATCATTAAGTTCGCGTTGAATGTTAAATACCAAGAAATTGAGAAATATTCTTCAGAAACCATTAAACTTGATTCTAGAATTAAAAACAACCAAAACTTTAAACAAACATGGTACAATGTGTTCCATTAAATGTATTGTTCCCATTATGAGAAAACCATAAAGAAAACTAGATTATTTTAATGATTTTCTTCTTTTTGTGTGTCTGCAATTTCTTTAGCTTAAAGTTAATCATTCAGTCATTATATTAAAACTATGTTATAGGAGTAGTTTAAATCTGGCGTTAATTGTCATATTCTCTTCAGGTAACAAGAGGAGACCCATTAAACAGGATTCAAAACTTGGTGGTTATACAGTTCTCTAATTTGCATACCTTCAAGCTTATATGGATGTTCGCACATCCATTAATCCGTTGCAAACCCAATGCACATGGGAACAAAGGAATTTATGGCATAAAAAATGGATTTGCGATGTTTTCGCTGGGCAAATTAAATTTATTGCCACAGATACTTATGTTAGAGAACGCCTTGTACGTGTATGTATGTGTACACGTGTCCATGAATTTCACATGAAAAATAAAATAAAACAGGTATTTGATACACCCAAAGCTGAGCCCCACATCCAGGCACATCCTCCCACATTCTCATCCGCATTCGCATTCGCGGGGAGCACACAGTGCACAATTTATTCGTCGCTCTTCGTGGTTTCATTTAACGTGGCGTTTGAATGGAAATGGAAAATTATGAACCGACGTGCCCGGAACTGAAAAGAACTGGCAACCAGGCACAGGGACTTGCTCGTGCCCACATAACAAATGTACCTGCCTAAGTGGCGAGAAAAAACCATGGAGAAATTGAAAATTAAAAAAAACAACAAACGAAATGTTATTTTTGTAGGGCTTGGTGACTTTAATATACCCGAACATATACAAAATCAACAGATCTAAAAGCTGTGTATAAGCAGACCTTAAAAACAATATCTTGTTTATATGATAAAGACGTTTGTGATATAGAAATCATGATTTCATGATATGGAACACATTTTTTTCTTTCTGAGCACATTTCAAAATATACTCCTACATACAAAATAAAGAAGTGAACTGTAAAAGAATGCTCCAGTTTTTGGAAATACACATAGAAATTGCTAAGATAAGTTGGCTGCGAATTCATAAAATAAGTTGGAAGTATTTGTTATAATCAGATGTGTTCCTATTTCTTATAACTATGAAACCATTTATGCACAACTTGCTCAAGCTGCCACAATAGGTAGCAGAAACCTCGTTTAATTTAAATAAATTAAAAATTAAAAAAAATATATATAAATGAAATCATTTAGAATTTAAGTCGTTAGCTATTCTACATTCCGAAAGCAATTACATTTTCGAGTTGAAAAGGTTTCCCTTTGTAAATATTGAAATAAAACAATATTTCATCCTTTTTTATCTGATCTGCATCTTCAGATCTTAGAATTCTGTATTAATATTTCTTTAGTTATATTAAAAAATAAGGTTATATTAAGGCCTGTTCTGAATTCCATTCCGAATCAATTCCACAGAATAGCTAGCATACTTTTAAGAACAGAATATAATTAAAGATCTTTCCTTCCTGTGTATTAATTTATTTAATAGACGTGCCCAAACGCATGCTTTACATATTTCCGTGGAATTGATTCGAAAGTGGAATTCAGAACAGGCCTGATTATTTCATCCGAAAACGGAAAGCCAAATCGATTCGGTAATGAAAGGCCACAGAACTGAATATTCAAAATATTATCTTATCTTTTTGTACTCAACAACAAAAATTGTACTCAATGCGAATATGCTCGCACTTGCTAAGTTGGTACGGGTAGAAACTCCGCCCCGGTAACTGCACGCTTTTTGGCTTTTCGAGCACCCGCCCTGTTGCATTTTGACAATGAGACAGCGCGAGACAAACGGGCCCAAGCCCGGACACACCCTCGCCCACCCCCTCCACACTGTTTCAGCGGGGGGAGGAGGGCTGGCTAAACGGAATAAGCGTTAATGCTTCGTTTGAATGAATTTTTGATTGCGTTGTTTACGATTGAATTTACTTCCTGCCTTCCTGCCTGCCTGCCAGGCCATTTTTTTGCTATGCAGTACCCGACTTCGATTCCGGCGGAATTTTGCAAATCCGTGCTACATTTTTTATATGTACGAAATGTTAATACTCTTTGCCAAAAACAAAACAAAGTATACTGGGTTTGTGCAATGCCCGTCCTCATAAACGCCATTCTTTCTCGTCCTATTGAAGCTAAAGTCACCAAATTTGGTATGGATGTTCGTGAATACTTAAATCAGGACAAGAGTTGAGAATTTTTTGCCCTAACCATCTCTACTACCCGCAAATAAGCAAACTCCATATCTTCCAGAATTTAAAAGTCATATATGTGTGGACTGATGATCTCCTTCAAAGATAAAGCCTCCTGAAGATAAGAAACAAGTTTTCTCTTACCATAAACAGAGTATATAGCAGTCGGGAGTCCCACTTCTTACTTACGTGTTTAATTTTAACTTGTTATTGTTGTTGTCATGTTTCTGTGAAGTCGCGCTTCGGTTTCACGTGTTCTTTGTTTGGCTCTTTGTTTGAAAGCCATTCAGATAACCGTTATTTACAGCAATGGCCACGGCGGTGTCTCTTAAGAATTCGCTTGAGAAACACATCGACTGATAAAGGAAATGGCAAAGGAAATACAAGCAAGTACTATGGAAAATGGCAAGAGGGGGAAAAACCTCAAAAACACACTTCACATTCAATGAGGATTCGCAAAATATGCGATTAAATAAGCGATAATTTCTTATATGAATAAATAACGCAATGCAATTTTCAAAATGATCAGATTATGAGTGTGGTGGAAGAAGTCTTACAGTAAGCACCGTGAAATAATTACATTAACCTATGAAATGAAATAATGCAGAAATATATATATGTTTAATATATACAAGTCTGTTCCTAATTCCTATTTCTAACCAATTCCTTAGATATATGTAAAGCATACTTTTAGGAGCATCCAATAATTATCCTGCTTCAAAAAGTATGCTACACAATTTTCTGTGAAATTGTGCGATTTGAAAGCGATATCTAGCGTGTTTCGAATACCACTTTCGAAGCAGGATATTTATATATACTTAAATATATCTAGCGTGTTTCGAAATATTTAGAACTGTTCCGAATTCCACTTTCAAATCGCACAGTTACAGTCACAGTTACTATGAAAGTAAAACTTAGCACATTTCAATTTTCAGCTCACATTTCTTCCCCTTACCATGGGATGGTTTGATATAATCGCATTATTGGACGGGCATTCGGCTCATGGATGATGGCACCTTCATTTTTCAGGCCATTACGAATGCTGCAAACGAATCGTGTAACGGGAAACCAATTAATCTCTATCAGTTTTTTGACTTAGCCGGATCAAGTGACAGGACATTGACTGGATTAGGAGAGTGCCAAAACGAATGATTCGCCGGGCGGTGCGTGAAGTGGCCCATTGGTTGGGGCTGGGCTGGGCTGGGCAATGTGGGCATCTACGACTCCCTGGAGTGCAATCCGAAATGGACGCCAATGAAATGAATGCAAGAAAAAACTAAGATGACTTGGAATCACAAGCCAACCAAGTGACTGGCCAAAGGGCAATTCTCTCCTACTCCGTTGGCTCTCCATAACCGGCATCCGCATCCAATTGTACACCTTGTGGTATGAGTAATGAGAGCGGCCACTGTGAAGCGTAATTCGAATGCGTCTGTGGAGGAAAATGATTTTACGCTTCAATCAGCTTTGATTTAAATTGCAATTATTAACTGGAGTTCGACAAGCTGTTGGGGTCCACAGTTCACAGGCTGTCCTTTGGCATGGAGTTAGCAATCCTACATTTTCAAATATCAGCTAAAATAATAGACAGACTTTTGCATTCATGCAATCTGTAATGTTTTCCAATCCTAATCACAATCTATTTAAGGATGAAATCGTTTGTTTAAGGTCTGTGACGGGTAAGTTATTTAAATTAGTGTGGATATCTTAAAAATTAAATATGTTTATAAATGGCAATGTTAGCACAAGTTATTAGGATAGATTCCTATAGATATATTGGGAATATTCATTTCCTTCTGGTGGCAAAATTGGGAGTATCTCATTTTCGAGGGGTTGAAATGGATTCAAAGTTAGAAGAGCAAAACTTGGTTTTCAAATGGCATATGTTAACTTATGTACATACCAAATTGCAAAACTCTAGACCTTAAAGTCTCCAAATTTAAAGAGCTCATACAAATTAACTTCCGGACTAATGACTCTAATTTCATCCTTTCATACTTTTTACCGATTTGGGGCGCCTTAATTTCTTCCAGTGACCGGATGAATGTAAATGTCTCTGGCTTAGTTTGTTGCTTATAAAAACGTTTACTTTTCTAGAAACTTAATAAATAATCCTCATAAGCACCCATTCTTCACTTTCCAAACTTGCCCATTTGCTGAGGCGTTATCTTGGACTTAATCGACTTTCCACCAATTTTCAAGACTTGAGTGGGCTTTCACCAGGAACAAAATATATTTCGTCTCAGTTGTTTGTTTTTTATATTTTCAGGCTTAGAAGTGTAATATTGACACAAAATGTGCAACAAATGTGAGACGTATTAGCCCCTTAAAAGTATATACATATGTTCTAGATTAGCATCAATAGCCAAGTTGACCTACAATTGTTCGTTTGTTAGTATAAAATTGAGTTCTTTTATGCAAATCTTTTGTTTTTGCTAGTGTGTGCTATATGTTATAAGTACGTCTGTGTATATAATTCAAAGTCTCATGCGTATACTTCAAAATATTTACTTTTCATTTCCCATGCGATACAGTCAGAGGCTATAAAAGTATATAATGCGAGATAGGAGTAGCTTCTACGTGCTCTTCTACGCTTTCGCCTTCATTGCGTTGTATATAAGACTTGAAGGTGCCTTAATAATGATTATAAATTCAGTTGCGATTAGAGCCTTTTGTTTACATTCAGTTCCCACATTTTATTTACCAAAACACTCACAATAGGAGCACACACAAGTTCATGGAATGGTCGTGATCGTCTTAACGTACAAAGGTGGAAATTTATACCTAATATATAATTTAAATTTAGAGAAATACTTAGCACTTGGCGACAAAATCTGTATGCAAATAGAAACACAATTTGATAAGTTTGTTTTGGGTTCCGACTGGGCACACGAGAGGGCTATAACTAAAATAGACTTATGACAATTAAACTGACAACCAGCTGGTTATCAGTCATCAACATGAAGCATTGTTGGACTTGGCATTGGGTGTAACCTCTGCAGTGGGATTGCCCTCCGCTTCCTGCAATGGCAGCTTCTCCTCCAGCAACTGCAGCTCCTTGAGGCCAGTGTCGGGCTGCTTTTGGCTGCCACTGTTCCAGGACTGCAGCGTGGACTCTGAAAACAGGACATACAAGATGCCGCTGCCAATTAACATAGCAGCGGTGAGATTGAACACATTCTTCCAGGCATCCATCGTTTGCTGCAACAACACATAAATGGCTTAGGACATAGAGTGAGAGGATCAAGGGTCAAGATGCTTACATTGCCCTGGGTTAGTATGCCCACGATGTAGGGCGAGATGAAGCCTGGCATGCAACCGATCATGCCTCCGACGCCAAGAACTATGCCCGCATAGTTCGGTGACAGATCCACCATGGAGGCAAGCGGGCCAGAGGAGACGGCGCCATGAAACATCGTGGCCAATGTCACCAGAACAATAGCAGCCGTCGCATTATAGCCCAAATAAGCCAGGATCAGCACCATCACGCCATTCACGCCACAGCCTGCAAATAGAAAAACCCTTTAGCTCAAGGAGGTAATACGAGTATATCCGGATCACTTACATATTCCCGTCGCCAGTTTGCGTACATTGGTGCGACTCAGGCGATCCGTGCGGAGCAAGTAGTCGGAGAACATGGAGAACACGTAGGCGAAGAGCATGCGCATCATATGGGGCATGCCCGAAAGGAGACCCGTCTGCAAAAGGTATTCTCCTTAATATACGAGTATTCTCCTTAATATACGAGTATAAAAAAGGACACAACTACGTTTGGGGTGCCGAAGCCTTAAAACCCTTGCTCCGATATTAAAGTTTAACATAGTACAAAAGCCACATTCTCTTCGGGATCCCTACATGATCTTATTTTGTTTAAATTGTAATTGGCAAGTTTGGACAAACTTGGAGAATATTGAAAAATAAAATCGATTGTGCCTATGGCAACTGTACGGTGATGAAAGTTAAGTTATCTTGTTAAACAAAAAAGTTGTTCATACAACTCAATTTTCGTCCGATCGTTCCAAATTATAGAGTGAACCGATGTGGCCGGTTCCAATATATACAGTAAAGTTGACAAAATGTAGCACATATACCAATTTTCATCGATATATCTTTAAAACTGAGAGACTAGCTTGCATAGAATCATAGACAGGCGGACACGACTGAGTCCGTTGTCCTGATCAAGGATATCTATTGCATCTTTCAGCCACAATACTCTCTACCAGGTTATAACAAGTAAGAACGTTGCATTCGGAAGTTCTTTTCCAATACTAAAGTATTTTTGCTTCCATATTTCAGGGACTCTTTAGCTATAAAGTTGTGTTAGGACGTTGCACAGAAGCAATATGCTCCATTCCCTTGTGAACATAGTAGATAATGTTTGCTTACCGCGCGTATGTTCCAGTGATGGATCAGCCGGAAATAGGTCGGTCCGTGTGTCATCAGCGTGAACAGACCCCAGATTCCGCCCCACTGCGCCACCACATTCATCCAGACGGGTCGAGATGTGGCTATCTGCCTCCAGGGCGTCGGTCCCGGTGTGCTGCTCTGCACCGAAGCGCCCAGCGACTTTTCAATGTAGCGCTGCTCGGACTGAGCTATGCGGGGATGCTCGGCAGGACTATCGAAGACGAGGAACTGCCAACCAATGTACCACAGTGTGCCGACAACGCCGCAAATGTAGTAGACCCATTCCCAGGAGCTCCACGCGATGATATAGCCAAAGATAGGATAGAAAAGCGCCACACCCACCGAGCTGCCCAAGTAGGCGCTCACGAATTTGCTGCGCTCGTTTGGTGGAATCCACTTTGCAGTAAGGACATGCATGGAAGGCCACGCCAAACCCTGCAAGAATAGAGATTTCAGAAATAGGAATAAGGATTCAAAATAAAAATATCGTTAAGATATCTAAGTTCCAACCCCAGGGCAGGGTGGAGATGTTGTGTTATTTTATCCAAAGTAGAGGAACTCATATTTTCATAAGATAATCATGATAAACAGTATTTTGAATTTATAGTTTCCTTATTGATGTCATATTTTTATGCTTCTATAATAAAATTGTTGACAAAACTCTTTATAACCCTGCAAGGTCAGTTCTTTACTTGTTTCTACAGTTTGGGTTTATTTACATTAAACTAAGAATTCATTTTGAATACTCACAGTTATGAGTCCCTGAGCCACTCGCAGCCAAAGCAGTGCGTCATAGCTGCAGTAGGAGACAATCGGTATAAGGAAGCAGCAGAAGGATCCAATACCATTTGCCAGTCCGAAGATCAATTTTGTGCCATATTTGCGTGCCAAAATGCCACCTGGCAGTTGTAAGATCCAATGCACCCAGAAAAAGGAGCCCAATAGATTACTCTGCTCCTTTTCATTCCAATGGAAGCCCTCCCTGTCGTATGATATCTATAAAGGGTAGAATTGTTCAGTATTTGAATGTGTTAAAAAGATATAAGGCACATCTGTTAAATTGTAGATATACACAAGATTTCACTCTTATCCCCAATATGGTTTGAATATATAATTCTCTAATTCTGCGCGGGAGGGATATAACCCACTGACAGAGCTCCGCATAACTTCCAAAGTTCGATCCTCAGTCAAGAATTGGCTTATAGTATATAGTATTTTAACTGTCAGCGTATCCACCGAAAATTGCGCGCTAGATCATTTCCCGTTTACACGGTGCGCGCAAGAAATGTACTGTCTAACAAGCGTTTTTTATGAAACAGTATCATGCTAATCACATTATGAGTCATCTATAACCAGAACTAACTAGTACTCACATTTGCCCAATTAAGAAACTGCCGCTCCAGCGAATATGGTTCCGTATGTAAACTGGCGTTATGATTGGAGGCCACAACCGAAACGGAAGTCACTTCCGATGACAGATTGCCCAGCAGAGACAGTGTCACATTGGTCAGATTGAAATTCATAGCCGGAATCGGTGTGGAGAGCGGCTCATCTTTGCGGGCAATCATGTCCACAATGGTGATGTTCAGATTGATGCGCAGCATATAGTTCACAATGAATCCTATGAACGTCATATACCAGAGCACAGTACGCGCCTCGACTGAAAGGTTTTGATAAGTTCATCATTTATAGTAGTTTGAAAACAAAGAGTCACCTTTCTTAGGGCAAGAAAGTGTATGTGTTTAGTCTAGATCATCAGTCATTAACATAACTTGACATTTGTAATTTTTTGCCGCAACCAGAAACGTAATAAATACATTGAAGGCAGCTTGTGGTTATGTCAGTTGGATCTTGAGCCAGATCATAAAACTTATATGCATATGCATTGTATTTAGCTGATCGCTGAACTTGAACGTTATACACTTGATTTTAATCACGATCGTACCTTCAGCCATTTTAACTATTTGATTTGATGTTCACTTTATTTAAATTGATGTATATGAGGCTTGGCAAAGCACTCTTATCAAATCAATTCGCCGTCGCCTGGCATTCGTCAGGATATATTTTCAGTATGTCGAGTATTCCGCGCAGGTGTCCCAACTCCGATCCGTGTCCAGACTAGAATGCCAACGGTTCTCTCCTCGCAGGTAGCTCGTAGTAAAAGCCACCCGCACTTCCACCCATATCCCACGCAACTGATAAGTGCACATCTCGCTGCTTTATGCTATAGCTATGTGCTCTGGTTATTGTGATCGTAATCTCGTTTATAGCATGTGTGTGAAATATGAGCGATTCGGTGTTGTTCGTGTGCCGACGATCCAACAAACTGTGAACTGCAATGATAAATTCTCATTTCAGCAGATCGTCGGGGTGTTTTTCTTATTTGTCGAATCTTTTATGGCACACCCACTCCCACCTTGCCTGCTCGACATATCTAAATAGAATCTAATCATTGAACAAATGCTAAAAATACAAAACAAGAAAGAACAGTTATCTTCCAAGTGTCGAATATACATATATTCTCTTACACAATGTGTTTGTCCAAAAACTCAATTTAAGAACGACCAGCTTTATGATATAGTATTTGATTTGAACAAATCTTACCAAACTCTATACGGCATAAACTTGCATAACTCACTATTGCTGAGCTTGACTGAGATATCTGCCGATTGTTTCTAGGGCAGCTAAAAGGTATACGGAAACTTGGAACTGTTGAGATTGGTTGAGATAGTATCTTAAAAAACAAAAATATTTTCCTTACAACTGAATTTTAGACGGAATTTCAGACTTATTGTTCCTATGTTAGCTATATGTTATTCTTGTTCGATCCGGCTGGTTCCGACATACATAAATACTGCCTGCATTAAAAATTTGAATCTTTGTTAAGTTTTATCAAGACAGCCATTCATTTATCGAATATCTATATCTATGTACATAAAGATATGTGTTCTGAAAACGTCCGAGCATGAAAGCTTTCAATAAACTACCTATTCTAATAAGGATCGGGAAGAACTAATTTTATGTAAGTATATACATATAATTGTCTTAAAAACTCTTCGACACGCAATATATTAATATAATATAGCTGACATGAAAAATACCAGAAATATCTTATTGCATTTACTAAATGATACTAATCCTTTGAGAAAACTGAAATCAAAGCAGCGCAAGTATACAGGGCCGCGTATATCAGCTAATATTATATAATATTTAAAGGAAACTGTGTCCTTATTGACTCTGCTAATTAATCATATTATTTACATGTTTAAGCAATGAAAGAAATTTCAGTTAGTGTGGATCTCTATTTCGTATACATAGTACAATAAATTCATTTGTTGTAATTAAAAATAACGTCACACTTTTAATATGTATTCAAATGGTGTATATTTTATACATTAGTATTGATTTTGTGATTAGCCAATGGATTGTTCCAAAGGCATTTACATGAAGATCATTTCACGGCTACATGATAAATTAATGTAAGGATTAGAAGTACAATTAAAAACCTAATGTTTGAAACAATTTTGCACGCAGTTCCGACCGATTTAGTACCTACAGAGCCCCGATCCCGTCATGGTGCTGATCCTGGGCTAGGTGGCTAACAGTTGATAATTGCTTGTTGCTAACAGTTATGCGCGTCTGCCGTCGTGGGTGACACCGTCGAAGGACGCGCTCCACAAGTGGCTTCCCACAGACGGCTCAACACTCATCCGACATTCTCGTAGGACATCGCTGGCCGGTCCGCACTCATGGCAGCTGCACTGGCGGCCGTGCCAAAGATCGTTGGGGGGTGATGCTGCTGTGACTGCTGCTGCTGTTGCTGTTGCTGGTGGGGATGCTGTTGCTGCTGCTGGTGTGGGTTGTGGGCGTGATGCTGCTGCGTGGGCGGCTGTTCGTTGCGCAACTGCGCCAGCGGGAACATGATGTTGTGCGCCATCTGGGGATGATGCAGATGCTGCTCATTGGGCGGCGGTGGCGGCTGTTGATGGGCGGCATGCTGCTGCTGATGTGCAGCCTCCAGTTTGCGCTGCTCGCTTTGCTGCTGATGTACCTTCTCGGCCGTTTCTTCATACTTCTTTTGCAGCTGGAACAGCTGCTGCGGAGCATGTAGCGGCACTGGATCCACCTGGGATTGCGGCGACGGCACCTTCTCGCCCTTCTCGTATTTCTTTTGTAACTGGTACATGCTGTGCGAGAGATGAGCCGCCGCCGAGCTGCTGCTACTATTGCTGCTCTGCTTGCCGCCTGAGGACGTAGAGGCTGAGGACTTTTCCGCCTTGACAGATGACTTCTTTTGGTACTTTTTTAAGATCTGCATCAGCTCGGACTTGACATCTAGGCGTATTTCCTCCGGCACGCGCTTAATTTCCTCATAGAGCGACAGTAGAAAAAGTTTGTCGGGATCACGCTGTTTGCGCTTTTTGCTCTTCTTAGGAAACGCATCCTGCATGAACTGCAGCAGCTTCTCCTCGAATGGCGACTCACGTTGCAGCGATGCGTTTGTGTGTTGGCGTCGCAACAGATGCGGATGTAGACCACCATGAAACGCTGGATGCTGTGGCATGCCCGGATGTGGCTGTGTGCCATTGCCATTGCCATGCTCTGCACCGCTACCATTGTGCGTCTGCAGCTGGGAAACATTCTGGCCCTGATAGGAGCCACCATTTGAGGAGCCGGGCGCATCGTTTGTCTCGCCATCGTTGGTATGATGATCCTGCGGCTGCTGGCCACTGTGCGTTTGCGGATCCTTTGGATGCTGCATATGCTGCTGCTGCTGTCCCGCAGCAGCTGTCAGTATGGCATCGCAAAAGTGTTCCGGCACGTAATCAAACCCAGTCATAAAATTTTCCGGCTTGAGCTCGCCGTTCATCTCCTCGTAAAAGTATTCGGTGCCGACAATGTCAATGATATCGTTGTCCTCCTGGTTCAGTTCAATGCCCGGCGGTGGCGAGCCACCAGACAGCTGGCACCGCTTCAGCTCCGCCAGTTTCTTTCTCGTCGTCAAACGCATATCACGCCAGCACTGCAAGAGATTAGCTTAGAGTTTTGTTACCACTTTCCTCGCCAAAATACGCACCTTTTTCCACTGTATGATCGTCTTCTTGGGCCCGATTGTGTTTAACGCAGCTTGAATTTTCTCCCAATACCATTCCTTTTCCTTCTTGCCCTCCATGTATTTGGTCTCCCGCAGCAACGTGATGAGCATTTTCTTCTGCGGCTTTGTGACTCGATCCTTGAATGAAATATTGAAAACCTTGAAATTAAGAACGAAAGAAGGCAAAACGGTGGATTTCTGCACACAGATACTTTCATATTCATCACATACATACATCAAATATCACATAATACATAATTACATCTGAATTTACGTACTTCGATTATCGGCAATCGTAAAATGAGATTTACGATATTTATTCTGTTATTATTATTCTGTTGTGTTATTTGGATATAATGATTAAATATCCATATTATCGATACCGGTATGTTTGTTGATTGTACAAATAAATAAAATTCAAAATTCAACAGCTTAAAAACTGAATCATTATTAATGATAAAATGAATCTGTCCATACAGTTCCTTCCTCACTTCTATCCAATCTAATTTGCAGCAATTTTCTGGCTTGGCATTACAAAAAATATCTATTCTATAAAGAATAGGATATTTTCAAAATTTTAAATATTGATCATAGTGATATTCCCTTCAATAAGGACACGAATATATTGTCGGGATCGGAATATAGTATATTATATATACAAATATTCATTATTGACATTTTGACCGTTAAATAAATAAAGTGTATCAAGCTGGGCACAAATTCAATAGATAAAGGTATTAAAGCCGGCATTAGGCTTATGTCATGTCGCAACTGACAACAACTGGAGGCTGGTCACATTATTTTGATGATAATTACGTAGTATCGCTGATAATGATAACAAACAATTTAGCAATAGAATCATCTGTTTATTACGAGTGTGCCCCACGGTGACCCCTACACCCGCCCTGTGTCAAACCAAGCCTACAGACAGCCGCGTATAGAAATTATAGAATTTTTGTGCAATAGACACTCACACACACACACTCACTCACACACACGCACACACACAGATAAAGCGTACAGGCAAGCGTTTTGATTAACATTTTGTTGATTGTAATTTCAGCAAGCAGCAATACTCGCTGCCTTCTTACCATGTTGACGAGCTTTTTCAGGAATATGCGTTGGGTAGAAATGTTGAATGATTTGTTTACGCAGCCGTTGTGTTTTTAAATATTAAATTTATCACTTTTGTTTAATTTTTCACAGCAGCACTCCTCCAACATTGTCTTAGTCGCTGCTTGCTTGAGTGTGTGTGTGTGTGTGTATGTTTGCATGTGTTTGCTGTGTTTGTGTGCGTTTGTGCGGTGCGTTCGTCTCGTCGACGGTCTCACCAAACGTTCTGCCTCTGTCTATCCAATGCGCTTGCCACTTACGGCCAACGACTGTCACTGTCGTTCTCTTTGTCGCTGTGACCAAACGTCAGTTTGACGTTTGTGCCAGCCAGCCGACCCTGTTGGAAATTTACTGCTCACCCGCTAAGAAACTTTAACAGAGCTATTCTGTTAAGTACATATGTTTTTTTGTTGTCCTTCTGATACGATACACACGGGCTTTTAATCCCTAAAAACATATTTATTTATTTAATTTTATTGTTATTATATTATAAGATTATGTATCTATTGGTGATGGTTCATGATATTCACGATAAAAATATAGAAACATAGCTCAAAAAATATGTTTGATAAAAAAGGCAATGCTGAAAATTATTTACCAAGTTCAGTAACAATAATGATATTGTATATTATGTTTATTCTATTTAGCAGAGCTTTATCCCCTTTCTTACCAATTTTTTCTGTGTACATGTTATAAAGCTTAAGACGACGGTTCGGGAAATTCCGGTTCTCTCAAAGCCCTCCTGTCTTACCCCAACCTTTAGTTTAAACTTTAGTGTAGAAACTTAATTTAACTTTTATTTAATATGCAGAAAACAGAAGGGAATCAAGATTTTATATTTAAAAGCTTTTAAAATTTGATAAACAAAACTTCGATACATAATCGAGATCGTGTGCCATGAATCCAACAATTTTTACCCAACCCAATAAACATACTCCATGTAGGAGCATACAAGAAAATATTATATTATAAATATTATATGAAAACGCGAAAACGGGAATATTATTCCCAATTTTCGAAACATTTCATTATTTATTCATTAAAAAATTCAGTTCTTTCATAGTAAAACTGTAGATAAAAACAGAAATATTTTATTTTTAGCAAAATGTTATTAACGTTTTGCAACTGAACGGCCGACAGTCCGCGAAATGGTAGAGACACCCTCCAAGAATTGAGTGCGGAACAGGACATTGGCGTGGTTGAAAAGGCCATCCTTTAGGGAGACAATGAGAAACTGCGAGTTTCTAAAGTGCTGTTTCAGCATGGTGCCAATGTTTTGAGTATGGGACATATCTAGAGCGGCATCCACCTCATCGAGGATGTAGAGCGGAGCTGGTGAGAATTTCAGCATGGCCAGTACGAGTGAGAGGGCAACTAGAGACTTTTGTCCACCAGACAGTTCACCTAGGCTTTTAAAGACACCATTAAATCCCACCTTTATCTCGAGGCCACTGAGCACGCCGTTGGCCCTGACAGGATGCAGTAGAGCTTGAGCACCTGGCAACAGGGTGCTGAAGATGCTGCTAAAGTTTTCGGTGACCGCCTCCCAGGCGCGATTTACCTGTCCCTGTTGCTCTTCGTCCATTTTAACAATAATCTTCCTGATTTTCTCCTTGTCTAACGCGACAATCTGCCGACGGCGCACTGTCTCATTGTAGTTCTCCTCCTCGCGCTCTAATGTCTGCATGGCATTCATGTTAAGTGTGCGTTCCATTTTATCTTTCTTCTCTCGCATTGTCACCAGTTTGTTTCCGGCCTCTATCGGATCCTCTTTGGTGTAGTCGTAGCGGGTGTTCTTCATGCCAAAGCAGTTCTTCTCCTCCGGTATCCAGGGGTACTTAGCCTCCAGTGTATCCATATGTTTCTTAGCATTTTTCGCCTCTCCACTGATTTTGTTTTTCTCGTTTTCCTTCTTCTTCACATCTAGCTCCAGCTCCTGATTTTGCTTCATCATTGCATCCTTTTTGGATAACAGCTGACGCATTTCCTTATTCTGCCCGTTAATGTTATCCTTTTGCGTCTTGATCGCTTTCTCCAGTTCGGCCACTTCGGTGGCGGCACTCGAACTATTTTGCTGCAATGCGTCCAGCTCGGCCTTATACTTTTCGAGATTGTCTATCATCTCTTGATGCTCCTCCTTGGCCTTATCAATGCTTTTCTGTAGCTCACTTATTTCCAACTGCAGCGTCTCGAACGACTGTTCATGCTTCTTCCAGAGGGCAAGCGATTTCTCAGCTTTCTGCCTGAGCCGACTTCATTTCGTTCATGGCCGCCTTAAGCTCGCGGTCTCGATAGCCCTCGGCATCGGCTAACTTCGCCTCCACATCCTTAACTTTGGCCTGCGAGCTCTTTTGTTTATCGCGGGCCTCCGCATTCTGCTGCTCCAAAGTTTTCACTTTTTCCTTCATTTGCTCAATCTCCTCCTGGTTCTGCTGGAATGTGGTGTGCGCCAGGCGAGTTTGGCACATGTTAAGTTCGAGCTGCCGTAGATCAAGCGCCTCTTTCATCTTATTGTGGTTGCGCGCTACATTCTCAATGGAACTGCAAAAACAAAGGATCATTGTATACTCTGTGGACCGTAATAAATTACAAAGACTAACGCCAATTCCTGCTCCACTTCTGCCAGCTCAGTCATCTTGTGTTTAATATCCGCTTCCATGTTTAAAATGCAATTCAATTCTTCCAATATGTTAGCACCTACGGGCGCCGCGCCACCAGACAATGTGCCATTCGAATCTACGACATCGCCTTCCAACGTCACACAGCGTCCTCCAATCTTTCTATCCGCGCTTAGCTAGTAGAAATGCAAGAATTAAGCAAATTTGTACGCAATTGATTACAGAGCGCTTACCCCTTTGGCCACATCCAAGTCTTTGCAGATCAAAGTGCCGCCAAAAACATATTTCATGACGGGATCATAGTATCCATCGTAACTGATAAGCGACAAAGCGGATTCCACATTATCGCGACCATACTACAAACAATAAGTGTGATTAATTAATGAATTAAACTATATACATTGACTTTAAAATAAATAGAATTTTAGCAAATGAAATTTGCTTTCTCTTCAGCTTTGTATGCATGCAAATAATTCAAATGTTTGAAAATAAACCTACGGTAGACTTGGCATATTCAACGACGCTTGGGCTGAGAGGATGCGACTTGATTTTGTTGATGGGTATTATTGTGACGCGACGCTCCAATTTGCCATTCTGCAGGATCTTTTTGCTGGTTACATCATCTTCCGTTACAAAACTGTACAACTGAAAAGATGAAAGTTGAATTAGGATAGTTTAGACACTTTTGATCAGAGACTTACGTGACCGCCAGCTGCCATCATTAATGCCAAAGAGTATTGCATATCGTTGACCCTAAACAGTTTGCCCACCAAGCCGCGCACTTTGTTCCGCTGAAAATTTGGCTCAGGATCCCTGTATTGTAGATCGTAGTTTGGGCGATTGCGACGGTCCATATCGCGTTTAAGATCACGCACTTGGTTGTGCAAATGTTGCCGACGCTCCTTCAGCTGCTCGAAGTGACCATCCTCGTAGTTAAGGCCCTGCAGCTGACGCTGCAAGTTCTTAACTTCCGCCTCCATCTGATCGTGTTGACGCTTATCCTTGTTGTAGGCCTCATCGTTGTGCTGCGTTTCGCTCTGTTTCCGTTTAAGAAGGTCTCGCGTATGCTTGAGCTCCATTTCCGACGTTTTGATTGTAGTCTGCGCCTCGCTCAGCTGTTGTTTGGCAGCTGTGTATAAAGCGCAACATTAGATATTTATATAGGAAAGACCGATTTGTTTGAAACTTGCCGATTAACTGTTCCTGCAGTGTACAGGCTTGGCCATCCTCGTTGGTCGATAGACCCTGGGAAACGGCCTCATATTTGAGCAGTGCATCTTTGTAGGCCTTGTCGTCCCTAGCATCGGCATCTTTAAGGCCCTGAAACTCGCCCTGAACCTCGGACAAAGTTTCCTGTTTCTTGAGCAGTGTGCGCTCATCTTCTGAGATGTTTTTTCCCGCCATACGTATTTTCTTCTCATCCTGCCCAATTGTGCCCTTTGCAGCTTTCAGACTGCCTGAGGCGGTTGCCTCAGCGGCGCGCTTAGCAGTCAACTCCGCCTCCAATGCCTTGAGAGAGCCACCCATTTCAGCATCTATCTTATTTTGTATTTCCTTTACCGATACATCGATGCGCTCGGCTTTCTCCAAATTCTGAGCGTGCGTTTCGCGGCAAGTGGCAATGTAATTCTCAATCGTTTGCTCTTTTTCCTCCACTGACTGCAGAGCATCTCGCAAAGACAGATATTTGGCTGAGATGTGAATATGCGTAAGGAACTCAATTTCGCGACACGTTTTCTGATACTCCTGGTACGCGGTACGCTCTTTGCGCAGCTTTTCCAGTTTCGGCAGAACTTCCTCCTCTAGCAGTGTGGATGTTTCACGCACTTTGCCCTCCTTTTTCTCAATCAAGGTCTTGCTCGCATCTCGCTTTGTCTTGTACAGGCTAGTTCCAGCTGCCTCCTCGACCATGGACAGCACCTATGATAGCAAAAAGTATTATACACGCCTCTAATAAGTTGTAAGTGCTATTTTTGCTTACCTCTTTGGGCTTCATGTTCAGTACTTGCTGGATTTTGCCCTGCATGATGAGAAAATTTGGATTGTTCACATTCAGCTGCATGGAACAGAAAAAGTCTTGGACTTTTTTGTTTTGCACCAGCTTTCCATTGATCAGAAACTTGTTCTTGCCACCAACAACAACTTGGCGTGTCACGGATATCTCCCGGCACTTCTCATAGCCCGGCGGACACTGCTGCGCATTTGTATTATCAAATACTATGGTCACCGTTGCCTTTGTTATGCCCGCCTGACCATTCTTATAAACCAAATCCTGCAGCGCGGATGCACGCACCTGAGATTATGAAGGACAACATAGATTATGAATAATTTGCTTGGTTTTGTCTTCTATTCCAGATACTCACATTCTGTAAATTACTGATACCCAACACAAAGCAAATGGAGTCCAAGACATTCGATTTGCCTGAACCATTTAGACCCGTGATCGCTGTAAACTCGGGATCGAATCCTTCGATCTCTGTGCGTTTGCCATAGGACTTGAATCCATCGAGCACCAACTTCTTTACGTACATTTTACAAACTTACCAAATGGAAACGCCTATTTGCCTTAATCTTTGAGCTTGTTTTTATTTTGTTTGGCTTACTCAGCGCGTGGCTGACTATTTGGCCGCATCGACCAGGTACAATGATTGTTGAAGGAGCGCGCTGAACTCCTTAGACACAAAATACAAGCAATACAAAATTAAATTGGGCTTGTACCGCCTATTTTTCTGAATTACGATGGGACGCTAGGGATGTGCAATACAATCGATATATTACAGTCGATAGGTTGGCAATACGAAAAAATTCTGTTAAGTACTGGAAACTGTTAATATTCGCTGTCAGGAATAAGCACGTAGAGTTGCCACCTGTTTCAAAGCCGCGATTTTGTCTGTGAGCTATGTATATTAATTGCTTGAATTTTAGATTCAATAACATATATTTCACTCAGATTTAATATCTAATACAAATAACTTGGCAAACATATAGCATTTAATTCGCAAGCAAGTAAGCTGTATGTCCTAATAAATAATTCAGAAATTGAACAAAATAAGTATAAAATTTACCTATTCGCTTGACAAATCGCTAAATTAATGTGACCATTCACCAATAAAACAAAATCAGCTTCAAAAATTAACATCGCGAACGAGTGAAATATCGATTTATCGTGTTGGAAAAATTGTTGATAGCCATTGTATCGATGTTTATTTACATCCCTACATCATCTGGTCTTGCACACTTGCATTAGTGTTATCAATAAAAGGCTGCATAATTATCCCTCTCCCGCAAGCCAATTCCAACATGGTTCGCCTAATTCTTGAGCACACGCTGCAGGGCCACAAAGGACGTATTTGGGGCGTCGCTTGGCATCCGAAGGGCAATAGTTTCGCCTCATGCGGAGAAGACAAAGCCATTCGCATTTGGTCACTGTCAGGGAACACATGGAGCACCAAAACCATACTATCCGATGGACACAAGCGCACAATACGCGAGGTACGGTTTTCGCCGTGTGGTGAATTTTTGGCCTCGGCCAGCTTTGATGCGACAACCGCCATTTGGTCCAAGCACGAATGCAATGCGACGCTGGAGGGCCATGAGAACGAAGTGAAGAGCGTAAGCTGGTCACGCAGTGGCGGTCTGCTGGCCACCTGTTCGAGAGACAAGTCCGTGTGGATCTGGGAAGTGGCTGGTGATGATGAGTTCGAATGCGCCGCCGTACTGAATGCACACACGCAGGATGTGAAGCGTGTGGTGTGGCATCCGACTAAGGAGGTTCTGGCCTCCGCTTCGTATGACAACACCATCAAGATGTTTGCCGAGAGCGCACTTGACAGCGACTGGGACTGCACGGCCACTCTTAACTCGCACACAAGCACCGTTTGGAGCATTGATTTTGACGCGGATGGCGAGCGTTTGGTTTCGTGCAGTGACGATGCCACGCTCAAGATTTGGCGGGCCTATCATCCTGGCAATGACGCTGGCATCGCCACGCCTGACAAAACTACCGTGTGGAAGTGTGTATGCACCCTATCTGGTCAACACTCGCGTGCCGTCTACGATGTCTCCTGGTGCAAATTGACGGGTCTGATTGCCAGCGCTTGCGGCGATGATGGCATACGTATCTTCAAAGAGACCAGCGATTCCCAACGCGATGAGCCTACATTTGAGCAGCTGACCGCCGAGGAGAGCGCGCACGAGCAGGATGTAAATGCTGTAGAGTGGAATCCAGTCACAGCTGGACAACTGATATCCTGCAGTGACGATGGCACCATCAAGATATGGAAACTGCTGGAGTAGCATTCAATGTATGCGTGTGCGTGTTGGTTTTATAGGTTTAAGTACTTCCTATTGTAATAAATAACTGTTACAGTATACCTATTTATTAATTTATTACCAACTCTAAACAAATTGTAGTAGGCTTCAATTTGAACTAGCCTATTTGCTAAGAAAGGGCTCATGCAGCGTTTTGTACAATTTCTTGGCCTTCCGAGGTCCCAAGCCCATAACCTGGGATAGCCGATCTTCGCTGGCATTGATGAGGTTCTCTAGATTGCCAAAGATCTGCAGCAGCGTCACAGCATCGGTTTTATTAACGGGCTTAATATTGGTTAGAGCCGCTACAAGCTATAAACCATAAGAACCATTAGATTTACTTCATATGCATATCTCCATACCCACCTTTTGATGAGGATTGGACTCCACACGCTCCATAATCAAGTCGGGCGGACGTTTCTCAAACTGTTTGTACGTTTCAATGATCTTGCCGGCCTCCTCGGGATTCCAGGCCAGCATCATCGTGAGATCCGCTAGCAGAGAAATGCGCGTTAAGCTTTTAAGTGCATTGTGTGGTTCCGGCGTGTCCACCTGCACCAGTAGTACGCGCAGCTCATACATCTTGCCCAGAGCTTTAAGCCGTTGGCAAATGTAGTCGGGATTCAGATTGTGATACTTGAGTGATAGAAATAGAATGCAGGAAGTGCGACCAACCACATAGTCAGGCACAATGTCATCCCTAAACTCCAGAGGCACGTTGAGAATGGATTTCAGTATGGGATTACCGCGTTGTTTACTGTGCACCAGAACACTGTGCGGATTTGAAGGCGGTTTGGAAGCGGCTGGAACAGAGCTACCGCTTGAAGATGCTGCTGATATTGTCGAATCTGTTTTAGGCTGCTTCGATGCCGTGGGCATTTCCATCGAAGCCAAGACATCGTCAAACGAATCGTCGTTAAGGTCGTCCATTTATTAATTAGCCCGGGAGCTTAACAAATTTCTTGAAATACAAATATCGTCAGCGATGATGCGTTATCGCTATCGATAATTTTAATGCCGTGTGGCAACTCTATTATTGTTTTGCCCTTTCCTTTCGAGTTGTCAATTCAGCGAAGACGACGACGTGTGCGTGCAAATTTGTTTATTCACTCGTTTAAATAAGTAATTAAACATTCAATATAACCATGGCTTCGCATCCTGTGTTTATAGACCTGTCACTAGATGAACAGGTAAGGATTAAGCAATAGTTTAATGCGCCCTATCTACCGCACTCATTAAGAAAGTGAGGTTATGTTATGACTGGGTGCAAAAACAAAAAATTGTAAATACAAATTAAATTTGAATCAATTACTTATCATTTACCACAGGTGCAAGAGCTGCGCAAGTATTTCAAGAAGCTGGGCGCTGAAATCTCATCCGAGAAATCCAACAAAGGCGTTGAAGATGATTTGCACAAAATTATTGGCGTCTGTGAAGTTTGCTTTAAAGACGGCGAACCAGCCCAGATTGATGGCATCTTAAACAGCATTGTGTCCATTATGATAACCGTTCGTATACCGAAATAATTTCCATTTAATAGAAAATAATGTATATCTTTAGATACCTCTGGATCGCGGTGAGAACATTGTGCTGGCGTACTGCGAAAAGATGACCAAGGCGCCCAACCAGCCGCTGGCCAAAGTGTGCCTGCAGTCTCTGTGGCGTTTGTTCAACAATCTGGATACAGCCTCACCGTTGCGCTATCATGTCTACTATCATCTGGTGCAGGTGGCCAAGCAGTGCGACCAGGTGCTCGAGGTGTTTACTGGCGTCGATCAGCTCAAGTCTCAGTTTGCCAACTGCCTGCCATCCAGTGAGCAGATGCAGAAGTTGTATCGCCTGTTGCACGACGTTACCAAGGACACCAATTTGGAGCTCTCATCCAAGGTTATGATCGAGCTGTTGGGCACCTACACGGCCGACAATGCGTGCGTTGCTCGCGAAGATGCCATGAAGTGCATTGTCACCGCCCTGGCCGATCCCAATACATTCCTGCTCGATCCTTTGCTATCCCTCAAACCGGTGCGCTTCCTGGAGGGCGATTTAATACACGATTTATTGTCCATATTCGTGTCGGACAAACTGCCATCGTACGTGCAGTTTTATGAGGATCACAAGGAGTTTGTAAACTCCCAGGGCCTCAACCACGAACAGAATATGAAAAAGATGCGTCTGCTGACGTTCATGCAGCTGGCCGAAAACTATCCCGAAATGACCTTCGACACTCTGACCAAGGAGCTGCAGATTGGCGAGGATGAAGTTGAGCCATTTGTCATTGAGGTGCTCAAGACAAAGCTGGTACGTGCGCGTCTCGATCAGGCCAACCGCAAGGTGCACATATCATCGACCATGCATCGCACGTTCGGTGCGCCACAGTGGGAGCAGCTGCGCGATCTGCTGCAGGCCTGGAAGGAGAACCTGAGCTCGGTGCGCGAGGGATTGACGAACGTATCATCCGCACAACTGGACCTGGCGCGCACACAAAAGCTGATACATTAGAAACAAAGAATCAATACCATAGTGACGTCAAGAACAAAAAAAAAGCGCCGTAAAAAGTTTACACATTAAATTATATTGAGGAATGCGTGAAAATACAAACTTGAATAAATTTCTAAGTAAAATCGGATGTAAAATGTATTTCTTATATAATTGCAAGGGTGATCAGTTAAGTAATCCAGGATGAGATTGTTTTTGTTAATTAGAAACACTTTCTAGCTTAAAACTATTAATTTCTGTTGACATTTGCTGAGTTTGTAAGCTCGATCAACTGGTTTCTATTACTGGCATAGGCGTCATTATGACATAATTTCTTATATCCTTGGATAGGTGATCAACTAATTCCTCCAGGATAAGTTTGTTCTTGTTAAAAGCGGGAACACAGTAGCTTAAAACCGTTTGGCGCCAATGCAATGACATTTCCTTAAAGTGGCTTAAATCCTTTGGAATGGAATTAGTTTGTTTTTGATGACCGATCAATTCTATAAATGGATTAAATGATCGCTTAAGCACCACTTTAAGAAAATGTCATATGTTGGTGGTTTAGGATAGTCGGAGATTCGACATTGCTTTACAACTCCTCGTGCATTTTGGCCTGCTGGCGTTCTTTCTCTTTTGGAAAAGACCAGAAATATGAAGGAAAACCGTGCGCATCGCGCTCACGTTTAACAAATGCGCTGTACGAAGAGATGCAGTTGCCAATAAAATGATTCGATTGCCCCAATATGGCTAAGTCCAGATAGGGATCATCCTCGGGCAACTTGTGCACGCTTATATCCATGCGGCTGAGCGCAGAGCTCAGTTCGCTAATCATATGATTCGCATCGGAGGCCACAAAAACTGATTTCACCTCGTTATTTGGCTGGGTCTGACGCACATTTTTGATGGTACGCTTAAGCTGCCGCACAATGGACTCTTTGGTTGGCATACACAGTTCTGTATAGAGCTGGCCGCGCTCATTCTTATAGCCCAGACACTGCGGTGACGCGAACAGCTGCTGGCTGTCCTTGATGTGCTCACAGGCGCGCACCCAATCGATGCCGTTGCGCAGATGCAGACCAATAAATGCGCCACGAGGGAGAACGTTGCTTATGAATTCACGAGACGCTTCCCTGTACTTTTGACTCCATATCAAGTGCTTTTGCACGTCGCGATTCTCGAGCTGCACTGGAAAACTGGCGGGTGCGCCGGTGAAGGCCAGAACGGGCCATTTATCGGCAGGGTAATTGTTTTGCCACTTGGTTGCTATGGCACTGTGATGCACATCAAAGTGCAGTGGACCATAGAACTCCGAGGCAACGAAGTCAATGTTGTATGTATCCCAAAATGACCCAAATGGATTGCCATCCTTTGCATGACAGTTTGGTGCATCTGGATCGTTTTTCTCCTGCTGCAAGCTCTTGCGTTCCATGTAGCAGAAAGAGACGCGTTCCGTTGCGGGCCACAAATCATCGGCGAGCTGGGACATGAAGTCAGACATGAGAATGACCCGATGATAGTTCTGCAGCGGCTCCACCTCAAAGTATGTGTCGAACGGCACCTGTCGGGAGCGCATTTCACCCTTGCGATACTCTACCCAGGGCGGCAATATAAGCGTGCGATTCAGCGCCCGAGCAAAGGCTATGGAACCAAGAAAATGATCCGCTTGGTTGCCAAAGCGTCCTGGAAGCGCACGTTTAATTATGTGATAACAACAAAAATCAGCAGGACTTACCCATACAAGGACAATAAGTAATGTAGCCATTAGGATCACGCTCAAGCTGAGCATCTGTTGTCAATATTAATATAGAAATTAAGTAAATAAATAGTTTGAGCCACTGCATTATGCCGGCTTCGTAAACCGCTGTCAATTGATAGGCGGTGTTAATGTATCGTTATCGGGCTGCCACTTTCATATCTGTGCAAAGTGTGGCAACCTTTATTTCGGCCTATTGATAGTTGTTTTTATTTACCTTTTGTCTATTTCATAACTGCCGTATGCTTATCTATTGATGATTTAATATAAGATATTGCATCGACAGCTGCACAAATGACTTCTCAGATCTACAGTCAGAAGAAGTTTATTCCCACCGCGCCGGAAAAGGGCAGCTTTCCATTAGATCACGAAAGTTTGTGCAAGAAACATTTCCTACTCTATGCGAGCTGCTTGCGGCGCAACGAGAACGACAACGCCAAGTGCCGGACAGAGGCCAAAGACTATTTAGGCTGCCGCATGGAAAACAATCTTATGGAAAAAACAGAATGGGCGAAACTGGGATTTCCGGAGAAGGTGTCTGTGGATCAGAAGGAGCAGCAACAGCAACAGCAAAAACAATAAAGCCAGAACGCAATGTTCTCATTGCAGCCACAGGCAGCGTAGCCAGCATAAAGCTTATACAATTAATATCCAAACTGACCGACGAACAGCTACCCTACAAATTTAACGTGAGCATGCCAAATAACGTCCATTCACATTTCATCTCAAGTTGTTACTTACAGCTAAAAGTCATTGTTACGGAGCATGCCAAACATTTCATTGAAACGGAGCAAGTGCCGCAGAATGTGCCTCTTTTACATGATCACGATGAGTGGCTGGCCTGGAATCAGCGTGGCGATCCCGTGCTGCACATTGAGCTGGGCAAATGGGCGGATATGCTCCTGATAGCTCCACTTAGCGCCAATTCCCTAGCCAAAATAGCCACAGTATGCCCCCAACTCGTCACGTTTAAACATAAATAAATACTAGAGTACTATGTTTATTGCAGGGCATTTGCGACAATCTGGTTATGTGCGTGGTGCGTGCCTGGGATCTGCAGAAGCCTCTAATGTTCGCTCCGGCCATGAATACGCGCATGTACGATCATCCCCTAACGCGCGAGCAGATTGATAAGCTAACTAGCTGGGGCTACAAAGAGATACCCTGCATTTCAAAGACTCTAATGTGCGGCGACACTGGAAATGGCGCAATGGCCGAGGTGCCGACAATTGTAGCGTCTGTTATGTCGGCTTTTCAGCTGCCTTTGTAAATATTATTAGTAATCCTAAACAAATAAAATTTTGCAAGTGTTGGGCAAAAAACATCAATTTACATTTACATTTTTGCGATCCTATTTGATTGAGTCTTAAATGTAATCAAAATAAGAAAGGATAGGTTCCATGCAGTTTCATAAATAAACTCGATTGTCGACCGATTGGTTCTGTGGTAATTACGAGTATAGTATTATATAGGAATCCGGTGCGTCCGGTTACGACATTGCACTATCTGCAGAAAAAATGGAAGAATCTGCGACAACTTTCATTCAGATAGCTTTGAAAATAATAAATAATTATTTTTATATATACTTTATGCAGCTTGAAAGATCTCATTTTAATGTGTTCCACATTTCGGGACAAAATTATAAAAATATCTTCAAGAAGTGCACAGTAATTGGAAACTTGGCAATATCTCAAAAAACTCTACAGCGTCTTAGAATAATTTTTATATGGGGGAATAAGAATGTCCACTATATTATTATTTTTTTTTCAATTTATTTTTAATAATGTTTATTGGTTAATTTTGAGTGCATCTAGGAGCAAAATGATTTTCATTTTTTTTTTTGTTTTTTTGAATTTTGTTCCTCATCTCTTTATCATATTTTTTGTTGGTTTTTTAATTGCGTTTTAGTTTTGAATTTTCATTTATAATTTGCAGTGTATATTTGTGTGTGTTTTATCAACAGTTTTATGCTTTAAATCATTTTATATGCGAATTACAATTACTTTTATGCGCTATACTATTATGTGTATGCTAGAGATGTGTGTGTGTGGGTGTGTTTGTATGGTGTGTGGATAATGATAAACTTAGATTAGGGAAATTAAAAAGCTTAGTTTCAAATTACACAGTAAAATATATGTATGTATGTTGTAGTTGTATGTATTATAATGTAGTTGCTTATGTACTTATTTTAAAAACGAACCAACTGAATAATCATCACGCATATGCAGCGACAAATTATAAAAATATAGTCTTCAGGCATATGTCAACCTAAGTTTGAAGTTTTTCAATTCTATCTTAATAATAAATATATATATAAATGTATATATATATATATATATATGTGTGTTTTGCATTCATTTATAAATTACAATTAATATTAAACATAAATATGTACATAGCTTTTATAATTATTGATTTGCTGCTGTCGCCGCTGCCTTTTTCGTTTAAATTACATTGAGAGTTTATTCTGTTCAGTTTATTTGTTATGTGCCCTTGCGATATCCTTAAAAACAATCACTAAAACAACGAGTATCTTAGGGATATGCAATCAGCACAAAATACACAACACTTGCTTGCATTATTAAGCTTAAATTCCCCCCCATCTAACTATAATATAGTTCCTTTGTTATTTATGCTTTATACAAAAGTCGTAGAGAGTTGCAACATGTCCTAATATAACATGCATTTTGCGAATGAAATTTAATGTACATAGCTTTTAGTGTATGTGAGTGTGAGTGTGGGTGTGTGTTTGTGTGTGTGTGCCTTTAAAGCCTCTGCACTTGGGTTGTATCGGTTAAGTTTCGTTTTATAGTCTAGCTTACAAATTTGTTGAGTAAAAAATTGATTGCTTGTAAAGTCAAAAACGATGAAAACATAATCCAATACGCATATTTCTCCTTTGTGTGGTAGCAATTAACTAACTTGACTGACTTTTCGACTAACTTGCCACATTCCACTCACAATATAATACATTATTATATGTTTGTCTATATTAGCCATTGCATCTAAATATGGGTATGGTGTTATGTAACTCCTATATATTACTATAATACGTTCTCAAGTTGCAACTGCAGGCTTAGCTCTCATCTGATCACACAGGAGACGCACAGCTTTGCCGCACTGATGCAGTCGTCGTGACAGAAGGCGCCGCATTGTTGGCAGATCACCATCGCGTTCAGGGCACAGGCGCAGCTATTGGTGTTGGCCTCGTTCCCTGGTGGTGTATTCTCTCCGCTTTGGTGCAATTGTAGCAGAGGATGTTGTTGTTGTGTTGTCTGTTGTGTTGCTTGCTGCTGCTGATTGGTAGCACCTGCAGCGGCTGTTGTTGCTGATGTTGTTGTCACAATGTAGTTGTTGCCAGCCTCCATTAGAGCCGCCGCGCTGCTGTTGTTATTGCTGTTGTTGCCGTCAATGTAGGTAATGTTGGTGCCTATTAAACGTTGGACAAGACTTTAGTAATCAATTTGAACACACTTGTAACATAACTGCTATGTAAAACAAACCAAATAAAATAATAAATTGTATAAGAATATACATACTTAATTACATTTGAGAACTTCACAGTTGGGACTATTACGAGCTAATTTAAAATGAGTAAAGCTGGCCGAACTTAAAAGCCAGCAAATGCTATAATTTGAACCGTTCCTGACTTTGATGAAACTGCACAATGCCATTGTGGTCTTGGTTTTTTCTCAGCATTGATTTGGCGTTTCAATTGTTTTTCCATTTATAAAGAACATGTATTTCAAATTGTAATTATAAAAAAGGTAGCTCTCAATAGAATCCAACGTGTGTAAGCCTCAAAATTCAAATAAAAACATGCCGTTTAAATACATACGCATATTATACAAAGGGTTACGTAGAAACGAAAAAGAGTCAACGGTATTGCCAAATCTATTGGTAAATCTAACAAATCTATGTGATAATATAAAGTTGATTGCGTGCCAATTAATGAATCGGAATGATTTGTGGGCGGTGATTTGAAAGACGTACCTCGCTAAGCACTAATAATACACCAATTTACCTGCAGCGATATTGCGCCGCACAATATTCGCGGCCGCGCCGACATTGCCCAGCTGCTGTTGCTGATGTTGATGCAGCTCATGGTGATGCAGTGCGTCATTGGTTGCCAGCGCTGGTGCACCATTGCCAGCGGTGTTGTTGTCAACTGAAGCCGGACGCCCGCGTCCGCCCATGGTTATGCCATTGAGACTGTGCAGCGGATTCTGCACAGTGACAAACTGTCAAATGCATAAGAAAGTAGTTAGTGTGGGGCTCAGTTTAGAGGCGCTTAAATGCTACTTACCTGATTCTGGTGCAACGGCGGCGCGCTGGAGGCACGTGGCGCCTGATTGTCAGCGGCGCCAACATTGGCGCGATGCACCAACACATACTGACCGGTGCCATTCTGATGCACCAGCTGCTCAGGCGTTGCCTGCGTCTGCTGCACCACTGGCTGACCCGCTGCCAACTGCAGCTGCTGTGGCGCCCCACCGGACGCGCCAGGCGCCCCAGCTAGCATGTGCCGTATCACCGTCGTGGGCGAGGGTTTGCGCTGTACGTATTTCTTGCGTGGAAAGCCACTCATACGCGGCCCAATCACCTGGAATTGGAAGTGTAATAATACATTTAATTATATTAAACACTAAATAGAAGCTATCTTCGGAGTGTCGAAGATAAAACTCCCTTGCAGAGTTGCAGAATTGATAAGTAATAATCTATATATATAAAATAGTTTGCCTTGACACAGCCCAAATCACAAGAGCTAGAATGCTGGAACTTTCACAGTAGTTTCCATCTACATACATATGTTGTAAGTGCACTCTAAGAAGGGATTTTGGAAAATTCCACCCACAAGCGTTGAAAACCGTGGAAAACTGTTGAATGTAACTTTTTTGATTACCAACTTAGTCTCCAAGATCTATACGAAAAATCATTTGACACACTTCTCACCGTTTTTGGAAAATCCACTCCATGGACGAAAAATGGTGGTCTTAAAATTGTATGGACAAAAGTCCATCGATCGGGTGCGATCGGGTTTAAACTCATATTCAAAGCTCTAAACATTAAATAATTGGATACGTGTCTCACCAATTTTGGAAAATTTACCTCCACGATTGGAAAATTGGTGGAAAACAAGCGATTGAGTTCATAATCATTTTCAAGGCTCTACACAAAAATATAATAGGCGTGGTGATCAAAGAACTTGGAAAATCCACCCCCGCTGGCGGGAAAATCATAGTGCGCTTCTTTTGTGTGTTTCTTAAGATTGACGAAAGTAGTCAACTGAAACATAATGCGTTTGATCTACATATTTCGCCGGGCAGCGTTAGTGTTTTACCAGCTAGTGTAGTAGTAGTAATAAATATACATTTTGGAATGTCAGTCACATACCTTATAGACGCCGGGTCGACCCACACCCATGACATTGGGCGGCAGGCCGGTGGGCAGGGCTGGCGCTGCGGAAACGGCAACGGCAGCAGCACCGCTCACTAGAAGTTCCTCCTGTTTCAGCAGATTTTGTGGCGGTGCAGCAGCCGCAGGTGCTGCTGTCACATTGCCGACAACCGTGCTCAGATTGCTCATGGGCGTGGCAGCCACAGTTGATACATTTAGAGAGGCATTGCTGCTGCTGACCGTTGTTGTTGTTGTCTGTTGCTGCTGGCCAAGTATGGCTGCCGGAGGTCGCAGCTGCGCCTTGAGGTTCTCACGATTTGGGCTGTTTTGTATGACCGCCTGGCATATTTGATAGCTGCGCTCCAAATTGACAGCGCCCGGTGGCAGTCGATTGGTGGTCGCCTTGCGTCCCTTCCCCGTGGGCATCTTTGGCTGTAATCGCTGCTGGGCAATTGTCGTCGGTACGCCAGAGGGCGGCAGCGTCTTCATAGTCAGCACGTTGTTTACAGTTGACACGGGTAGCTGCAGCGGCAGCGGCTGCTGTTGAATGTTGCTATTGTGATTGACCTGTTGCTGATGTTGTTGCTGCGCTGTTGCCGGCTGCTGCTGCTGTACTGCGGCAACAACATTGGCATAGGTGGACGGAATCTGTGGGTTATTTACGGCGGCTGCTGCTACTGCCACTGCTGGTGCGGCTGCTGTGTTGGGCGAGGCATTGGCGGGTCGAGTCATGGATATTATGTTCAGCGGCTTCGCTATGAACTTGGGCGGCACAACGCCTTGTTGCTGCTGCTGGTAGTTCTGCTGTTGTTGCTGCAATTGCTGTTGCTGCTGCAGCAGATTGTTGTTGGCTGCCTGTGCCAGCAGCTGACGCTGATGCAGCTGCGCTTGTTGCAGTGCAAATTGCTGCAATTGTTGTTGCTTTTGCTGCGCTTGTTGCTGCTCTAGTTGTTGTTGTGCCAGCAAGTTGGGCGGCAAAAATTGCTGCGCCCCATTGCTGTTAATCTCAAAGGGTTTGCGCAATGTCACCGGCAATGTTTGATGCGTTTTCTGCATCGCATTGCTGCTTGTTGCCTGTTGTTGTTGCTGCTGTTGTTGCTGCTGCTGTTGCTGCTGCTGTTGTTGTTGCTGCTGTTGTTGCTGCTGCTGTGCGGCCGCCTGCAACGTAAACTGCTGTAGTAATTGCTGCTGTTGCAGCTGCTGCTGGCGTTGTTGCTGCTGCTGCTGTTGTTGTTGTTGTAGCAGAAAGTTTCCAATTATTTGTCCATTGGAGTCTACCAGAATTTGACGCTGTTGCTGCGGTGGTGCTGCAGGCGGCACGGGTGCAGCAGCTGGCTGCTGTGGCAACTGATTAATGGCCATACTGCTGCTACTGCTGCTGCACAAGCTCAAATTATTACTACTGTCATTGCTGTTGCTGCTGTTGGTAATAACCGTGCTGGAGACTTCCATTTCGGCTGCCGACATGGGCACCGCATCGCACAGCAGCTCGTGGGTGATCTGTGGAGTGTAAAGTTAGATTTATAATCCAACCAAGGGGATGGCTTAATTTGCTTACCTCATTAGCGTAATCGGAACTGTGCGCTTGCGGCATAAAGGAATGCTGCGCCAATTGCACGACATCCTGCAATTGTGCCTGCAACTGTTGTTGTTGCTGCTGCTGCTGTTGTTGTTGTTGGTGGTGCTGCTGCAGCTTATCCACAATGTCGCGCACAGCATCGCCAGCGCTGTCATCCATAACATGATCCACCATTGCACTCATTACATCATCCTGCACCTGTTGCTCCGCTTCAATGCACTCGACAACATCATCATCATCGTCATCGACAATATCGTCGTCTTCGTCCTCATCATCGGCCACAGGCTCACCCACATCATCGTCCAACAGATTGTGGCACTCGATAATGTCATCAATAACCTCCTCCGCCTCATGCACCACTTCCATTAGCTGCATAGCCTCATGATTCATGTGCTCCGCCTGCATGTGCTCCACTGATGCTGTGGCATTAGCTGACGGCGTTGCTGACAGCAATTTAATGCCACCAAAGTTCCAATCATGCTGCACATGCTGAAACATTTCGCTAGAGTTCAACTCTACGGGCAGATCCACTGCGGGCGACGCTTGCTGCTGTTGTTGTTGTTGCTCCTGCTGCTGTTGTTGCAGCGTGGCCACCGTGCAGAGCATGGCTTGCATATCAGCCAGCGTTGTTTCCGCCGCTGTTTCCAGCGAAAGCGTCGTCGTTGCCGCTGCTACTGCTGTCGTTGTTGTCGCTGCTGTTGTTGAGGAGTTGCTGCTGGAGCAGGACGATGACAGCGACGATGATAATGAGGACGATGCGCAACTGCTGGATGCCAACGAGCTAGCTGGCGTTGTTGTTGACAACGATGAGCCAATTGAACTGCTCGCCATTGGCGTCATAGTCATCGTGATTGCCGAATCCTCAAGCTGCTTATCACAATTATCCTCCAGTTTGATGATTGTTGCTGTCGCTACAAAAATGTGTCAGAAAGAAACATTTATCATTATTCAATTTAATTATTATTTATCAAACAATTATTACAATTTGGCGATGATGATGATGAGTAGTAGCTGTGGTTGCCGGCTGCTTGATGATTGTGGAAGTAAGCTTCGTTTGTGAATTGCGGCATTAGGAGATGAGCATTAAAAAAAATATTCAAAAAAACGTTTTAATTATTAGTTATACGTTTAAAATCAGTATGAAATTAAAGAAAATGATATATAACAATCAAATACAGATTGTTCCAAGGCAGCTTTAAGTTATAGTGGTCCAATTTTGATCAAGCTTGGTTCACATTTATGACGCTCATAAAAATAAGTTCAAATCCAATCTGTACACTTGTGATCTTGACTTCATCCATGAAGGAGTAAAACTATATGTTCAAGGGGCTTTAATAAATATGAAACTATATAAACTATATTAAAACTGAATCTGCCATAAATAAATAATTATTTTCCATAATATTAGGTGGATTTTGAATAATCAAGTAACATACACTTTACGAGGGAGCTCTATTTTACAATATTTTGATGTACGTAATGAAAACAAAACAATTTAACATTTCCCGCATAAAAATATAAGTAAATAATACAATTTAATCAGCATTCAAAGTGGATAAAATGTTTTTACCATGATCGATCGTATCGGCAAACACAAAGTTGTGTGTTGATGTTGTTGTTGAAGCGCTCGTTGTTGCTGTTGCCAATGGTATCGCTTTGGTATCTAATAAAAATGTTTAAAGATATAATTAACATATATAGATATACTATTATGTAGATCATTTACAAACCTTCTACAACTTCAACTTCAACTTTGCAGGACAAATAGTCAACAAAGTCAGCGGGCATGCTTGTTGCTGCTGCATCTCCATCTCCATCTCCATCAGCATCTGCTACAGTAATAACATTTGTTACGTTTGTGAGTGTCTGTGCATCAGGTGGCTCAATTTTATCACAGGTACTGTTGATAAGTGGCTGCTGGTTGTTGTTTGCTGTTGCTGTTTGCGTTGGCCTTGTTGTTGCTGCTGCTGTTGTTGCTTCGACAACAACAACAACATCCTTCACATTTGATATTGCATTAGGAACAATCTCAGCTATTTCTCGTTTCATTTGCTTGCTATCCTTGGACGTCGTTGGCAGCTCATCAGTTACATCAACTACATCCAAATCTATTATTGTTGGATCGCTGCGTTTGCGACGGGATGGGCTGCTTGAGGGACGTTTCAGAATGCGTCGCTGCTGTTCCGTTAAAGCACTGTTGCTACTGTTGCTGCTGCCACTACCGCTGCTTGAAGTTTCTGTTGTTGTTGTTGCTGCAGCTGCAGCTGTTGCTACGGCACTGCCAGTGGTTGTTGTAGTTGTTGTTTCGCACTTTGTGCTCTGCAAATGTGAGAAAAATTGAAATTTTAGTTATATAATGGCTAAATTCATTTATATTTTTCAAATGTCGAACAATATTTCCCCTTTCCGATTGAAATTGCAATCAAATTTATATATTTTAATCTGTATTCGATTTGTTTTCATTGCATTTTAAGAATCAGATCTATTCCCATTTCTGAGTAACTTTAATTTTATAAAAGAAATAACAATCATTTCGCTTTACTAAAGCCTGCAAGGCAAACCTTTTTAAAGCGAAAATTTAATAGCGTTTCTCAATTAAAACCAGCGAACAATATCGATTCCCTAAATAATTAATTGCCTTTGGGGCAAAGGAATCAAACGTCAATTATCTCTACAAGGCTATAATGAAAATTTTACTTTTGCGATGTATTCGGAAATGAGAAAAGGGTGGCAGGATGTTTTGATATAACAAGAAAGAAGCCGAAGCTATATACCCTAACAACATCTTTTTTATACAAAACTTTTCGTCTGACTGTTCCTATGGAAGCTATATGGTCCGATTTTGATTTAATTATAGAAAACTATGTGAAGTATAATAAAACTCTCACTTAGCTTGGATGTAATACAAGTATTTCACAAAAAATATATAGTTTTTCACCCGATCCTATGACAGCTATGTGATAAAGTGGACCAATTTTGAACAAACTTGATCAGATTGTATAAACTCTCCAGGGATTCGCTTTGGGTGAGTTTGGTGAAGATATCATTATAAACCAAGAGGTTTTTCATACAAAAACAGAGTTGCTGACCATTCATTCCTACGGCAGCTATATGTTATATTGGTCCAATCCGGCCGGTTTCGATATATGTACTGCCCGCAGCAAAAAGAAGGATCTGTGCCAAGCTTTCTTACGATAGCTTTAAAACTGAGAGACTAGTTTGCATAGAAACAGACGGACATCGCTATATCGACTTGGCTAATCATGGTGATTGAGAATATATATACTTTGTTGGGTCGGAAACGTCTTCTTCAGTGCATTACACATATCGAGACAAAATCTCCTAAGGTATAATAATGCTATGGCTTACCATATTAAATTTCAGTTCAGTCTCATTATCACATGTTGCTTGTTGTAGTTGTTGTTGTTGCTGCTGCTGTTGCTGTTGTGGTGTAGTTGGTGGTATTGGCTGTTGCGGCTGCCTTGGCGGCTCCAGCTTTAGTTTGCTGGAAGGCGGGTTTGGATTTGGTGCACGCTTTGCATTCTTCTCGCCCCAATAGGGCTCAAAATGCTTTAGCTTCCAGGGATCCAGTTTGTTCTTTTCGCGCTCTGCCTCAGTTTTCAGCTTGATTTGATTCTCCGGCGTGAACTCGCCCTCACTAAGGCGTTCCCGCCATTCCAGACAAGCGCGAGCAAAGAACTCGTTATTCAGGCAGGAGGCGCTCAGACGTATGGCTTCTTGGGCTGGAGAGGAGCTGCTGCTACTGCTACCACTACCGCCGCTGCTGGTGCTTGGCTGTTCCGGCTGCAATGGCTGCACTACCTCGCTGGCCTCGCGATCCACGCTTGGCAACAGTTGAATGAGATTGTGCTGATACAGCGGCGGCAGCAGTGAGAACGTTTGCTTGTTAAGCAGCGCGCGCAGATTTGTGGATGCCAATATTGAGTCGGGCGTTTCCAAATCGATTTTGCCATCCTTGGTCTGCTCAATTTGCGCGGCAGTCGTCAGTTTCTTATTGCTGCGACGACGTGGCTTCACGCTGAACCCAGGTATGGAGGCTAGAACTTCACGCATGGTGGATGCCTTAGCAGAGCTCGGTGAGGCTGTGTTGGCGGCTGTTGCTGCAGTTGCTGCCGCCGCTGCTGCTGCCGCTGCTGCTGCTGCCGCCGCTGCGGCCGCCTTGGCCTGCTGCTGTTGTTGTATGCGTCTACTGCTAATACCGCGCACGGGCGCTGCTCCAACAGGCGAGACGGCAGCAGCGTTTGGTGGCACAGGCAGCGCCAGCACTGGTGCTGGCGTCAACCCAACGTTATGCAACGCATCTTCATTGGGCGTTGGCTTTTTCTCAGGTGGTATGGCTTTCACAATGATGCGTGGCAGGTGGCGCCTGTGCGGAGCAGTAAAGAACATCCATAAGTATATGTGATTACAAAAAACTGCAAAAAATTTCACACACTCACCTCAGACTATGTGTGTGCTTGTTCGGGGACAGCTGTAGCTGAGGCGTCTCTGACGCTGCCATCTGATGCACTGTGGCGTCCAACGCCAGCGGATCCTTTTCATCATCATCGTCCACGAGATTCACATGCGCCGTGGCTTCCATAATCACAGGTATTATGTGTTGTTGTTGTGGAATGCTGGCGCTTAGCGTGGGCATTTGTTTATGTTGTTGTTGCTGCTGCTGCTGTAGTTGTTGTTGTTGTTGTTGGTGGTGCTGCTGCTGCGGCGCTACTGATATTGTTGTATCCGGCGTTATGGTTTTCATACTTATCGATAACTATTTACAACTACTCTCAGCAATGTTTGTTGTTTTCGTTATTGTGTCCATGTCAAAGGCAGTTTACTTGTTTTTTTCGAACATACTAAACGGAAAAACAAAAACATTGAAAAAAAAGAAGTTTGTAAACAAATGCAGGAAACTAACCTGGCCAGCAGCAGTTTTAGCCATTTCAGGGTGCGGGGGCAACGTAGCCTGAGCGGCATCCAAATTTTTGAGCGTTGCGCCCGCTTGTTGCAAAGTTACAGTTATTACTCGTGTGTCTTACAGCTACAGTTACCTTTACTCCCAGTCACTATTTTCGTTTTATTACACACGCTAATTTTCAGTTGATTCTCATTGCCTTTCCTTTTCTTATATATGTACGTACGTTGCCTACAATAACAAACGCAACAACAAAAGAGAGCAAAGTTGGTTGGTTTGTTGCTTTTGCCCCTGCAGGAATAATACACATGTATGTACATACACACATACATATGTACATATATAATTATAATGCGCACACACACACACATATAGCCAAACTGACAGGCGCACGCACGCACATATAAAAACTTTTTGGGTGGTTTGTTTTGGCTTTTAATAATTGCGTTTTACACAACTTACAGTTTACAACGCAGCTACACTTGCACTTGTATATTGTTAGTTTGCGTGCACCAAGTCCAAATTAAAATATTGAATGGTTGTAGCAAAGACACAAACAAAAGCAGAAGCAGAGAGCTACAAAATTTTAGATTCTTTTTCTGCTTCTTGTGTTGCATAGAGTGGACTCTTTCTGACGCTAGCGTTTGCATATACTTTGGCTCCACGCCAAAGTCTATCTTTGTTACGCGCACAGCGAGAAGCTACGCAGCAAAAAAGCTTGAATTTAATTGAATGAAATTGTTACTTTGATTACTAAAAACTAAACACACTTAAAGCGCACTTGCCGTTTTACATTTTAATGTTATATACGATTTTATTTTAATTAATATTATAAGTTATTGGCTCCCAGTTTGAGAGCAATAGGGATGTTAAAAACTGCACTACATAGTGTTGGGTTGTTCATAAATGAGTGAACAAAAAAGAGCTGCTCGCTCAACTATGCAAGTGAACAAGTTCCTTTTAAGTCGCTCATTTTTCTCATATGTTCTTTGGCTCATTGTCTTGTCTTTTGTATCAACAATGTATTAAACACAATTAAGTGATACATATTTATTAATGTACAATATATTAAGATCTAAACGTCATTTTTTGACAACATACATAGCTGTGGTAATAAATCATATTTTGTGACGCTATTGTCCCAAGCTTTTGAAAACAAAATAAATGAAAGCAGTTAAAATGCTTCTGAGCTGACAAAGACAAAAGTCTTTTGCTATATAAGATAACTTAAGTAATGTTTAAATTAATTTGGCTAATCTAATTTTACAAGAAGTTCCACAATATACTTCTGTTCACTCATAAGTATCTGACTAGTTCACAAAAAAGAACAAGAAATCATGCTTACCAACACTAGCACTAGAGCTGAAACCGTCGATATTATTATAATCGACACACAACCTCTTATTGTAGATCGATGTTCCTTATCATTATTAAAATATGAATTGTAAAAGCAATGAGTTCACCGAATTGCTAATTAAACCAGAAACAAGGATAGGTTTTTAAAAATCTCATGATGAATCGCCGAAATTTTCTTATCAAAAGACATTTACAAAACTCGTAACTGTCGATAGTATTTGACGATAGTTTGCATCCCTGGGGCAGATGTAAAAACAGATGTAAACAACGCCGGCAGATAATTTCTGGGTTGAAAAGTGGGAAATGTTTTAATACGTTATTGTTAAAATAGTTAATACCCCGCCAATATGTTTTCAATGTGCAAACAGACGCTTGCGGCCACCTCCGTGGAGTTCGCCATCTCGTGTCGTTTTTTCAACAATCTCGAGGAGAATTTGGTTGTCGCTGGCGCCAATGTGCTCAAGGTGTACCGCATTGCCCCCAACGTGGATGCGGCACAGCGACAAAAGCTAAATCCCAGCGAGATGCGGTTGGCACCCAAAATGCGTCTCGAGTGCCTCGCCAGCTACACGCTCTATGGGAACGTCATGTCGCTGCAGAGCGTCTCGTTGGCGGGCGCAATGCGGGATGCGCTGCTGATCAGCTTCAAGGATGCAAAGCTGTCTGTGCTGCAGCTGGACGCAGATACGCAGGCACTTAAAACGCTCTCACTGCACTATTTCGAGGAAGACGATATACGCGGCGGCTGGACGGGGCGCTATCATGTGCCTGTGGTGCGGGTGGATCCGGATGCACGTTGTGCTGTTATGCTGGTCTATGGCAAACGTCTGGTGGTGTTGCCTTTTCGCAAGGACAACAGTCTTGATGAGATCGAGCTGGCTGATGTAAAACCCATTAAAAAAGCGCCCACAGCATTGGTCACGCGGACGCCCATCATGGCCTCCTATCTGATAGCGCTGGCCGATCTTGACGAGAAGCTGGACAACGTGCTGGACATACAGTTTTTGCATGGCTACTACGAGCCAACACTGCTCATACTCTACGAACCTGTGCGCACCTGTTCCGGTCGCATCAAGGTGCGATCCGACACCTGCGTCCTGGTGGCCATTTCGTTAAACATACAGCAGCGCGTGCATCCGATCATCTGGACGGTAAATAGCCTGCCCTACGACTGCCTGAAGGTCTTTCCCATACAGAAGCCCATTGGCGGTTGCCTGGTAATGACCGTCAATGCCATTATCTATCTGAATCAGAGCGTGCCGCCTTATGGCGTCAGCCTCAATAGCTCCGCGGATAACAGCACTAGTTTTCCGCTAAAGCCGCAGGATGGCGTACGCATCAGTTTGGACTGTGCCAACTTTGCCTTCATCGATGTAGACAAGCTTGTAATCTCGCTGCGCACTGGAGATTTGTATGTGCTCACCTTGTGCGTGGACTCGATGCGCACAGTGCGCAATTTTCACTTCCATAAGGCGGCCGCCAGTGTGCTGACCAGCTGTATCTGTGTTTGCCATACGGAGTACATGTTTCTGGGCTCGCGACTGGGCAATTCGCTACTGTTGCACTTTACCGAGGAGGATCAAAGCACGGTTATAACACTAGACGATGTGGAGGCTGCGGTGGAGCAGCAAGCCAATGTACAGTCGCCACAGCCGCTGGACGAGGAGCAGGTCTACGATGTGGATCAACACGAGGCGCCGCCACAGTCCAAATCGCGTCGCATTGAGGACGAGGAGCTGGAGGTGTATGGCTCTGGAGCGAAGGCCTCAGTGCTGCAGCTGCGCAAGTTCATCTTCGAGGTCTGTGACAGTCTCATCAACGTGGCGCCCATCAACTATATGTGTGCCGGCGAGCGCGTCGAGTTTGAGGAGGATGGCAGCACACTGCGACCGCATGCAGAGACACTAACTGAGCTCAAGATGGAGCTAGTTGGTGCCACGGGCTACAGCAAGAATGGTGCGCTCTCCGTCTTTGTCAACTGCATTAATCCACAGATAATAACCAGCTTTGAGCTGGATGGCTGTCTGGATGTGTGGACGGTGTTTGATGATGCCACGCGCAAGTCCTCAACTGCACGACAGGAGCACCATGATTTCATGCTACTCTCGCAGCGCTCCTCAACGCTGGTGCTGCAGACGGGCCAGGAGATCAATGAGATTGAGAACACGGGCTTCACCGTCAATCAACCCACCATATATGTGGGTAATCTTGGCCAGCAACGCTTTATAGTGCAGGTAACTGAACTTTTGGGCTAACAGTTCTCAAGAGAACTTAGTTTTAAATATGTTTATTACAGATAACCACGCGGCATGTGCGTTTGCTGCAGGGCACACGCCTCATCCAGAATGTGCCCATCGATGTTGGCTCGCCTGTGGTGCAGGTATCCATAGCCGATCCCTATGTCTGTCTGCGTGTGCTCAATGGCCAGGTGATTACGCTGGCGCTGCGAGAGACCCGCGGCACGCCTCGCCTGGCCATCAACAAGCACACAATCAGCAGCGCGCCCGCCGTTGTGGCAATTGCGGCTTACAAGGATTTGTCAGGCCTATTCACGCTGAAGGCGGACGATGTGCTCAATTTGACAGGCAGCTCGGGCAGCGGCTTTGCCAATAGTTTTGGCGGCTACATGAAGGCCGAGCCGCACATGAAGGTAGAGGATGAGGAGGACTTGCTGTACGGCGATGCGGGCAATGCCTTCAAGTTGAACAGCATGGCCGATCTGGCCAAGCAGTCAAAACAGAAGAATTCCGACTGGTGGCGCCGCCAGCTGGTGCAGGCCAAGCCCAGCTATTGGCTGGTTGTGGCACGGCAAAGCGGCACACTTGAAATCTACTCCATGCCGGATATGAAGCTCGTCTACCTAGTAAACGATGTGGGCAACGGCGCCGTCGTGCTCACCGATGCCATGGAGTTTGTGCCCATTTCGCTGACGCAGGAGAACTCCAAGGCTGGCATACTACATGCCTGCATGCCACAACACGCTACCTCGCCGCTGCCGCTGGAGCTGAGCCTGGTGGGCTTGGGACAGCATGGTGAGCGACCGTTGCTGCTGGTGCGTACACGTCTGGAGCTGCTCATTTATCAAGTGTTCCGCTATGCCAAGGGCCACTTGAAGATACGCTTCCGCAAGCTGGAGCAGATGCATCTGCTCGAACAGCAGCCCACGCACATTGAGCTTGACGCTGATGGCGATGAGGTTGAGGAGGCTGAATCCTACAACATGCAGCCCAAGTACGTACAGAGGCTGCGCCCATTTGCCAACGTGGGTGGCCTGGCTGGCATTATGGTTTGCGGCGTGAATCCCTGCTTTGTCTTTCTCACATCTCGCGGAGAGCTGCGCAGCCATCGGCTGTTGGGCAATAGCGACGTGCGCAGCTTTGCGGCATTTAACAATGTGAACATACCAAATGGATTTCTCTATTTCGATACCACCTACGAGCTGAAGATATCGGTGCTGCCCAGCTATCTGAGCTACGATGCTGTGTGGCCAATGCGCAAGGTGCCGCTGAGGTGCACGCCCCGGCAGCTGGTGTATCATCGAGAGAATCGCGTTTACTGCCTCATCACGCAGAAGGAGGAGCCCATGACCAAATACTATCGCTTCAATGGCGAGGACAAGGAGCTGTCCGAGGAGAGTCGCGGCGAGCGTTTCATTTATCCGATTGGCTCACAGTTTGACATGGTGCTCATCAGTCCAGAGACCTGGGAGATTGTGCCGGATGCGTCCATACAATTTGAGCCCTGGGAGCATGTTACGGCCTTCAAGATTGTTAAACTCTCATACGAGGGCACGCGGTCTGGCCTGAAGGAGTATCTCTGCATTGGCACCAACTTCAATTACAGCGAGGACATCACCAGTCGCGGCAATATACACATCTATGACATTATCGAGGTGGTGCCGGAGCCGGGCAAGCCCATGACCAAGTTCAAGCTCAAGGAGGTCTTCAAAAAAGAACAGAAAGGACCCGTCTCGGCCATCTCCGATGTGGTGGGCTTCCTTGTCACCGGCCTTGGCCAGAAGATCTACATCTGGCAGCTGCGCGATGGCGATCTCATTGGCGTTGCCTTCATTGATACGAACATCTATGTGCATCAGATCATAACAGCCAAGTCGCTAATATTCATAGCGGATGTGTACAAATCGATTAGTTTGCTCCGTTTCCAGGAGGAGTATCGCACGCTGTCGCTGGCCTCGCGTGACTTCAATCCGCTCGAGGTGTTTGGCATTGAGTTCATGGTGGACAACTCGAATCTTGGCTTTCTGGTCACCGATGCCGAGCGCAATCTAATTGTGTACATGTACCAGCCGGAGTCGCGCGAATCTCTGGGCGGCCAGAAGCTGTTGCGCAAATCCGACTATCATTTGGGCCAGGTGGTCAACACGATGTTCCGTGTGCAGTGTCATCAGCGTGGACTGCATCAGCGCCAGCCATTCGTCTACGAGAACAAGCATCTTGTCTTCTATGGCACGCTGGATGGCGCTCTCGGCTATTGCCTGCCGCTGCCGGAGAAGGTCTATCGACGCTTCCTCATGCTGCAGAATGTTCTGCTATTGTATCAGGATCATTTGTGCGGCCTCAATCCCAAGGAGTATCGCACCATCAAATCCGTTAAGAAACTGGGCATCAATCCATCGCGCTGCATCATCGATGGCGACCTCATTTGGTCCTATCGCATGCTATCCAACTCCGAGCGCAACGAGATGGCCAAGAAGATTGGCACACGCACCGAGGAGATTCTCAGCGATCTGCTCGAGATCGAACGCCTGTCCGCCGTGTTTTAGTTATCTTAGACTCTTGTAAAGTTAGCTATAGTTCTATATAGTTTTAAGTCTCTGTATTTATAATTAAGTTACGACAGCTACATGGAAAGTTAGTCCAACTTCATTACCGTAGTAGCAACAAAGTATCTTGTTAAGTAAAGCGACTTGTCGATTTTCAAAATATAATAATACATACTATATAACCATTTGGAAACCTGAATCTGTGAATCCAATCAACAAAGCTTTGAGTAATACAGGTTTTTAGATATTCCTCCATTCAATTTGAATTTTTATTGGACTATGATTCAATATGATTGGCTTGGACAATGTTAACAATCATCGACGATTTTAACAATCAAATCTGGTTTACTTTACATTTTCACACGTGTAAAGCTTTTAATATATCAAATTACACTTGCGAGAAAGAAATCAATTTTCAAAAAGTTTCAACATTTCTAATTTGTTTGTAAAATAATTCAAAATTTAAATGCCAAGTCAATCTAGGGTACGCAACATGATTATAAAGACATTCCGTATGGAAAAGGCTTAAGTTTAGTCAAAGTTATGGGAGCTTGTAGTCTAGGACCAACTTCTGAGCAGGCGGACCCAATATCTCGGAACACCAATCTTGAAATACCTGAACAATTGGATAAATCTCTCTCTGGGAGTTCGATTTAAATGTTCAGAGTTCAAATGGCTCAAAGGATGCATTTTCTCTATCATATTTCCTGTCGCAGATGAGCGAGAATATCAGTTCCTTGCGATCCTTGTGCACCTGTCAAAATTCGCATCAATTTCCTCGGGTATCATTTCACAGTCTGGTGCATCTACCCTTGGGGGAACCGGCTCTATTTGGCGACTTTCCATCATCCAGAGAGATCTCTGAGCGGCCTGTAGGTATATTAAAGCTACCCTTAACTTTTATAATGACAGCTTATGAAAATTGCTCACACAAAGATGGAAAAATGGATAATTCAACAAAAATGCAAGCTTAAGTTTAACTCTCCAGGAACATTTTCAAAACAGTTTACAAAAAGAACACGCATTGTAACTATTTTCAAAAATCCAACCACGTGGAAAGTTATATATTTATTTGTTGGCCCAGATAACATTAGCTTGCAAATATAATAAAAGAATATCTGGTAAATATGTTTTGGTAAACACGTTTTGTCGTGTGCATTTTGTATTTGTTTGTTTGTTTGCATGTATTGTTTGTAGCATAATATATAATTAATTCATTGTATAAACTAACAACATCATCAGTTAATTAATTCAAAGGTGTCAGCAGCTTTAACAGAGCCCGTAACACTTTGCATACGAAGAAAATACACGGTTTTTTAATCGAAGATCATCCGAAGAGAAAATAACTTACAAAATACAAACAAATGAAATTACAATTGTTTTTCTTTTTGCTTAATTATTTACGTTATGTGCATATGTATGTATGCATATATATGTATGTATGTATTTGTGTGTATGTGTGTGTGTGTGTTTGTATGTGTTTATATGGTTATATAATGAAGGCGCTACAAGGGTCCGTCCGCACGAATTGGAGCTCTCACATCATCGTTGAGCAAACTAATTAAGTTTAGAATAAACAACAGCTGAGTTTAACAAATTATGCTGAAATATGTGTACGTAGTGGTGTTTGTTTGTTTGTTTAACTGTTTGCTGACCCCATTTAGATCTGAGAGCGCAGTCGCGGGCGTGGCAAGTCACCAAAAACAGCCTCGCCGTGCACGCTCTTGGCCAGGGCCTTAATGCTGGCTGCAATGTCCACAGTGTTGTCAAGCACCTGCAACGAAAGGACCAAATGTTAATGAGCTTCATACAGAGTACACTTTCATTTGACAGTTACCTCCTCATTCTCCAGCACAAGGTGGTTGTTATTAGCACGCTCTGCGAGCGGCGAGTTGGCTATCTCAACGGGCAGACTTCTGGCAAAATTGGCATAGGCCAATTGCGCAGATGAGGCCCGAGTGCCGGCTCCTCCGCGCATCGGTATTGGCAACGAGCTGTCCAAGTCAAGAGCATCTATGTAAAACAGGTTAAAGTTTGGTTTAAATACTGTTTATTTTGGAGAACAGGAATTAAGGTTTCTTACCCTCTGCCTCGTCGGCATCACTCATGTTCTCCTGCTGCTGCTGGCGGTACTGGGACAGCATCCGGTAATGGTGCACCAGCTGATCCTGCTGAGAGATGTGGGCGCGTGCCAAGCTCTGGGCCGGCTGTCCCTGTATCTGGGATGATCCGTCGACATCCTCCAGATCAAATAGACAGTCGTCTGCATCATCTGATGCTGTTGTGGCAGCCGGCGTGGACAGCAGCAGCGAATTGTTGGCTGCTGCTGTCGCCTGCTGCTGCTGCTGCCTGAAGGTGGGACTGTTGCCCACGCTCATGGGCGTGGCTTCTGGTGTGGCAGGCGGTGTATCAAAGTTGGACATTTTGCGCGTCGTTATGATAGATGCGCTTGGCAGTGGTGGCTGCTGTTGCTGTGTATGCGGCTGCGGCTGCGTGTCCTGTGACAATGCCAGGAAACTGGGCGGCTGCACCAGCGGAGTGGTGGGCGTAGTGGGCACGCCCAGCTCTCGTCGGCTGCTGATGGTATTGCGACGGCGGGCCCCTGGCCCGGAAGCATAGCTGATGACACCACCAGTGACCTCCAGGGCAACGGGCATGGCACGATCTAGCAGCTCGCAGGCCTGATCAGGTAGTTGCTGTATGACGCCCATCAGGAGTGCCGCCTCCTGATCGCACTTCTCCCGATAGCTCTTGAGCAGCGCAAAGTTCTGCTCGGTGTAGCGTTCAATGCGCTCGTTGGTCTCATTGATCTCGGCCTGCAGGCGCGCCTGCTGATGGGCCTGCAGCTGCCGCATACGCTGCAGCTTGCCATCCAGCATGGGCGCATGCGTCGAGAGGGAGCCAATGCTCAAACTGGACGACGAGTTGGCAATGCCCGTGGGCTGTGGCGCTGCTGCCGTAGCCGCTGCAATAGCGCTGCTTGCTGGGGCATCCTCGTGGTCCATGATCAGCAGCTCAAAGGTCTCCGAGTAGGCTTTGTGGTTGCGCCGCTGGGCCAGCTCCTCGTTGCTGGACAGCAGCGTACAATTGATGAGGTAGTGTGTTGGCGTTGCGCCGGCGCCGGCTATCAGCCGTTTGGCACACAGCACCACCTTGCAATTGATGCAGATGCTCAGCTGCCAGCTCTGGCCAGCCACGTCCAAGGTGAGGCTGTAGATAAGATCGCGCTGATTGATGGCATTTACGGTTAGATCTGGAATGGGACCATATGCCTGCAACGAAAAATATATACATTAGTAAGTAAATAAACAAAAACGTTAACCTTTGCATATGTAAATAATCATTTAGTGTATATATTTATACTATATTTGATATAATAGATAGATCATAAGTTATTTATAGCTACAAGCTGTATACATCTTTGAAATGGCAGGATTTCGGTTAATATTCCAAAAACCCAAGAGATATTTTGGCACCCGAAAGTTCTGTATTAGCTGTAATGTAAACTTAAAGGCTGTTTACACTATCTAATATTATTTTTATATGATTCTCCCGCAACTAACATAATATTGCAAGTAAATATTACTTTGTCTTCAATGAATGCTTTATTTCAACATAAATGAGATTCAAATTTTCTATATCTACTAATACAAACGATCTTATCGTTTTGAGTTATTGCAATTTCATCTTTCATCAGGACTGCTGGTCAATGTCTGATTGGCGACAGTTTGATAACGATAACAAAAGACAGTCCGCCTGTCATCAATTGCAACCCTTGTACAAACAGGTGGCAACGCCAGCCGGCTGATTATGCCATATTTTCAGGCTTTGTGCAATGATTTGTAAAATACTTATCTACTTATACACATACTATTACCCGCATACATCGATCATAAATTTCGATATACGTATATATTTCAACAGTTAGGAATTATACTTTATCAATTGCTGATATATTTCGCTGGTCACTGACCGATTAGTGATAATAAATTGCAATTATTGTCGCTTTCTGCAACTCCCGATTTAGTTTCACAATTGAAGTATCTCAATTTGTAGTTGAGTTTATTATTTGCAGTACCCATGCCCAGGCACACAGTAGTTCAAGTGCAAATTTGTCAATTATGTTTCTGGGAATGTTGGAGTCGAGTGGTAGACGTTGTCTGCCCCCCTTCTTATCGGGTAACAGCAAGCCAAACAGGTAAACAACAAACAATTAGTGCAATGGCAAAGTGTTGTAGACCCAGAAAGGCAAACAGCACAGCATAATTATGGACACATCAATAGATACAAGCTGACGATATGCCCAGATATCGTGTGTACAATATATGCTAGGGATGGCAAAAACATCGACACACCGTCAATCGATACTATCGATAGTACTAGCGAAGTATTAACTACGTTTCAATAGAAACATAATCATAATTATAATAAAATGGTTAAACACAAGCAAACGTTATTACTGGATTATCTTTAAGGAACATATCTCCATTTAAAATAGTTAAAGCTAAATAAATTCAAGATATTTGTTTAAAAACAACAACACTTTTCATATCAATTCGCCCTGAATTGTGACGTCGAGCCTGCTAAATATATCATCAATAAATTATTGTATAAAAAGTTGAAAAAGAAAAGTTAAACTAAAAACTTCTGTTAAAAACAACATGTTGTGGTAAAAAGGAATATATTTATATCAAACAAAACCAAAGATGGTAAAGACTTTAGAAATAATCGGTATTCTAGTTAGTTTCTCTCCCAATACATAAATACTACCTATACATATATATATATATATATTTAAATAAAACTGTAACAAATGCTGTCGCCATCAAAATGATCGTGGATATCACATACGAAACCATCCAAAAAAAGACAGACAAACAGAATGATAGCATTAATGTATTAAGTATATAAAAAAAACATATATACGTGGTATACCCTAGTTAGCTTGGTTAAATATATGGGATATCTAATTAGATTAATTTCAGTTCTTTTCGTTTCGTTTCCAACCTATAAAAAGTGATTTAATTAAAATTTTAAGCTTGTTAGAAGTTGTTTCGCTTTCTTTTTGTTGAATATACATTTCCCTTGACTTTTCTTTCTTTCTTTTTAAATTATTATTTATCCAAACCAGTGATGAAAAAGTATCGATTTTTTGTATGGCAAACATCGATGTTTTCATACAAAAAATCGATTTTTTTACATCACTAAACCAAACTATGATTTTCTTTAGTATGAGGATTGTATTATATTCAAGGCCTGTTCCAGTTTCTGATAATACTTTTATTCATCTTCTTTAAAAATGTGTTTTATGCATTACAATTGTACAAATTACAATTTTACATAGTTTTTATGAACTAACGATAATATCATCTATCTAGAAGCTGTTATCGATAGTTTTACAGCACCACTACAGATTTATCATGAAGAGTTCGAGTTCTATTTTAATTAAACTTATAGAGTTGGTATATGTTTTTTTATACTGTTACTGAGGAGTTATTCTAAGTTCTATTTCAATTAGATATATAGAGTTTTAATATGTTTGGTTATCCTGTGTCTGTGGTCCTGTTTATAGGGTATCTAATGGTAGGGTCACATCATTTGGCAAGCAACGATAGCACGTGTTTGCTGTGTGACAGCTCTGCTAAATTTGACACTTAGTTTAAATACAATACTCGTCGTCGTACTATATGCGTACACATAACCCGACAATACGACAATGAACTACACAGACAGACGGCAGCGGCAACTGGGAACTGGCAACTGGGAACTGGGAAAAATTAAATTGAATTAAGGTATGAAATGCAAACGTCAACACAAATCAAATGACAATGTTGTCTGGCTTGTGCCCTGGTCAGCAATTCTTCTAATGTGTGTGTGTGTGTGTGTGTGTGTGTGCATGGAACATAACAAGAACATTATTATTATTGTTATCATCATCATCATCAACATCATCAACAGTTCCATCAGGTGGAATTTAATGCATAAATAAAATAAACAACATTGTCAAAGCTGTCAGATTTGTGTTATTTCCTTTTTTAATGTGTTTTTTTAATATATATATAAAAAAAAAAAAAAAACAGTTCTCATCCAGTTTTATGTATTTTATGAAGAGTGATTGTATTATCTAAGCGCGTGTGGAACTTCCGCATTTGCAACTGCAGCTAGTTTGAGTGTGACCAGCACACGATGTGACTGTTAAACAGTGTGACCAATTGAGCTCATGTTTCTGTCAAACTTAACATGCTGTCCAAGTCAATTTGACTGTCAAAGTTTCTACCCGGCAATCAATTTTACAATTACATGACAAGCGCTGCCAACTTGTCAATGTGGTGCTGCCAACTTATCAATCGCTTGCTTGCTGATAGTCTGCTTGGGATTGCCCTGTTTGCATATACATTGTATTTAAAAGTGTTTTTGTTGGTATTTCTTATTGATTTGCGATATTTGTTGTCGCCTTTTGTGGTATTACGTGCGCGTCGGCACGTCTGTGCTTGTCTAGAAGCAAAGCACTCTCCGCAATTGTGGGCCAACGTCAGCCAAAAAACATGCGATGTTTTATTTATTATATTCTGTTCAGTTCTGTTCTCGCTGCCAGTCGATTAGCATGAGTATCGTTTTGGCTGGGTACACAAATACTACAATTAATCAAATGGGCCATAAATAAATGCGTCAATATAAATGGCCATTTAATTAGACATGTGCAGCGGCCGGGCGCTAGATGGCGCCACAGCATAATTAGCGACAACAGCAGCAGCATCATTTAGTTTCAATTAACAAAAAGTCAACATTTACTGTTGTTGTTGTTGTGTTAATTAAGCAACAGAAGCGTCAACAACAACAACGACAACCTCAACGACTGCTGCTGGGCTTCAATTGTTATTGTTATTACTAAAGCCGCTTGAAGTCATTGACATTTTGCACGTTGCAAGTTGCGCCTTACAAAATGCAAGCCAAGTTGTGCAAACAACCGGACGGAGATGGGGGAAGCAGACAGAGACAGAGACGGAGGCGGAGACGCGGACGTAGACGTAGACGGAGGCAGTTCTTTTAGCAAGTGCGATAAAAAATGAATAAAAAACTATAGGGGCGTACGGGCCGTGTCTAGACCCAACACCACCCACTTTAGACCAGAGCACAGTGGGTTGCAACTCATCAAACTGATGTTTATATTCATTTTAAAAAATATTATCTGCTTTTGTCTTTGTAATCCAAAAATCATCAAATTTTTTTTTTTGTATTTTTGACAATTTTAATAATTTGGTATATTTAAATTAATAACATCCTAACTAAGCAATACCATATTATAATATTAAACAAGTTAGAATGCTCTAGTCAAGCGTCTAGGTCTAGGTATACTCATACCTGACTACAAAACATCCTGTATTCAGGTCCAAAATTTCCGATCACATCTTCGTACACTTACACACACACACACGCACAAGCGACAGCGCTAGCGAGGCATTTTAAGTGGTGGCTGCGCTGCTTCTTCCCCCCGCTATGCAGCACTGAATCTTCGATTGTGGATAACTTCCGTGTTTATGATCCAAACGATTTGAAATTTGCACAGTAGATTAAGAGTGGTCCAATTATTCTAGATGTCAAATACCAAAAGCTTCATCTTTAAAATTATCCTTATAAGTAGTTTGTTATCGTTTTGCGGGGGAGATATCTGAAATCGGAAAGAAACTTGATCTGCATATGGTACACAGGAATCTACATTCCTGAGATCGACACGGGACAGACGGACGGACATGTCAAATACAAAAGCTATATCTCTAAAATTGTCGTTATAAATCGTTGTTATCGTTTTGCGGGGGAGATATCTGAAATCGGAAAGAAACTTGATCTGTGTATGGTACATAGGAATCTACCTTCCTGAGATCGACACGTTCATACGGACAGACTGACGGACATGCCCAAATCGAAATCTCTTTTCATACTGATCAAGAATATATATACTTTTTATGGTCGGAGATGTCTCCTTCTGTCCGTTACAAACATTTGCACAGATTTAATACAACCTTTTTATCCATTTTATGGGTACACAGGTAGTAAAAATGCATTACAATGGCTAAACAAACGCATCTCCAACGCTAAATTGCACATTTGTCCCACTGTGCGGGGTCATAAAAACAAAAGGCGAAACGGCAAGAAGAACTGTCTTTAAACAATGACAACAGGTCATAAAATTGCAATGCCTTGGCAAATAACTGCAGAGAAGAAAACAAAATACCACTTGGCTAATAAATATATTAATGCGTTTGTTTGTGTTCGCACAGGCCCAAGACAATAACAATAACAACAACAAAATATTCGTAATAACCCAACACTTGACAATAATGAATGCATTTGCTTTGTTATTTGTCTCTTTTTGCATTCGCACATATTTGTCTTTGGCTGTTCGTGTGTACAAAAGTATAAACTCAACTCGTAAATATGTTTAATAATAGTCTCGGCTGATTAGATATTACAGCGCTGAGTAAACAAGTCGCTTCAAATTTAAATGAACAACAATTTTTTAATGTGCGGCATTTAAATTGGGTGTGTGGGTGTGTACACACTTTATTCAGGAGGGCATGGTCACACTTGGAGGCAAAACGTTAAATGACTTAGGCATGCAAACACACACACACATGTCACGATTCCTTCTATATTTACATATGTGTAGGTTCGTTTAAGAAATATGATTTTGTTTTTCTTATGTCTCCTTTTATAATGTTCATGTCAAAGTTATTGTTAAGTTTTAACATTCTCAATGAAGCCTAACATTTTCTGCACTAACAGCAGGCGCTTACAGCAGCTGTTACACGCTTAACATATGTTAAATGTTAAGATGATGAAATGTGAAAATTGTTGGAGAGTGTGTACACACTTTATTCAGGAGGGCATGGTCACACTTGAAGGCAAAACATTACATGACTTAGGCATGCAAACACACACACACACACACACACATGTAGGTTCGCTTAAGAAATATGATTTTGTTTTTCTTATGTCTCCTTTTTGTTCATGTCAAAGTTATTGTTAAGTTTTAACATTCTCAATGCAGAGTAACATTTTCTGTATACATTTTGAATTACACTAACAGCAGGCGCTTACAGCAGCTGTTACAGCCTTAACATATGTTAAATGTTAAGATGATGAAATGTGAAGATTGTTGGAAAGAGGTGACAGCCTTTATTCACCCTTTTCCTAGAAACAAAAGGTTTTATTGCCTAAATTCAGTTTGAAAATCACTTCCTATTACAATATTTTCTTAGCAGCGGCCTTACACACTTAACATTTGGCTGTAACAATCAACTTAACATTTAACAATTAACTTAACAGCAGTTTAACCTTAACGAGAATTTGCCAAATGCCTTTCAAACTGAGGAAATTACCATTGAAATATGCTATCAGTCTGCGGCGTTGTACTTGAAATATCCAACCGTAACAATTGTAAATTCATATCAGGCTGTCTGGCTGCCTGCCGCCCCCTCTTTAAGCAGAACCGCGCGTTCCGCTCGCCCGTCTGCTTCATTTTAACAGCCCGTGCCGCCGCCGCTGCCGAGCTTATGCAACAAAATGCAATAACATTGTTTAGTATTTGCTATAAAAATAACAATTTCAAATATTAATTTACACATTTTGCATAATTTATATTGATGCTTTTGCGGTTGTTGTTGGTATCGTTAGTGCTATTTGTGGTCGGTAGGTTTGCAAATTTAATTGATTGCCCGCCATTAATTATATGCATGGCGCTAGTTTCCTAAGTGGTACTCAGACTGAAACTGAGACAGAATGTCTAATGCGCAGCATTTCAATTAGCTTTGCGCGAATGAAAAACTAAAAAACAAGCGTGTTAAGCTGTGCTCCGGCTATTAGTAACGGAGCCGCAGGTAATGACAGCTAACAGCATGTTAACTGACCGATTCTAACAGCAGCTTACAATGGTACTTACACAATCTGTTACTAACAGACTCCTTCTAACATAATTTCATTCGTAACAGAGCGCTGTTAAACTGTGCCTCGGCTATTAGTAACGGAGCCGCTGGTAATGACAGCTAACAGCATGTTAACTGACCGATTTTAACAACAGCTTACAATGGTGCCTTTACAATCTGTCACTAACAGACTCCTTCTAACATAATTTCATTCGCTTGGTCTTACAGAGCGCTGTTAAACTGTGCCCCGGCTATTAGTAACGGAGCCGCTGGTAATGACAGCTAACAACAGCTTACAATGGTGAAAGCACAATCTGTTACTAACAGACTCCTTCTAACATAACTTCAATCGTAACAGAGCGCTTGGTTTTACAGAGTGCTTGGTTTTACAGAGCGCTGTTAAAAGCGAACTTAGATGTAAAGCTGTTATTACAGGTTGGCAACAAATAATGTGTAACGAGGCGCTTCTAGCCAACAGCTTAACTTGTTAGTAACAGTTTAAACAGTTATTTATGGGCCATCAACTAGTTAGTAAGAGAGCACATTTAATCAACAGCGTATAAGCTGTTTAAATGTTAGTAATAGACAGCCAGTAAGCTGCTAATTGATAATAACAGAGAGCTTTTTATAGTAGCTTATCGGATGTCGCGCTATAAGCAGCAGCTGGGCCATCAACTTGTTGCATATAGCAAACTGTGCTGCCGCAACATCATCATGATCATCATCATCATCATCACAATCATCATATTCATTATCATTATTAACACTTGGCGCACCTTTCAGCAATGAAATTTGTGGCTGCTTGACGTTTCTTTTGACGCATTTGCCTTTGTTTTGTTTTCTATTTCTATTTTCATTTAATTTTACTTTTTTTTATTGCTTTGTGATAACTCGGCTCGGCTCGTTTCGTTTCGTTTCATCAGCCAAAAAGAAAAAATAAGTTGTAAACAAATCAACGCACAAAAGAAACTACGAAAATAATCTTTTATAGATTTGCTTGGCTTTTTGTTATACTTTTGTATTTGTATTTGTATTTGTATTGGTATTGGTATTTGGTATTTGTATCTGTGAGCGCTTTTTCAGTCTCGGTTCGGGCGCGACTTATGTAGTTCGGCCCGGTTGGTCGCTCACAAATACACAGTGAACGCTCGATATAAAGAACACTCGATATTATCATTCCTGTCCACTTCCCGTTCCCGAACTAATCATTCCGAATCGAAACTGTTAGCTGTTCTGAATTCCGAAAGTTAGCTGTTCTGATTCGCGAAATGGATAAGATATTCAGCTCGAAAAGTTGTACCTTTAAGAAAGTGGAAAGAAAACTATTCGAATACAACTTCCAAAAAGGAAATTGAAACTATTAGCTGTTCTGAATTCCGAAAGTTAGTTGTTCTGAATTCCGAAATGCATTAGATATTCAGCTCGAAAAGTTGTACCTTTAAGAAAGTGGAGACTATTCGAATACAACTTCGAAAAAGGAAATTGAAACTGTTAGCTGTTCTGAATTCCGAAATGGATTAGACATTCAAATCGAAAAGTTGTACCTTTAAGAAAGTGGAAAGAAAACTATTCAAATAACAACTTCCGAAAGGGAAACGGCATTCCAAAATCTTCCCGGAAAAGGGAACAGGCCTGTATCACTTTTTCATTAGTTAGAAACAGCAGTCCAAAATATTGAACGCTTCTAGATTAGAACTCAAAGTTTTATTTATCAATTGTTATATAAAATTGCTTAAATATTAAAAATTAATAAATACGATCTTCAATAAAGAACAATTTTAGAACAGATCTGATAAAAATTCTTACGGGTTTCAGCAATTTGAAAGTAGAATTTCATATCATAGATAGATAGTTAGTAGGAGCTACTACTGTAATACCATTTTTGCTGTTTTCGGTTTTTGTTTTGTTGATTTTCTGCCTCTTTTTTTTCCGAAGAGCAAACACATTCTGCTCAGATACGTCGTCGCCGTCGACGTTGGGGCCATTATCATAAACAACAACTTTAGACAGCTGGGGCCCTGGCTCCGAGTCCGAGTGCCGGTGACGGGGCTGCCTCTTGGATTACGAATGGAATTGGCAATTCGGATTGTTTCTTTTTTTTTTTATTTTCATGTTTTGTTTTTTTTTTTTTGCCTGTTTTTGCTATTTCTGTGCCGGGTGCTCAAAAATTTTCCATTGGTTTTTGGCCTGCCTTCAAATGAGAGTTTTATTCTTTACATGATGAGTCACACACACACACTATTCGCCGGACAGAAACTCAACTTGGGTTTACATGATGACACAACTTGTTTATCATAAATGGTTGCTTCGCTAGCTGGGAATACTAACGGGATTATAGCGGCTTTGGATAAACACATATGACATTTAAGACCCCGCTATGCATTTTACGACTATTATATGGTTTATGCATGATAAACTTACCAATATACTACATACATACATATATATCGTAGAATTCAATTTTGAAAAGTACATATTTGGTTAGCAAAAGTAATGAGGTCTAGGGATACTATGGATATTATAAACCAGAAACATTATAACAACATTTTTGTTTTGTTTTTATAATGTCTAATGATACTAGAAACCAAAAACATTATAAGAACATATTTCTTTTTTGTTATTATAATGTTTTTGGTTTATAGTATCCAATGGTAAGAAAGGTTAAAGTGGTACTGTTCCGAAATTCTATGGATTCTTGTTTCTTTTAATTTTGGTAATTCTTTTTGACTTTATGTTATTTTTCTTAATTGAAAATTTATTTATTTATTTTGATCATTCCTAGTGCTACAAGCTAAAGCTTATAAGTTAGGGCACTAGTCACTATAATTATACATATTTTATAACATAATAAATATGTAATTTTGTGAAAAACAATTTCATCTTTAGAACTTTGTTTATATTTTATAATAATTATTTTTAGTTTTGTATAACCAAATGGTTGATTAAATTATTATATGTTTCTATTGTTGCCCATTCTATGTTCCCATCTATTTCCTACTCTATAACTGTTTTATTCTTTCCCATCCCTACCCTTTCCTAGATCCTTCCTTCCTTTAATGTAATCTCTAACCAACCTCGCTGTGAGCTGGGGCACAGCTTGCCGGATTGGCTACTAAAACTTCCCCCACCGGGTTGGAGATTTCATTCCTACTGTCTTTCTTTATTCTTCTTCTTTAGTTTTATGCTTCAATTTAACCTTAAATTCTTTAAGCTTTTTCTTCACTATCTTGCTATAGGCTCTAATAACGCCATCAGCAAATTTTAAATATAAAAAATAAAATAAAAATTAAAAGAAGGAAAAAAATACCATTTTTTGAAATATCGTAAGTTTTATAATTATAATTTATTAAATGACTAAAAATTTAAAATATACTTCAACTGGGTTTCAGTTGGTGAATTGTTTATCACATTATAAATTGTTTTTTTTGTTGTAAATATTTATTTTTACCGATTTAATTTTATTAAAACTATGAAAATACTTAATATTTTCTCAGGATATGGCCTCGAATGTATAGAAAGCTTTTATAATTATAATTTATTAAATGACATATAATTTAAAATAGAGTTCTATCGAGTTTCAGTTGGTGAACTGTTAATCACTTTAAAAATTGTTTTTTGTTGTAAATTTTTGATTTAATGTTACTATGAAAATTCTTAATATTATCTCCTGTGATACTCAGGATATGGCCTCGAATGTATTGAAAGCTTTTATGTTTTAAATGTTATCTTTAATCGCAGTTTTGAAAGGTAATTTGCGCTCTCTCTCCCTGTTTTATTTGCTTTCTTATCAACATGCAGTCACAGTCTATCTCTGTAGCCTTTCAATGTCGTTTGAAAATAAATTAAAAAATCTGATAAGAGACAAACCCAAACAACACCATACAACAGTTTTAGTTCAGTCCAGCCAGCCAATAGCCCCGATCTGTGAGTAAGTAGTAAAAAGGGCCGACAGTTTAGCTAAAACGTGCACACGTTTGTTGAGTTCAGGCAGCTAATAGAACCAGCAGAGGCAGCCAGATCCTAAGGCCTATGTGAGGTCTGATTAGGCATCTAGCCTGACCATATGTGTATATTTAATAGACCTGGGGCGGGGCCAAGGGAGACGCTCATAACAGTAAATTAAGCGCAACACTGTTTGCTTACCGGCTGGCGAGCCGGGCCGGGTCCGGTCCGGTTTTTATTGTCTTGCCTAGCCCACAGCTATGGGACGGTTGCAGAGATGGGGTACGGGGGTAAGGGTAGTGTAGTCTGCTACGGGCGTTATCTAAAAACTTTGACAAACAATTTTGGTTGACGTACGTTGTTTGTTTAGCGAGTCTGGCCTATGTATAGGTAGGCTCTCTATTGCCATATCTTTTACATATATGCATATATACATTGTTCTCTATCTGTATGTGTAACTCAAATTTGATAAACAAACAAGCGGCGAATTTATTCGATTTGTGTGTGTGTGTGCGTGTGTGTGTGTGAATTTGCTTGTATGTAGTCTGCTGTTAATTGTTAGTTTATAATATGAGATCATCTTTGACATTTTGGCTTTTGCCTGTTTCTTTTTTTTTGTTGATTTGACAGTGTGGCTACCTTAAAACTTGATAAGCCTTGATTAAGCGTGCCTATAAATAAGTATTTATTTCTTTTTGTTTGCTCTCTTTAAATAAATACAAAATTGAATTGTTTTGCGAGCCAAGCCCTCGTAACAGCTGCTATGTTAAGACACTGTTAAGAGCTGGGCGACTGTTAGTTGAGCCACTGTTAAACAGCTGACATCTTTCTTTTCATTCTCATTTATGTACGAACATACCTGTATGTGTGTGTGTGTATATGTGTGTATGTGTTTATTCAGTGTTTGGTTTTTTTTCTTCTCATGTTTATTTGTAGCAAACAAATCTCGGGCCGCACATTTGACACAAATTCAGTGCCATTGTTGTTGCTGTTTAGAAGTAAATATTTATGCGCGCAGAGCAGCCATATCTGCGAGTAGAAGAGGAGGGAGGGTGGGGGGTCGCGCAACAACCAGAAAGGCAACCCCTTAAAGCACGCAAACTGAACGTGTGTGTGAGAACAAACCCCTCTACCCCGATCCCTGCCTTTTTAAAATATCACCATCCGTTTTACACACGCAAATTAAACGAGCTCGAAAATAAAATTTCTCGTAAAATTATTCAAAATATCTACGCTAGCCAGAAAGGTGTTTTCAGTTTCTATTGGTTATACAATTGTTGTTATTGCAGTTTGTTGTTTTTGTTGTTGCTCGTATACACAGTTTATTTATAGCCAAAAACGCGCGCACATTGTGAATTTATAGTTTTGTTTACATGCAAATTGGCAACACTGGCAGCACTCGGTGCAAGTATGCTTGCTCTCTACGCTGGTCAATGGCTGCCAGCGAGGCCTACCCATTCCCCACTGCCAAGAGGTTAAATGTTAAGTTTAACGGCATGTGTGTTAACGCTCATTAAACATTATATGGCAACACTGAAGAGTTGCCATACCGCACCACCGCATCTCCTGCCGTATGTGATGATGAGGCGAACTGCCGTCAAGGTTATATTTGTTAAAGATTAACATTGGTTTTCAATTAAATGGCACGCGCACTGTGCTGCCTGAGAGAGAGAAAAAGAAGAAGAGAAAAATAGAAGAAGTGGAGAGTGCGTAAGAGGCTGACAGAGCGAGCAGCTCCCCCGCCTCGCTGCTTTTTGTCACACAGCAGCAACAGCTTCAAACAGTTGCTCCCAAACTGTAACCTTGTCAGCTGTAGCAGCTTGTGGTTCATTTTGGGGTTGTTTATTGTTGTTGTTGCTCTTCTGCCCTTGTCCTTGCCCTTTAAGCTGGCAAAACTAAACCGCTGCTACCCTAATTAATTGAAATGCTGTGTTAGCAATAACATGAGCAGGGTTGGCACTTTGAGCTTAAATATTTTCCAGTTTAACGAATACATGTTGTTTTTGTTTTGTTTTTTTACTTTTAATATGAAAAAGGCTGCGTCTTATTTATGCATAAAATTGTTCTCTGCTTTGCAATTTCTACCAAATTTTAAGCAAGTCATGTTTATTATGTCATAATCAATTAGGCATGCCAGCTATAAAGCTGATTAAACAAATTTAGTTAATCAGATGTTTTGACAAGCTTAGTTTACTGTGCACAGTTTGAGTACTGTACGTTTGTACAGTTTGCGATCGACAGTTTGACAGTCATTGAGCTTTGCAGCTCAACAGTCGCTGATAAGAACAGTGCAAGTTTTTCAACTCCATTTTTACTCCCTGTATCCATAAAATGGGTAAAAAGGGGGTATTGGATTTGTGCAAAAGTATGTAACAGGCGGAAGGACACATCTCCGATCCTATAAAGTATATATATTCTTGATCGGTATCAAAAGAGATTTCGATTTGGCCATGTCCGTCTGTCTGTCCGTATGTATGAACGCAAGGATCTCAGCATGTCTCAATGTAGGTTCGTGTATAGCAGGAGCAGGTCAAGTTTGTTTCTGATCTCAGATATCTCTCCCCGTTCCCCCGCAATTCGATCAAAACGTTTTACCGCCACACTTTTAAAGATATATCTTTGGGATTTGGCTTGTACACTACTTTGATCACTCTTAATCTACTGTCCAAATTTCAAGTCGATCGGATAATAAACACGGAAGTTATTCAACGAACAAGATTCAGTACTGGAGCGAGGGGGGAAGAAGCACAGCCACGACTTAAAATGCCTCGCGTGCGCTGTCGCTTATATGAGTGCGGCTTTGTGCATGTGTGCGTGCATGTGTAAGTGGACGAACATATGATTGAAAGTTTAAGACCTGGGTACAGGGAGTTTCGTAGTCGGGTATACTCGACTATAGCATTCTTACTTGTTTTTCATTCAGTTGCCGCTTATCATTCACTATTTTGCTATTTGCTGTACTTACAGCATTTACAGCATTTCTTACTTACGCCTTTGATAACGCCTATTTATAGCATATATTGCATTTAATTGCATTTTCTCTTACTTTTGATTGATAGCTTGCGATAAATCATCAGTTTTAAAAGGGTTTCTCGATTTCATAAGCCGTTCTAAATATATACTAATTAAATAAAAATCATTTCCATATTCATGACAAACTTGTTTTGCTCGACAGAAATATATTTTAAAGTGTTCTGTCAAGCAGGGGGATAATTTCTTAGCGAATATTCGAATTTGTTCATTATTCCAATAATATCTTCCGCGCTTCTTTCTAGGTTAGGTTAGGGTGATGGCTAGAGAAGAACAATTTTAATGTGCTCCTTCCTCACTTAGGCCTGAATAGATTATTTGTGCTATATTGTATTTATCTATACTGAAAAGAATCAAACAATTACAGCAAAAAAAAAGGAAGTTTTTTAATTGAATTATGTTATAGGGTTTCCTATAGCCTCCGATCCCCTTTTGGTTTCGATAATTCGCCGCAACATTTTTAACAGTTGTGCAGCGTCGCGGCGAAAATATTTTCGCCGTTGCAGGTGCGAGGAAAATATTTAAAGCAGAGGGGCGCAGAGCACAATTTGTAAAGAGCTAAAAACAAATTAATTATGAATCTAATCATAAATAAATCAATTAAAACACAATCAGTCGCGACGCGTCGACGAACATATACTTGGTATGTCCATTGTTGTTTTTGTTGCTGTTGCTGTTGTTGTTGCTGCTGCTGCGGTCGTTTTTACCGTTTGATAACCTAGAAAAGCGACTGTAGTGTGAGTTTTGTGTTGTGTTTCCATGTGGGCGCACGCTTTGGGTGTTAAGTGATGAGGAGGACTGGGCAAACTAAAATTGTTGATAAGATTTAAATGCATGTGTGTGTGTGTGTGTGTGTGTGTAAAGCTGCGCTTGCCGGCTGCAAGACCAGCGCATTAAAAACTATGCACACAGTTTTGTAGGCAGCGAAAACTCAACAGCTGTTAGGAAGAGAGCCTGCTTGTTGTTGCGCTTGCTATTTGCTTTGTGAGTGATCGACAAATGCTAATAAAATATGTTAATGTTGCACGCGCCTCTCTTATATGGACTTATCTATTAAACATAAGCTGTTTTGTTTATAACGCTACCAGCTGACATGTTAAACAATACTAGCATTTTATGCATAAAGTTTAAAGCAATCAAAGTGAGGCCTACGCATAGGCATAAACAGCAACAGCAACAGCGAGGAGAAGCAGTAAGAGAGAGAGAGAGGAAAGGGGATTGAGCAGAAGCTGCTTGTCAACTGCTTTGTCTGTTCTCTTTGGCCAGGCGTGCAGCCTCCTCTGCTCAGTCCTACACCCTGCCCTACATACAACTCCCCCTCGCTGACTGAGCAGCCGCTCCCCCTCCCCCCCACTACGCCCTCGCCGGCCATCGGTCGCATTTGGAAATCTCAAAAACTTGTTTATACAACAAAATGTATAAACAAGTTTTTTTTTTCTGTTTTTTCTCTTTTTTTTGGTGCTGCTGCGGTTGCCTTCCTTCTTTGCTTCGCTTGTGTTTGTCGACTGTTTCGTAATTTATTCTAAAAGCGTTCCGTTTTGGGCTCTATATAGAGAGAAAATACATATTTATGTATACACACTTACTATATGTATATACATACATACATATATCTGCATATTTATGCATGTGTGTGTGTATTTGAATACTCGCTTTTGCTTGCCTTTTTTTGTTTTGTTTTGTTTTTTGCGCTTTGCATTATTCAAAATAATACTTTTGGTCTATTTGTTAAGCGCTGCTCATTGTTGTTGTTTTTGTTCGCCTCAGCGCATTTCAAGTGGGTGCTAAGCAATAACAACAACAACAACAATAATAAGAACTTTTGCACGATCTCCAGACCGCAACAACAACATCAACACAATAATATATAGTACATACTTAATGCATAACAATTCAATTTCCATCAAAATAGACGCATAATGCAAAAACCGATCACCACCCACAAGAATCACAGGGGGGCTGTGGAGCAGGGCGAAGGAGAAGCTTGCGGTTGTAGGCAGTTTTGGCTTGCTTGCGAAATGGGTGTGGCTAGCGTATGTACATATGTATGTATGGGTGTGTGTATGTATGTGCAATATGTACGCTTGTACATAGGCGTTCTATTGAGCTGTGCTTCTGTTAAAGTTTGAGTGCCACAGTGCTGTTAAAACTGTGACACGTGCAACCGGCCAGCGGGAACAGAAAGACCCGCGGGACAGAGACCAAAACAGAAACAGACTGAGCGTACTACAGCTGTTGTTTGATTTAACCTTGAAAAAGACACACACACCACAACACACACACACACACACACACATACGTCAAATACACTTGCAAACAGAAAAAGTTTTTTTCTTTTGACTTTGGCAGTTTTAACGCGTGTTTTTTCTTGTATGGAACCATTTTTTAGCTAAGTCATCGCCAAAAGAATCAACATATAATATTCAAGTATTACTCATTGTTTTGAATGAGCTGAGATAAAGTTGAATAAATCATATGATAAAACAATTTAAATAATACATTTCTAAAAAGTTACAATGTACATGTGTATGTAGTATTTTTATACCCTATCAGAGGGTATTATAATTTTGTCTCGAAGTGTGTAATGGTCAGAAGGAGACGTTTCCGACCCAACAAAGTATATACACATATTCGGAATCAGCATGAATAGCCGAGTCGATATAGCGATGTCCGTCTGTCCGTCTGTTTCTATGCGAACTAGTCTCTCAGTTTTAAAGCTATCGAAATGAAACTTGACACAGACCCTTCTTTTTACTGCAGGCTGTACATATGTCGGAACCGGCCGGATCGGACCACTATAACATATAGCTGCCATAGGAATGATCGCTCGACAACTTTGTTTTTGTATGAAAAGCTTTTTTGTTTATAAATGTATCGTCACCAAACTTTCCCAAACAGAGTCTTTATAGAGAGAGAGAAGGGCGATCTGTCTCTCATTCTTTCTCTCTCACTCACTAAAGTGGACCTCCAAAATAAGCTATTGTATACTCCCTTTAAATCTTGACAAAGTATACCTCAAATTGGACTCCCTTTAATTCTTAAAAATCGCAGAGAAGGGCGTTCAAAAATAGCACCAAAACGCTAAATTGTAGTGGACTCCCTTTAATTCTTGAGAATCGCAGAGAAGGGCGGTCAATTGTTAACCTTTAAAATTGTAAATTGTAGCAGACTCCCTTTAATTCTTGAGAATGATCGGTCAACGAATATGTTTTGTATGCAAAACTTAGTTGTTTATAAAGATATCCTAAGTGAGCGTTTTATTATACTTCAAATAGCTTAATATAATTTGATCGAAATTGGAACACAAAGGTGAGATTTGTATAAAATCATTGATGCTAGGGTATATGGCTTCGGCACTTCGGCACATTTATTACTAAGATCCAGTCATCTATCTATTTCTGGCCTTACAGAATTATCTTTGTGGTTGGTTAGCCTTATTTTCTTTGTTTTATAATTTGCAAATTTGTATTTACTATATATTTAACCAAAGTTCGTGTTGTTTTACGATTTTCACAGTCACTTTTCCCGGACTTTCTCGATTTTTAGAATATTTGTATTTATCATATTTATTCAACACCCACGTCCCATTCAACTTAATATTGCGAGGCACCCACTTCATTCCAAAGCTTACAGTATAAAGTTTTGATAATGTGAAAACATATTGCATTTTACAAAAATTATTAACTATTTTAGATGATATATTTCAACAAAATTCAGCATTTGCTAGTCTCTTATCTTATGTATATAAAACAGTTTGCCCTGATTGGTCACTGACTGATTGATTGGCAATCACAATAGTTTCCATCTATGTCGAAAGTGTACACTAATTCCGGACTTTGGAAAATTCCACCCACAAGCGTGGAAAATCTCGAAAAATCTGTTGTATGAAACTTTTTGGTTTACCAACCAATCGGCTTCAAGCTCACTTACTTTTCAAGAACTATACAAAAATTCATTTGATACATTCTTCACCGATTTTGGAAAATCCACTCCATGGGCGGATAATGGTGGTTTCAAAGGAGATGTATGGGAGAAAGTCAAATTTTGGTCCAATCGGGCTTAAACTCATTTTCAAGGCTCTACACAAAAATATGATAGGCGTGGTACAGAAAGATTTTGGAAAATCTACCTACGCGGATGGGAAACTCATGGTGCGCTATTTTAGTGCATTTCTTAAGATTCACGAAAGAAGTTAACTTAAACATAATGCATTTTAAGCTAAATATTTCGCTGGGCAGCGCTGGAGTTTTATCAGCTAGTCTTTCATATAGTTTGAAAAATCGGATCTTTATATCATTATAGCGGTTATAGAAAAGATCGGTTGAATATAAAGATTTTGAATAAAAAAACTTGTTTTTCCTCAAGAGCAATTTTGAATCTCTAGAATGGAATTAATTTTTGGAGTTTGAACTGCCAAATAAGTTAGAATTAAGGATGTTTAGAAGTAATATAATATATTGCATAAAAGTTCGAGGAGGTATGTAAAAAGTGGTTCTCTTCGATCAAGGTAATTCATTTTCTTTAGAACTTAAGTAAGAATTAAGGAAATTTATTATTTTATTTAGGAATTAAAATCTGTTTAGATTAACATCTAAAAGCAAAAGCAATAAAAAAAATAATGAAAAGTATCATGAAAATAAGTCGATGTTCACGAAAAATGGCCACAGTAATAAAAACGATAAGAAAACACGAAAAGTTCTTGATGAACTTCACTTAACCCCCGACATTATTGTGTGTGGAAAATTTGTATAAATTTATGCAAATCGCTTGAAGCGGGCGCGGTGGGTTGGGCAAATGGAAGGCAAAGCAAAGCGCATAAATCATAAATGGAATGAAAAAGTCATAAATTAAAAATGCCGCATCCGAACGAAACGAAAGCAAGCGGAAAAACTAAAAATACAGCGATCGGCTAAAAAGCAAAAAAAGGGAAGAAAAAGAGAAAAAAAACGGACGAACTGCGCAAGCCGGCGAAGAACGCATACAGGGTGCCGGCGAAGGAGCAGGCAAAACAGGTGTAGGGAGAATAAAGCAGTGCACACACAAACACACACACGCCACTATGCATGTATGGGTGTAGTCAGGATTCTACACTTGGGGGTAAAAGACCATTTATTCGTTGTATACTATATGATCAGAATTTACAGGTCTTAACTCGCTTTTAATAATACAATACTTATAAATTAGATTAGTTTGGCAAATATGTTTTTAGTTTTAACATTTTAGCAATAAATGATGTTAAAATTATAATGTTGAAAAACAGAAAAGAAGTTTTTTATATTTCATTGCAGAGTTGAAATTCAGGAGGACTATCAGTCGTTGGGCCCCAAAGGTTACGCCTATGCATAAAAACAAAATACTTACTACCAAATTATACCAATTGTCGGGCAAAAGGAAAAGGGCATTTTTCTCAGCCCGAATTTACAAAGGCGCAGTTTTTGAATGACCCTATTTTTTGTCCTCTGTTGCTCGCACACTTCTTCTCTAGCGCATACATACACATATTCTATGCGTATGTGTGTGCGTTAAGAATAGGCAGAGGCAACGACAGCCGCAGCGGCAAAGCAGCGGTTGGCCGGCATACAAAGCATAAAGAACGATAATACACACACACACACACACAGCATACATATGTATGTATGTATGTACATATGTTGTTCTTGGGCCCTAGCATGTTGCGTGGAAAATTGTTACGCTGCGCATAAAGGAGAAAATGCGATAAATGCTTCAAAATCATATTGAAAATCAAGTGTTTGTTAAAGTAATATTAAAATTGCAATGGTATTACTTACATGCTTGAAGAAATCCATAAACTTGCTGTAGTATATAAAATCCCTTGGAAATTCTTGCACGAATACCTGGGAAAGCAGCGTCGACAACGCAGCTTCGCCGGCTCCTGCGGCAGCAGCAGCGTTGCTGCTGTTGTTTTTGTTATTATTAATAATAATATTGTTGTTGCCATTAACAAACCCTCCAGCGCCAGCAGAACTGAGGCTGCGCTGCAGCTGCGGCGAGGTGGCAACAAAATTCAAGCATTTGCACGAGATCAGCATGATTTTGGTTGATTGTTATTGTTGTTAAATGGTATCGGTAACTACTATTTAAGCTTATTAATTCACAATTTCAAAGTCAAATTGCACGTTTATAATGATATTATACGTATATTATATATATTTGATTTTGCGTGTGTGTTTCGTTGATTTTGTGCGTGACTTCCTCGTTCGTCCTCTTTTGCGTTTGGCTTAGCGGCGCGGGCGCGTACAAAATCACACTTATTAACACCCACAACTAACTTTAGTTCAGCATTTTAGCGTCCGTTCCGTTCAATGTTATGTTTTCGAATGAGGAAATGCGATTATCGAATTTCGATAATACCTAACGCAACTCCGGCAGCCAATGCGGTCGAAATAATGTGAACCAAAACAAAAGAACGAGCTAGAGATGAGACGCGCACATTATCGTTCATTCGAGTCATTTGAACTAAAAGCGTTCACAACAAAACCAACCCGGCCGGCGTCCTCCACTGTAAACGCCAGTGTAAGTCAACAAATTTACATTCTTGGCGGCAAGCGGCGACGCGGGTTAACATTTTAAATTAAATTTCGAAATTTTTTATGTTGTTAGGGACAGCGGTGCAACCCCACCGCATGAAATTTGTGTTTTCCATACTGAATAATAAAAAGTTATTCACGTTTTTAGTTGATTTTAGTGGCGGGCGTCAACACAATTATTTAAATAATACAATATTTAAAATAAGTCCCATATATGCGTTTGCCGACCCGCTGTTGTATACTAACAGAGTAGGGTTGCGTGTGCCGATAACTCTCTGTTATTAACAGAACGCAGTGCTGGTAAATATCATGTGCTGACAAAGTAGTGTTGATAAGTATCGTGAGAGAAAAAGAATATTTGGGCGCTAAGATTTGAATTTCATAGATTGAGTAAAACTAATTTGATTTAATATCAAAAAATGAAGTGAATTGCTAACATTACATTGCGCTATTATTAACGCTCTTGATCAATGTCAAAATATGAAAATTACAAAATTTTTGCCAGATCATTTAATACCATTTAATTTACGCACATAGGACTATGTTAACGCAATAACGAGCATTTAAACGCAGAAAGCGTATGTTAACACACGGTTATAATGGTCACACTGGCCGCAATCAGCTGACGAACTTATGCCATTGGCGCGCACTTTAAAGTTGTGTTAAGTTATGTAATTTGAAATGTTGTCACTGCGCAATTTATAATGACATAAACATTGAAAATCTAAAAGATAAGAGTGATTTGATAAAAATACGAATTCCAATAGGTAGCAATGAGTTTTTGTGCAATTTAGCAATTAAATACGATTTAAATAATTTTGAATACTGTGTGCTTTAAACGGCCAAGGTCTGTTTGTTAGACATTTTAAAAATGCATTTGATATGCTTGCATTTGTTTTGCAGGTTTTTTCGCATGGCGCTTGATTAAATTCAAAGATGACCTCAGTTGTGGCGGCAAACATCAAAAATGCATGCAACCAGCCAACAAGAAACCAAGCCACAAATATCATAAACACAGACACGTGCCTGGGTTAGGCTGGAGGCCAAAACTCATAGTCCAGTTTCCAGTTTCTAGTTTCTGTTTCTGTTTCAGTTACAGGTTTCTAGACAAGCCGCATAAATAATGCGTCAATTTTGGCACCTGGCGCGGGGGCAGCTCGACTTAAGGGCGCGTGCAGCAATTTTACAGCTCGACATCTGGCTAATGAAAGTGTCGGTAGCTAGCTGCTGGTCTATATACATAGATGTAACCGTCTTACTTAGTCCATAACTCCACTTGTGGCTGCTACTTTGGTACTGGTTGCCGTTTGGTTTGCCGTTTGCCCTGTAATTGAAATTGCGTGGCGTGCGCGGCATTAAGTCATAAAAGCAACAACAACAGAACAACAGTAACAACAACTACTAACAACTATAGCTACAATAACTACAACCAGTTTGTCACACTCTGAGGCCAGGCACGTACGCGCCAAGAGGTCAAAACGCACTCTGGACTTGGATCTGGACAGCGCCAGGGCCAGTTCCAGTTTCAGTTCCAGACCCAACTTGTGACACAACGTCCCTTGTCCAAATATTACTTATATGTGTGTGTCTCTTGTGTGTGTCTGTGTGTGTGTGTGGGTCATAAAAAGGCGAGTGTAGAACAAGTTACCACAGAATTCTGGCTCAAAATTTAATGAAGGTCTTCAGTTCTGCCGAAACATTTACCCCACAGCAGCACTGGGCATCATTCGTGTAACTCATCGCTTATGTAATGCTCATTCCGCAACCGATCCATATAGCGTCCATTGACTCCACTCTCTTTATTCCTCCCTCAGCCTCCTCATGTGTATCAGCTGACCTACACCTTCCTTGAGCCATAACCATAAAGACGCTTTCAAAGATTCTACTTTATTCTGTCAAGTGAAGAGTTGGCCCTCTAGCTCTTCTGATATAATAAGAAGGCACACATTTAGTCTAAATGATTTAAGACAAGACTAAAAGCTCACCTGCAGAACAACAGCTATTCCTAAAACTAATAATAATAATAATTTTAACATTTAATAACTTATAAATTAAATAACATTTATAAACTTATAAATGGTAAATTTAAATAGACTGAAATGTATAATTTATTTATAAGATTTTAGTATAATTCTAGTAACTAGTGCCCTAACTTATAAGCCTTAGCTTGACGCTCTAGAAATGATCAACTAAATAAATAAATAAATAAACCCTCTGGAAACTTTTTGGATTTAAAGTTTCCAAGTTATAGCTAGTTGAAGCCTCAAGGTTTTATAATACATATTGGGAAAAATCAAATGATTTTTAGGTTTTTCTTCTTCTAATTTTTAACAAAGCTATGCATTTTCAAAGCATTTATTTAATTCAAAGCCACAATGCTTTCTGGTTAAATGATTACTAAACAAACTAAAACACTGTTATAAAGATGAGAACATTTATTTAAGCAAAGTAGACTTTAAGTACAGGTTTAATGCTACATTTGTTTTGACTGAAGTTTTAGATCAACATTATTACGATTACGAGTATGTCACTTTAGGGCTCTCTTACTTACTGGGCTCAGTTTTGATTAACTTTTAAAGCATTTTTCATTGGTTATAAATTATAATATGATATATATGTATATTACAGATGTTATGCTTCCTTCGTTATAAATTATAATATTATATAATTATTATTGTAGATGTTAAGCTTCCCTCGCACAAGTTCTGCAAAGACTAATCGTATAAATAAGCTTTGAATATATCTCCCTAGTAGGAGAACCCTCTAAGAACTTGTAATAACAAAGCAATGTCTCATAAATAATGTGTAAGCATTGCTAATATAATAAAATGTTATTTAATTTAAAGCTAAGTAACAATATTGTAATGTTGATTGTATCATTAATTAAGATAAACGAAACATTTAAAACAAAACTAAAAGTTCACCTACAGAACAACCACTATTCCTAAAATTAATAATAATAATAATTCTAACATTTAATAATAACTTTAAAATTAAATAAATAATAAGTATGTAGTATAAATTTATATACGTTGAACCTAAAAAGTCTGAAATGTATAATTTATCTATAAGATTTTTGTATAATTATAGTGACTAGTGCCCTAACTTGTAAGCTTAAGCTTGTAGCACTAGGAAATACGATATTATATAAATAAATAATTAAATAAATACAAACAATTAATTGGTGTTATTGCTTATTTGTGGGTTCGGGAAGAGAAGTCTCTATGCCAAATTTGATGACTCTGCCTGTACAGGAGTGATAGATATAGATTTAGATGCGGGGGAGGGGTTAAACATTAAACATCAGCATCTTGACACTACACAAATTGAGGGTATTCCCCAATTTTTTTCTTTTTTTATGTCAATCTGGATCGAATTTTATTTAAAATCTGCCCGAATAGAAGGCAATAATTAAATCTTATAACAAAACATGAACAATTCATAATTTAATTGATTATATAGAAGTGGTATTCCCCAACATGTCTACCAAGTTTGGTTGCTCTAGCTTCAAGGGTGTGGAAAAAAATAACGTTCATACGGACAGACGTACATTTCGCAACAATATACTCTATCCCCTCGGGAAACAGAGTATAAAAATAAAATATAATAATTAATAATAAAAATACCTAGAGGTAAAGGTATTAAGTATGAACCCTAAAGTGACAAATATTATCATCCGCCAGTGATATCAAACAAGTTATAATTAAAGGCAATCAATTAAATTGAATTGAATTGAAATTGAATATAATAACTATTTATTTCAGCATTTGAAATACCAAATAAATAACTTTATCCTTCCGCGCTGGCATCTCCAATGCACGCTCGTTGGTAATATTTATATATAATATTTAGACCAATTAGGAAAAATAGAATTACCACGGCAATTGATCTGGACACGATCTCTTAAGTATCAATAACAATTCTTGCTTTCCCCTCGGCGAAATTCATAATTCAATTGAATTCCTTTAGTTCGAACGTGCCGCAAATTGCGTTATGTAAATCGATATGGATACGGATCGCGCAATTGATTGATTGCCATTCAGGACATGCAGCACCAAAGCAGCAGCAGCAGCAATAGCAGCAGCAGCACAAAGGAGACAGGACGCAGGACGAGCCACAGATTGCGATTGCGTTGTTTTTTTGGGGTTGGCATTTGCGGGCGGTTTGTTTTTGTGCGCAATTTATAAAGTTGCTGACACAATAATAGCGGCCGGGATAGCGCAAGGATCACGGTTAGAGCAAGCCAGGACACGGCACCAAGGCACCTCCGCCTTAAATTCTCGCGAAAAATTAAAAAGGAGCTGCAGCGCAAAAGTATTGTATTACCAGAGCGAGAGAGAGAGACAGAGACAGAGAGTGCGAGGCAAGGACCAAGTGTGGTCGCCTTGATAAGACTTAGGGCACATAATAGGTCCTTAAAGACAATGGGAGCCCCAGCGTTTCCTTGTGCCGCTCTGCGCCTTATCCTCGGCTCCTTATCACAGCGAAAAGATCAAATTTCGAGAGAGCGAGCAAACGGGCGACCCAGGCTGGGAAAGGATGTGACCATCTTACGGATGAGAATCCAGGATTCAATGATGAATGATGAATGAGACTGAGCCCAAAAGCTTTTGAGGGCGGGCAGAAGTCAATGCATGGTAAATAAAGGGATAAGGATCAAGGATTGCACAAACGTTTTAACTATACATCAATTCAGGACCTTGGAATTTGTTATATGTATTGTTTATACTTTGTCAGTTTAGTATTTTATGTTAAGAAACTAAAATTGTTATAAGAACTAAAATTTAAGCTATTTACCAATAAATGACAATAACTAAAATCAAAGTTATCGCAGTATCAATACATTTAAAAAGGATTATATCAAAATATATACTAGATCAATAAATTTAAAAAGGATTATATCAAAATATATACTTTCTCAATCAATTTAAAAAGGATTATATCAAAATATATACTGTAGCAATATGTAACCTATGTGCTTAACAATTATACTAATTTAAATGTCAACTGAATAATGTAAAACAGAATGTGACCACACTTCGTATTCTCAACAACTCTGTTAATCGATATTAATATATGTACACACTTTTTGATCGATAAGAAGAAAGAATAAGAATAAAAGCGGGCATTCGTTGAGATAGACTTGAAGGAGTAACAACGCTGTGTAAAAAATATATATTATAACTGCAACCAGACGAAAAGTAATGTGGTTCTACAATACTATGTTACTAAATGTGATATTTCTAACTAATTTACACCGAGTATTCTAAGCTTGAAATCCTTCAAAAATCAGCTCATTCAGCAGAACTCATCGCTAATCACTGATTTCAGCTGCTTTTTAGAACTTTGAAACTCTACTCAAAGTTTAAAGATTGCCGATCGACTGACGCCATATCAAAATTTCCCTACCTTGTGGTTGCTTTTTTATTTCCTATATGTATACCTTGCCTTTTAGAAGATATTGGTCTAATATTATAACACAAAATCGATGACTATTTGTACATAAATCTTCCAATTCCTAATCTATGATTATAATACGGAAGTACACAAGACAAGAATGCTTGAGGTTAGAAGAGGACAACATTGCAGTCAAATGCTCCAGGTCGTAAGAAGGATCAAGTCAATCTTAGGAAAGTATGAGCTTAAAAGACTTAAGCAAAAATTACCAATGGGTAAAAATCACTACGAATAGTCACTGGCCTCCTTACCAGGTACTGTAGACTGAGAAGCCACCTTAGTAAGCTGGGAATTGTGAGCAGCGGGATATGCCGGACTAGAGGATGAATCCTCATATCCACATACTAACAGAATGCACTGCCTTTTTTTTCTTTTTTTTGTATATCAATCTACAATTTAAGATCTAAGATATTTTATAAAAGTACATTGATATTTAGTTATTTCATTTTTCATATTGCAGGGGATGGGTTGGGGGAGGGTTTGTACATAATGGGAGTGGGGGGTTGTTCATGTGTTCTTCGGGAGATCGAGAGGATGCTTCCTTCTGAGCCGTCTTGTTGTTGAACTGTTGTCCATTAGACCCAGTGCTAGTGGATTGTCCTTCAAAGTAGGCGATATAGGAACTCTCAACCCGATGAAAATTCTTACAGAGGATAGGGTTGATGAGTGAGCTTTAGGCTCAGAAGGAGGTACAATAGATCGCAGTAAACACGTTCCCCCACCGAAGAATACTAAATACAAATGCAAAACAGATAAATTCTGCTGCTTCGTAGCTCAAATTTATAGTTAATTGACGCATAACTTATGCATATAGCACATAATATGTGCTTGATAATGTCTTGATTTCTACTTGATTTCGATATATATATTATGCAACATCCTATAGCGATGCCAGCTGTGTGTTGTTGCCTCTGTCGCTTGTTAAGTGTTACAAAGCACTCAAGCTTTGACCTCCTTTCAGGCCATGCGACTGCCAGCAGTGTGCAAACGAAATGTATCTAAGCCACCCATGCCACGCCTCAGATACAGATACAGATGCAGATAGTACATATACGAGTGCCTACATATGTAGCCGATAGCTGGCACGAATCTCTTACATAGAACACACACACACACACACACATGTGTGTATATGTACTTATGTGTATACCTGGCCCCAGCCAATGGGAAAGTCTGAAATGCTGCCTGCGTAACTGTGTATCTGCAACTGTAAACGTATCTGTGGGATTGTCATGTATCTGAAGCTGTGGCTGTGCGCTGTGGCTGTGATGTGCCATGTGGGTAGCTGTGGCTACTTAGCTCGTGCGCATTGCCAAACCAACAGCTAATTGCATAATTAAGAATGCTGTGGGGACTGATAATAATACTAGTTATATCCACAGATCTGCTTATTAAAATATTCCTGATAAACATCACGCGTGCCAGCCGAAGATCATTAATTGAATTAGCGCCTACGGAGATGAGCATAAAGATGAGACTGCAACTGCAACTTTAACTGAAACTGAAACTGAAACTGGGGTCACTTAATTAGTTAGGCGCAAAAGACAAAATAATGAAAAAAGAAGAGACTTTACTGTCGACTCAATTGAGGACAGGAAGTGACAGCTAATTGACGGGCCTGTAACCCTCCCCAACCACAAACCAGTCAGATCCATTAGCCTTTATGAGTTTCCTGTGTTGGACAGTGCCACAAAATTTGCATACACTATGACAGCTCGTCGGGATATATTAGTCGGGATACTTTAGCTCATCCATCAAGAGATTCGCACGGTATCATTAACAGCTACTTGAGTTGAAGCGTTATTGACAACGGATACGGATATGGTATATGGCGCTTTTAAAGTCAGTTTCCCAGCACATCCTTGAGCATCCTTGCTAACTGTAACAACATCACCCCCATCGGTAAATCACGTTAATAAGCCGGTAATGATTATTATGTGTGAGAGGGTGGAGTTACTTTCGCATGTTTGGCACACATTTTGCTCCTGATTTCCCCCTGATTCCATATGCCATGCGACCGGAAGGAAACATTTGCCCTGTCCCTGCGTCTGAGGGTCGCTTCCTTTGTGTGGGTGTGTGTGTGAGTGTGTGTGAGGGTCGCTACCCTTGCGAAAAAAATGCACACACAAAACCGAAAGCATATTTCACTTTTGTTGTTTAATAAGGCATGCGAAAACATTTACCCCAACCTGCCCCCGGACAGGACGGCAGCTCCTATCCATCTCGCAGTCCCACTCCCAGCTTTATCATCATTTGTATCCATTATGAGGCGCTGGTTTTGGCTTAGGTGTTCACTTTGGCTTTTGGCCAGGCATCATCATCATCTGGCCAAATATGTCTAGTCGTCTCAGGCTGCTCTCTTCTTCATTTGTCAAAGTTACGCGCGCTTTGCCCCAACAACTACAACTGCAACAACAACAACCACAACAACAACCACAATTCTTATGGCTTGCAACGCTTTTCCAAATGTTTTAGATGCTCACATGCCACAGTTGCACGGTCGGTGAGGGGTGGGGGGCTGTGTGGCAGCTTGGAGTATGCCAGGCGAAGGCCAACACTTAACTGCAACTTGGGGGCAGCCAGCGGCGGCGGGGCACAACAACAAGGAGTCGCTGCTAATGCGTCTCCAAACAGCCCGCAGCTGAGCTCGGCTGCAGTTGCTCCACTTGACAGTCAGTCAGTCCGGCAGACTTTCAAACGCCGCACAGTGGTGCAAAATATGGTAGAGACCAGACTTAGAACTAGACAGATTTCCGTTATCTAATGAAGCGAACATTACTTGAACAAGAAGGAAGCGCAATGTTTAATATACAAAAACTCAATATCTTGTCTGATTGTTCCTATGGGAGCTATATAGTAATGTAATCAGAATTTGATCAAATTATAGGAAACTATATTAAGTATTATAAAACTCGCAATTGCTGAGTTTTGAAGTAATATTTGTATGCAGCTGCCCAGTCACTCGCAACAGTAAGACATCGATTTTTCTCCCACAATGGTTCCTATGGCAGCTATATGATATAGTCGTCAGATCTTAACCAAATTTGTTCAGATTGAAGCTAGGCGATTGTGGCAGAGCGGGCGACACATTGGATCCATACAGAGATAATCAAAGGGCCTACTGAAGGACCATTCAGTATTTACCGGTACGACACTTCCCAAGGCAAACCTACACGGATCTGTGAGTGTGACCACCATTTTCTGGTCATGACCGAGTTCAGTTATTTCGTTGTGAAAAATCCTAATCTAATTTAAGAATACTAAATTAAAACCTTCACATATCGACTGACGTTTCGTAATGTAAGCTGTTATTTGCATAATCTGTAGCAACAGAATTATGTTCATTTTACAAAAACTGCATTTTTCTCTTCAATGTTCCTATAGGAAGTTATGATTGATATAGTCGTGCACATATTTCAGCTGGCATATAGTATACAGCGACTTGGTTTGGGTGAGTTTTGTGAGGGTATCTTGATAAACAAAAAAGTTTTTCATACAAAAACATTATTTTTGACCGATCATTCCTATGGAAGCTATATGTTTTAGTAGTCGGATTCAGCCAGTTTTGACATATGTATGTACTGCCTGCAATAAAAAGACAGGATCTTTGAGCGATGATAGACGGACACTACAAATTATCAAACTCAATAGGGTTCCTTCCGTGCGATAAAGCCAAATATCTGAATTATTTTGAACATACTGTACCTATAAAACGGTTTAGGCTGTATTAAGTCTGTTCACATGAAGTAGGAGCAATCTGCGGCCCTATAAAATACATATTCTGGGCTAGTCCTATCCCTGGTACTGTCCGTCCAAAACAACAAGAGCTAGAGTTAGTAAATTTGGTATGTAGATTCCTGTATAGCAAACGAAGCTCAAGTTAATATCAGATGTATGATTTTCCTGATATTGAGTCAGTTTTGATCTATATACCACTTGTAGCCCAATTCAATAGCATTTGAGGCCACGGTAATCCCGTGCAGCGACACTGTAAAAACCCGTCAAATGCCGCACATACCAAAGAATAAATCGACGCGGATCGATGCGTGATACTCGGGAGGTGGGTTTTGATTTAGTTCCAACAGCTTTGGACATATTGGTGACGTTTTAGCGGCGGCAGAAAAAGAAAGAAACAACAATTCGCAGAAACTGCGTCACAGAGCGAGGGAGCGGGAGCGGGCGGAGCAGACGGAGTGGAAGCTGGGGAGATCCAAGAGCAACAACGCGCCTGGCGGTCTGGGCGGCGAAAACGATCAATGGATCGTTGTAGCTGGGGGCTTGGAGCTGATGTTGGTTGTTGGATGTTGGATGTTTGTTTAGCTTTCGATATTTGTTGACGAGCTGCCGAGTTTTTCAAGTTTTCCAGCATCGACTTTGGACGCGTTGGCATTCCGGGCATGGCGCTAATTAACTACTGCCGGTGTTTAGTGGCCTGCAACCTGAACCAATTGCTGATAATAAACATTTTTTATTGATTTGTGATGATTGCCGACGTTGTCCACTACTGTCTGGGACAGGTGCAGCGTTGCTCTCTTGCTTGGCAATTTATTAAATGCGATTTATTTGCAATTGCTTCTAAGAAGCAGGAGGTGCTGTCAGTGGCCCTACCCGGCCAATGACTAGACTGTAAGGATTAGCAAATGCATTTCATTCTAGGAAGCAGCTTTTGTAATCTCTGCCAGCAACCATAATTGCCACCGGTCTTGCAGATAGGCATCACCCAGCGCCAATTTGTTGTGTCGCCTCTCCAAAACCCAAAACGAGTTACCCTCGCGCGCACCTTTTTTATGGCCGTTACGTGTCGCGGTCGCCGAAAACCAGCAGAATAAAACACAGCTCAGATGGCTTTGGGGCGTTTGAGCGACTAGCAGATACCCTGTTATACGGATATTCGCGAGCTAGTTACACACTCTTTCAACCTTTGTGCCAAGAATGCGTTTCAGCGGAAGTAGTAGCTACTAGTGATGTAAAAACATCGATGTTTCGTATCGGAGAACATCACATGCTTACATCACTAGTAGCTACCCTGTAGCTACTTAACACCCTTGAAGCTTTGGCGTAGTACAGCTCACAAACTTAGATTGGGTTACTTAACGCTCTTGAAGTCTTGGCTTGGATTGTGTTCTTTAACATCTGTATTCTTTGAGCTGGTCGCTTTACTCAGTCAGGACCTTAAAAATATTGTTTTTTGAGCGCCAAATTTTATATTTCTAGCCTTTCTATAATCTGAGAAAGTTAGACCCTTGAAGATATTGCTTTAGGGAAGCCACATACCAAATTTAGTGGCTCCAGCTTTTATAGGTTCTGAGTTCAGATAGGTAGAAACTTAAAGATATGGCTTACAAGACAGCAACACTTATAGCTCTAACTTTTATGGTCTGTGAGATTGCAAGTCATAGACAGACAGACTTCCTCGGTTATTGGAGCTTATCAAGCATATATGTATATACATATAGCTGATCCGATCTGATAATAACCATGACACTTTGTTCTAAGCGATCTACGAGAATGTAGCCCCTACTGTTTCTAGAGCTTTCCCATTCAGGGTAGCCCAGTTTTGACAGTTGGGCATTTGCTATATCATACCCATTTAATTGTAGCATTCTATAGTTACAGGGTATGAAAGCCACACAAAATATTCGCCATAAAATTGTTGGAGGCCCCTGACGCAGCAGACGCATGTCGTCAGCTTCAGCTTCCATAAAAAATGTTATCAGATTTACAGGCGAAACTTCTAAGTAAACCCATAAAAGAAATTACGCGAGGTTTTTGTTTTGTTTTTTTGTTGTTTTTTTGGTTTCAACTTGTGTTTGTTTTATTTACTCTAAATATTTTGTAGTGTCTGGTTTGTTTTACTTTTATTTTTATATGCTACACATTAAAAATGCTTGGTGCTGATATAAGACATACATACATATATCATAATTGTAGTTACCGTAGGATGATTATGCATTAAAGGTAAAATTATATTGTATATATGTTAGTAGTATAAATACTGAAGGAAACGCATTGCGTCTTTAGCTATAACATAAACTGAACATGTGACTTTATCATAATATACAAACTAGATATTATATAATAGAAATTGAACAAATTCATTGGATTTATCTTTGAAAACTATCACACACAAATTTTTGTAAAGAAAGCTACACTAGTCGTATGTGTTATATTATTATAGATATATGTATAACTTAGCTATTTACTAGGCATGATTATATATTATATACGAGTATATCATGGATTTCTATATATCATTAATACTAAGCTGTTCCAGTAACATTCAAAACTGGCCCATATCAATTATAACGGCAAGTTCTTGTTTATGCTTAGAGAAAGTTCTTTTCTTCAAGAGGATGAAAACTTGTACAATAGAAATTTAGGATCTTAATTATCAAATAAATATATATAAAATTAATAAACTATTTCTGCAAAGGTTTTAGCTTGTAGAAAAGTTAACGTAAGTTTCTCAATAATGGAGAATTTTTGATAAGTAGTGCACTTTTGTGGAACATATGAAAACTTTCTTCTTGAATCGGAAAAGAATCACTTTAATATATAGATCATAAGAAAATTTCCACTAGCCTTAACCAAACACTAGAATGAAGCAAAATTTAAACAAGTTTTGATTATTACAAGAATATAAAACGAACTTTTGCTATAAAACAGATTGAAGGATAAATAAAATAGTGCCAAAGGGTGAAAATGAGACAAATAAATGCAATAGAATTCAAAAAATTGTCCCTAAAAGTCAAAAATAATTTATATTTAGCGAAAATAACTTCTTAATTTAAGAAATAAATTTCTTAAATTCAGCAAAATAATAAGACTAAGACAGTTATTTTTCTGAGTGTACCTATAGTATGCGCATTCCAGCAATCGTTGCGAGCGGGAATACCCCTAATATTTCACTGTGTTCCTCTATAGAATTATAGTATATCCTTATACGTAAGGACGCTAGAGATTTATGATGCTGATAAGTATATATATATCGTGAATGGAATCCATTTAGGCGCTGCTGCTGGAGCGTTCGGTGTGTGCGGAGGAGAGCAGGTCGCCGGAGCGGGTTTCGTGGGGCACCTGCTCCACCTCAATGTACTCCTCCTCCTCCTGGGCGGGCGGCTCGGGGGTGGGTGAGGAGGCCGTCTCCGGCTCATACAGCTCCTGCTTGACGTGGCTGGGACTGAGTGCGATGGGGGAACTGGCCGTGGAGCTGAGTGTCTCCTGTTTGGGCAGTGTTGGGGCAGCGCGTACTGGAGCTGGAGGCGGCCTCAGCTCGTGGGCGCGCTGATGATGCTCCAGTTCGGCGCGAAAGTAGAACTTTTCGGGGCACAGATTGCAGTCATAGGGACGAGCGCCATGCTCGGCTATGTGGGCCAGGAGGCCGGCGGGTGCCGTGAAGACAGCGGAGCAAATGTAGCAATTGAAGCCGCGCTGTTCGGTGCCGGCAAAGGTGTGCTCCACAAGATGCTCCTGCAGCTTCTGTGCATGCGGCAATATCATCTTGCACAGATTGCAACGATTCTCCAAATATGTAGTGGCAGTGGCAGCCGGCGCCGCCAAAGGAGCCGAGTCCTTGCTGCGCTTGCCATTGAGATTGTGCTTGCGGCAGCATTTGTCGCACAGCTTGGCCGTTTCACCAGCACCTGGCAGCGGCTCCAGGCACAGGGCACACACGGGCTCCTGGAGGCTGCCACAGCTGGGCGACTTGGTATGGAACTTGGCATGCAAGCTGAGCTCGAACTCCGAGTGCAGCGTTTGGCGGCAACAGATACAGGCCATGGGCAGATTGCCATCGCTGCCATGCTCGGTGAGATGGGCCCGAAAGGCGGCCACATGCTCCAGCTGCTGGCCACAATGGGCACACTTGCCCGACTGCCCCACCTTCGAGTGCTGCAGCTTGTGCTCGGCCAGAATGGCCGGCGATGGAAAGATCTCATCGCAAATGAGACACTTGTGCTTGCCACTCGAATTGTGGCAGCTCTTCATGTGCTGCTCCAGCTCCGCCCGCGACTTGAAGTTGCCCGAGCAGTAGGCGCATCTCAAACTGACGCCCGTCTTCAGATTGTGGGCCAGCTTGCGATGCGAGTGGAGCTCCGCCTCGCTGCGCAGATCCTGGCGCTCGCACATGCCGCAGCTGTAGCTGCTGCCCCCACTGGAGGCAGTGGCATTGTTCGCCTGGATCGCCGGGGCGGGCAGCTCGGGTGCACTGGCCGCCGGCGAGGTGGCCTTGGCCGCATACATCTCCATCAGATAGCGCTGGCTGAGGCCATACATGAGCGCCGGATGCGGCGACTGTTGCGGCTTCATGCCGCTGGTGTCCACCTGCAGTGGACTGTAGAACTTCTGGCCGGCTGACTGGGCGCTGGCGGGCGCGGCGGACGACGAGCCAAACAAACCCTTGAAGGCCACATTGTAGTCGATGTGCAGGCTGCTGTTGTTGTTGGTTGCCGCAGCGGCGGCGGCGGCAGCGGCGGCAAGCGGTGGCAGCAGCGCATTCACATAGAGGCTGCCCATGTTTGGGGAGCTGGGCTCCTTCTCCTTGGCGCCGCCATGTTGGCTCTGCATGTGCCTGTCCAGCAGAAACTCCACGTGAAACGTTTCGGGGCAGGAGGGGCAGCGAAACTGTCGCGCATGCGCCGCCAAATGGAAGTGCATCTCCAGCTCGGAGGCGCAGACGGCGCGACAGAACATGCACTGCAAGGAATTGGCTGGGCCAGGACCTGGGCCAACACCATTGCCCGGACCGTTGCCCGCGCTGGCGCTCAGCTGATTGCCCAGCTGATGTCGGGTCTTGACATGCACATGGAAGTCGGTATCGTTGCGGAACAGCTCCAGGCAGGCGCTGCAGCGCAGCAGCTTCGACTCCTGGCTGTGGGCACAGGCCAGATGCAGCTGCATGGCCATGCGATTCTCGCAGACCTCCGAGCACAGGGCGCACTTCAGCAAGGTCAGCACATGCTCGCTGTTCAAGTGCTGCTGCAGTTCGTCCGATTTGGCAAAGGACTTGCCGCAGCTGGCGCTGCAATTGAACTCCGTGCTGCTGATCAGAAAGTGGGCCACCACATGGCGCTCGTACTCGCTCTGCTCGGGCAGGCTGAGCCCACAGTGTGGACAGATCAGCTGCATGCCCTCGGCAATGTGCGTCTTCAGATGATTCCGGAAGCTCTCGAAGTCCGGCAGGCCGGCGTTGCATTGATTGCAAAAGAAGACGCCCGGCGGGGCGGCCGTGTTATGGGGCTCTGGTGGGGTCACAGTGCGTCGCTTGTTGCTGCTCAAATCGGTGGGCAGCTCCTGCTCCGGCTTCTCCGCGGCCTGCTCCCGCTGTGGACTGGCCAGGTCCTGCTTGATCTTGGGCAGCTCCATGGCCAGCCGCGGACTGAAGGTGCCCGCCGTGGCCAGGCGATTGAAGTGCTCGTAGTAGGAGTTGGGACTGCTCAGGCGGTCCAGGTGGGTGCCACGCATGTGCTGGAACAGTGCGGCAATGTTGCCAAACTTCATCGTGCAGTACTCACAGCTCAGCTGGAAGCCATTCGCATTGCCGCCCTCCCCATCTCCCCCGGCGGCCGTTGTTGTGCTCGTGCTCCGCGCCAGCTGCTCGTGGGCGCTCTGCAGATGCGCATTCAGCTGCTCCAGGCTGCTGAACTCGGTGACCTTGGGGCAGTAGCTGCAGCGCAGCAGCGGCGTCGGTGTGGGCGTGCCAGTGGCATTGGCATGGGCACGCGCCCGCTTGGGGAACTCCAGCCGGCTGGGGCTGCTGTCGGAGGCGAGGGCCAGGGCATAGCGTCGCTTGTGCAGGCTCCCGTTGCTGGATATGGAGGCGGAGCCCGTCGAGCGTGGACTGTAGTTGAGGGCGTTGGGATTGCCGCCAGCGGCCAGGATCGCCGCGTTCTTCTTGTGCTTCTGCATGTGCGAGGTGAGGGCGGCGGCGGTGTTGTAGCCCCGGTTGCACATGCTGCACTGGAAAGGCTTCTGGATGTCGTGCGTCTTCATGTGGATCTTCAGATGATCACTAAGGGAGGGTTGCAAGTGGGCAAATAGAGAGTTGGATAGGGGTTAAATTGATTGGAGATTGGCGTAACTCAGTAAGTCATAGATCTAAGATCGTTTTTTACATTCAGTTCTTCTAGACTTTCAGACCTTCTAGACATTCAGTTCTTCTAGACCTTCAATTATCTGGAAGCTTAGCTTACCCATCGAATTCACAAATATCTCTGGGCTAGTCTGAATATAGCTTATTCAGTCGTATTTAACACATAATATTCTATCATCTTCTTCAATTTTAATAATCTCTCCTTAACCTTTTTCCCATTTTTACTTTTCCGCTTCCTTTCTCTTGTGGAATCTCTACTGCAGTCTCCCTATTCAGTTATTTCTGAATACTTTTGGTATCGGTTCTTATTATATAAACTCTTCTTTCCTTTCTAACTCCACATTTCAGCTTTCTCCTCTCTTTTTCACCCTATCTACATATATATATCTTAGCCCCAGTCTCATTTTTAACTTAGTAGATACATAGATCCAGATCCGTTTCTTCTTTTATAACTTCTACAACCTACAGACTCTATTCTTAAATTCTTCAGTTTTACTCAATTCTGTAGACAAACCACCTTAATCTTTGCCTTTTTATAAGTCCTAGAATTGTTATCCCAATTTTAACCTCCTTTCCTAATCTCCCCATATTTTATTAAGTATTCAGACTTCTAGGACTTAGGAACTCTGTTTATTCACTGATGTCTGTATGGAAACTATT